>JAKZAP010000017.1:21411453-21736932 GCA_023053575.1 Branchinecta lynchi | reverse complement strand
CTTGCGGGAAAGCGAACCTTTTGGGAAAACCAACACAGTGGGAAAACAAACCTTGTGGGAAAACCAACCTTGCGGGAAAACCAACCTTGGGGGAAAACAAAGCTTGTGGGAAAACAAACCTTGTGAGAAAACAAACCTTGTGGGAAAACCAACCTTATGGGGAAAGCAACCCTGCGGGAAAACCAACCTTGTGGGAAAACCAACCTTGTGGGAAAGCGAACCTTTTGGGAAAACCAACACAGTGGGAAAACAAACCTAGTGGGAAAACAAACCTTGTGAGAAAACAATCCTTGTGGGAAAACAAACCTTGTGGGGAAACAAACCTTGCGGGAAAACTAACCTTGTGGGAAAACAAACCTTGCGGGAAAACCAACCTTGTGGGAAAACGAACCTTGTGGGGAAACAAACCTTTCGGGAAAACCAACCTTGTGGGAAAACAAACCTTATGGGGAAAGCAACCCTGCGGGAAAACAAACCTTATGGGGAAAGCAACCCTGCGGGAAAACCAACCTTGTGGGAAAACCAACCTTGTGGGAAAGCGAACCTTTTGGGAAAACCAACACAGTGGGAAAACAAACCTAGTGGGAAAACAAACCTTGTGAGAAAACAATCCTTGTGGGAAAACAAACCTTGTGGGGAAACAAACCTTGCGGGAAAACAAACCTTGTGAGAAAACAAACCTTGTGGGGAAACAAACCTTGTGAGAAAACAAACCTTGTGGGGAAACAAACCTTGCGGGCAAACTATCCTTGTGGGAAAACAAACCTTGCGGGAAAACCAACCCTGCGGGAAAACAAACCTTATGGGGAAAGCAACCCTGCGGGAAAACCAACCTTGTGGGAAAACCAACCTTGTGGGAAAGCGAACCTTTTGGGAAAACCAACACAGTGGGAAAACAAACCTTGTGGGGAAACAAACCTTTCGGGAAAACCAACCTTGTGGGGAAACAAACCTTGTGGGAAAACAAACCTTATGGGGAAACAAACCTTGTGGGGAAACAAACCTTGTGGGAAAACCAACCTTGCGGGAAAGCGAACCTTTTGGGAAAACCAACACAGTGGGAAAACAAACCTTGTGGGAAAACCAACCTTGCGGGAAAACCAATATTGGGGGAAAACAAAGCGTGTGGGAAAACAAACCTTGTGGGAAAACCAACCTAGTGGGAAAAACAACCTAGTGGGAAAACAAAAATTGTGAGAAAACAAACCTTGTGGGAAAACCAACCTTATGGGGAAACAAACCTTGTGGGAAAACAAACCTTGTGTTAAAACAAACCTTGTGGGAAAACAAACCTTGTTAGAAAACAAACCTTGTGGGGAAACAAACCTAGTGGTAAAAGAAACCTTGTGAGAAAACCAACCTTATGGGAAAACAAACCCTGCGGGAAAACCAACCTTGTGGGAAAACAAACCTTGTTAGAAAACAAACCTTGTGGGGAAACAAACCTAGTGGTAAAAGAAACCTTGTGAGAAAACAAACCTTGTGGGAAAACCAACCTTGTGGGAAAACCAACCTTGCGGGAAAACCAACCTCGGGGGAAAACAAACCTTGTGGGAAAACCAACCTTGTGGGGAAACAAACCTTTCGGGAAAACCAACCTTGTGGGGAAACAAACCTTGTGGGAAAACAAACCTTGTGTTAAAACAAACCTTGTGGGAAAACAAACCTTGTTAGAAAACAAACCTTGTGGGGAAACAAACCTAGTGGTAAAAGAAACCTTGTGAGAAAACAAACCTTGTGGGAAAACCAACCTTATGGGAAAACAAACCTAGTGGGAAAACGAACCTTGTGGGGAACCAACCTTGTGGGGAAACAAACCTTTCGGGAAAACCAACCTTGTGGGAAAACAAACCTTATGGGAAAACAAACCTTGTGGGAAAACAAACCTTGTGGGAAAACGAACCTTGTGGGAAAACAAACCTTATGGGAAAACAAACCTTGTGGGGAAACAAACCTTGTGGGAAAACCAACCTTGCGGGAAAGCGAACCTTTTGGGAAAACCAACACAGTGGGAAAACAAACCTTGTGGGAAAACCAACCTTGCGGGAAAACCAACCTTGGGGGAAAACAAAGCTTGTGGGAAAACAAACCTTGTGAGAAAACAAACCTTGTTGGAAAACCAACCTTATGGGGAAAGCAACCCTGCGGGAAAACCAACCTTGTGGGAAAACCAACCTTGTGGGAAAGCGAACCTTTTGGGAAAACCAACACAGTGGGAAAACAAACCTAGTGGGAAAACAAACCTTGTGAGAAAACAATCCTTGTGGGAAAACAAACCTTGTGGGGAAACAAACCTTGCGGGAAAACAAACCTTGTGAGAAAACAAACCTTGTGGGGAAACAAACCTTGTGAGAAAACAAACCTTGTGGGGAAACAAACCTTGCGGGCAAACTATCCTTGTGGGAAAACAAACCTTGCGGGAAAACCAACCTTGTGGGAAAACCAACCTTGCGGGAAAACCAACCTTGTGGGAAAACCAACCTTGTGGGGAAACAAACCTTTCGGGAAAACCAACCTTGTGAGAAAACAAACCTTGTGGGAAAACCAACCTGATGGGGAAAGCAACCCTGCGGGAAAACCAGTCTTGTGGGAAAACCAAACTTGTGGGAAAGCGAACCTTTTGGGAAAACCAACACAGTGGGAAAACAAACCTTGTGGGAAAACCAACCTTGCGGGAAAACCAACCTTGGAGGAAAACAAAGCTTGTGGGAAAACAAACCTTGTGGGAAAACCAACCTCGTGGGAAAAACAACCTAGTGGGAAAACAAACCTTGTGAGAAAACAAACCTTGTGGGAAAACAAACCTTATGGGGAAAGCAACCCTGCGGGAAAACCAACCTTGTGGGAAAGCGAACCTTTTGGGAAAACCAACACAGTGGGAAAACAAACCTAGTGGGAAAACAAACCTTGCGGGAAAACTAACCTTGTGGGAAAACAAACCTTGTTAGAAAACAAACCTTGTGGGGAAACAAACCTAGTGGTAAAACAAACCTTGTGGGAAAACCAACCTCGTGGGAAAAACAACCTAGTGGGAAAACAAACCTTGTGAGAAAACAAACCTTGTGAGAAAACCAACCTTATGGGGAAAGCAACCCTGCGGGAAAACCAACCTTGTGGGAAAACCAACCTTGTGGGAAAGCGAACCTTTTGGGAAAACCAACACAGTGGGAAAACAAACCTAGTGGGAAAACAAACCTTGTGAGAAAACAATCCTTGTGGGAAAACAAACCTTGTGGGGAAACAAACCTTGCGGGAAAACTAACCTTGTGGGAAAACAAACCCTGCGGGAAAACCAACCTTGTGGGAAAACCAACCTTGTGGGGAAACAAACCTTTCGGGAAAACCAACCTTGTGGGGAAACAAACCTTGTGGGAAAACAAACCTTATGGGGAAACAAACCTTGTGGGGAAACAAACCTTGTGGGAAAACCAACCTTGCGGGAAAGCGAACCTTTTGGGAAAACCAACACAGTGGGAAAACAAACCTTGTGGGAAAACCAACCTTGCGGGAAAACCAATATTGGGGGAAAACAAAGCGTGTGGGAAAACAAACCTTGTGGGAAAACCAACCTAGTGGGAAAAACAACCTAGTGGGAAAACAAACCTTGTGAGAAAACAAACCTTGTGGGAAAACCAACCTTATGGGGAAAGGAACCCTGCGGGAAAACCAACCTTGTGGGAAAACCAACCTTGTGGGAAAACCAACCTTGTGGGAAAGCGAACCTTTTGGGAAAACCAACACAGTGGGAAAACAAACCTTGTGGGAAAACCAACCTTGCGGGAAAACCAACCTCGGGGGAAAACAAACCTTGTGGGAAAACAAAACTTGTGGGGAAACAAACCTAGTGGGAAAACAAACCTTGTGAGAAAACAATCCTTGTGGGAAAACAAACCTTGTGGGGAAACAAACCTTGCGGGAAAACTAACCTTGTGGGAAAACAAACCCTGCGGGAAAACCAACCTTGTGGGAAAACCAACCTTGTGGAAGAAACAAACCTTTCGGGAAAACCAACCTTGTGGGGAAACAAACCTTGTGGGAAAACAAACCTTGTGTTAAAACAAACCTTGTGGGAAAACAAACCTTGTTAGAAAACAAACCTTGCGGGGAAACAAACCTAGTGGTAAAAGAAACCTTGTGAGAAAACAAACCTTGTGGGAAAACCAACCTTATGGGAAAACAAACCTAGTGGGAAAACGAACCTTGTGGGGAACCAACCTTGTGGGGAAACAAACCTTTCGGGAAAACCAACCTTGTGGGAAAACAAACCTTATGGGAAAACAAACCTTGTGGGAAAACAAACCTTGTGGGAAAACGAACCTTGTGGGAAAACAAACCTTATGGGAAAACAAACCTTGTGGGGAAACAAACCTTGTGGGAAAACCAACCTTGGGGGAAAACAAACCTTGTGAGAAAACAAACCTTGTGGGGAAACAAACCTTGTGAGAAAACAAACCTTGTGGGGAAACAAACCTTGCGGGCAAACTATCCTTGTGGGAAAACAAACCTTGCGGGAAAACCAACCTTGTGGGAAAACCAACCTTGCGGGAAAACTAACCTTGTGGGAAAACAAACCTTGCGGGAAAACCAACCTTGTGGGAAAACCAACCTTGTGGGGAAACAAACCTTTCGGGAAAACCAACCTTGTGAGAAAACAAACCTTGTGGGAAAACCAACCTGATGGGGAAAGCAACCCTGCGGGAAAACAAACCTTGTGGGAAAACCAACCTTGCGGGAAAAAAACCTTGGAGGAAAACAAAGCTTGTGGGAAAACAAACCTTGTGGGAAAACCAACCTCGTGGGAAAAACAACCTAGTGGGAAAACAAACCTTGTGAGAAAACAAACCTTGTGGGAAAACAAACCTTATGGGGAAAGCAACCCTGCGGGAAAACCAACCTTGTGGGAAAGCGAACCTTTTGGGAAAACCAACACAGTGGGAAAACAAACCTAGTGGGAAAACAAACCTTGCGGGAAAACTAACCTTGTGGGAAAACAAACCTTGTTAGAAAACAAACCTTGTGGGGAAACAAACCTAGTGGTAAAACAAACCTTGTGAGAAAACAAACCTTGTGGGAAAACCAACCTTATGGGAAAACAAACCTAGTGGGAAAACAAACCTTGTGGGGAACCAACCTTGTGGGGAAACAAACCTTTCGGGAAAACCAACCTTGTGGGAAAACAAACCTTATGGGAAAACAAACCTTGTGGGAAAACAAACCTTGTGGGAAAACGAACCTTGTGGGAAAACAAACCTTATGGGAAAACAAACCTTGTGGGGAAACAAACCTTGTGGGAAAACCAACCTTGCGGGAAAGCGAACCTTTTGGGAAAACCACCACAGTGGGTAAACAAACCTTGTGGGAAAACCAACCTTGCGGGAAAACCAACCTTGGGGGAAAACAAAGCTTGTGGGAAAACAAACCTTGTGGGAAAACCAACCTCGTGGGAAAAACAACCTAGTGGGAAAACAAACCTTGTGAGAAAACAAACCTTGTGGGAAAACCAACCTTATGGGGAAAGCAACCCTGCGGGAAAACCAACCTTGTGGGAAAACCAACCTTGTGGGAAAGCGAACCTTTTGGGAAAACCAACACAGTGGGAAAACAAACCTAGTGGGAAAACAAACCTTGTGAGTAAACAATCCTTGTGGGAAAACAAACCTTGTGGGGAAACAAAACTAACCTTGTGGGAAAACAAACCTTGCGGGAAAACCAACCTTGTGGGAAAACCAACCTTGTGGGGAAACAAACCTTTCGGGAAAACCAACCTTGTGGGAAAAACAACTTTTTGGGAAAACAAACCTTGTGGGAAAACAAACCTTGTGGGAAAACAAACCTTGTGAGAAAACAAACCTTGTGGGGAAACAAACCTTGTGAGAAAACAAACCTTGTGGGGAAACAAACCTTGCGGGCAAAATATCCTTGTGGGAAAACAAACCTTGCGGGAAAACCAACCTTGTGGGAAAACCAACCTTGCGGGAAAACTAACCTTGTGGGAAAACAAACCTTGAGGGAAAACCAACCTTGTGGGAAAACCAACCTTGTGGGGAAACAAACCTTTCGGGAAAACCAACCTTGTGAGAAAACAAACCTTGTGGGAAAACCAACCTTATGGGGAAAGCAACCCTGCGGGAAAACCAATCTTGTGGGAAAACCAACCTTGTGGGAAAGCGAACCTTTTGGGAAAACCAACACAGTGAGAAAACAAACCTTGTGGGAAAACCAACCTTGGAGTGGGGAAAGCAACCCTGTGGGAAAACCAATCTTGTGGGAAAACCAACCTTGTGGGAAAGCGAACCTTTTGGGAAAACCAACACAGTGGGAAAATAAACCTAGTGGGAAAACAAACCTTGTGAGAAAACAATCCTTGTGGGAAAACAAACCTTGTGGGGAAACAAACCCTGCGGGAAAACCAACCTTGTGGGAAAGCGAACCTTTTGGGAAAACCAACACAGTGGGAAAACAAACCTAGTGGGAAAACAAACCTTGCGGGAAAACTAACCTTGTGGGAAAACAAACCTTGTTAGAAAACAAACCTTGTGGGGAAACAAACCTAGTGGTAAAACAAACCTTGTGAGAAAACAAACCTTGTGGGAAAACCAACCTTATGGGAAAACAAACCTAGTGGGAAAACAAACCTTGTGGGGAACCAACCTTGTGGGGAAACAAACCTTTCGCGAAAACCAACCTTGTGGGAAAACAAACCTTATGGGAAAACAAACCTTGTGGGAAAACAAACCTTGTGGGAAAACGAACCTTGTGGGAAAACAAACCTTATGGGAAAACAAACCTTGTGGGGAAACAAACCTTGTGGGAAAACCAACCTTGCGGGAAAGCGAACCTTTTGGGAAAACCACCACAGTGGGAAAACAAACCTTGTGGGAAAACCAACCTTGCGGGAAAACCAACCTTGGGGGAAAACAAAGCTTGTGGGAAAACAAACCTTGTGGGAAAACCAACCTCGTGGGAAAAACAACCTAGTGGGAAAACAAACCTTGTGAGAAAACAAACCTTGTGGGAAAACCAACCTTATGGGGAAAGCAACCCTGCGGGAAAACCAACCTTGTGGGAAAACCAACCTTGTGGGAAAGCGAACCTTTTGGGAAAACCAACACAGTGGGAAAACAAACCTAGTGGGAAAACAAACCTTGTGAGTAAACAATCCTTGTGGGAAAACAAACCTTGTGGGGAAACAAAACTAACCTTGTGGGAAAACAAACCTTGCGGGAAAACCAACCTTGTGGGAAAACCAACCTTGTGGGGAAACAAACCTTTCGGGAAAACCAACCTTGTGGGAAAAACAACTTTTTGGGAAAACAAACCTTGTGGGAAAACAAACCTTGTGGGAAAACAAACCTTGTGAGAAAACAAACCTTGTGGGGAAACAAACCTTGTGAGAAAACAAACCTTGTGGGGAAACAAACCTTGCGGGCAAAATATCCTTGTGGGAAAACAAACCTTGCGGGAAAACCAACCTTGTGGGAAAACCAACCTTGCGGGAAAACTAACCTTGTGGGAAAAAAAACCTTGAGGGAAAACCAACCTTGTGGGAAAACCAACCTTGTGGGGAAACAAACCTTTCGGGAAAACCAACCTTGTGAGAAAACAAACCTTGTGGGAAAACCAACCTTATGGGGAAAGCAACCCTGCGGGAAAACCAATCTTGTGGGAAAACCAACCTTGTGGGAAAGCGAACCTTTTGGGAAAACCAACACAGTGAGAAAACAAACCTTGTGGGAAAACCAACCTTGGAGTGGGGAAAGCAACCCTGTGGGAAAACCAATCTTGTGGGAAAACCAACCTTGTGGGAAAGCGAACCTTTTGGGAAAACCAACACAGTGGGAAAATAAACCTAGTGGGAAAACAAACCTTGTGAGAAAACAATCCTTGTGGGAAAACAAACCTTGTGGGGAAACAAACCTTGCGGGAAAACTAACCTTGTGGGAAAACAAACCTTGCGGGAAAACCAACCTTGTGGGAAAACCAACCTTGTGGGGAAACAAACCTTTCGGGAAAACCAACCTTGTGGGAAAACAAACCTTATGGGAAAACAAACCTTGTGGGAAAACAAACCTTGTGGGAAAACAAACCTTGTGGAAAAACGGACCTTGTGGGAAAAACAAACCTTATGGGAAAACAAACCTTGTGGGGAAACAAACCTTGTGGGAAAACCAACCTTGCGGGAAAGCGAACCTTTTGGGAAAACCAACACTGTGGGAAAACAAACCTTGTGGGAAAACCAACCTTGCGGGAAAACCAACCTTGGGGGAAAACAAAGCTTGTGATAAAACAAACCTTGTGGGAAAACCAACCTCGTGGGAAAAACAACCTAGTGGGAAAACAAACCTTGTGAGAAAACAAACCTTGTGGGAAAACCAACCTTATGGGGAAAGCAACCCTGCGGGAAAACCAACCTTGTGGGAAAACCAACCTTGTGGGAAAGCGAACCTTTTGGGAAAACCAACACAGTGGGAAAACAAACCTAGTGGGAAAACAAACCTTGTGAGAAAACAATCCTTGTGGGAAAACAAACCTTGTGGGGAAAAAAAAATTGCGGGAAAACTAACCTTGTGGGAAAACAAACCTTGCGGGAAAACCAACCTTGTGGGAAAACCAACCTTGTGGGGAAACAAACCTTTCGGGAAAACCAACCTTGTGGGAAAACAAACCTTGTGGGGAAACAAACCTTTCGGGAAAACCAACCTTGTGAGAAAACAAACCTTGTGGGAAAACCAACCTTATGGGGAAAGCAACCCTGCGGGAAAATCAATCTTGTGGGAAAACCAACCTTGTGGGAAAACCAACCTTGTGGGGAAACAAACCTTTCGGGAAAACCAACCTTGTGGGAAAACAAACCTTATGGGAAAACAAACCTTGTGGGAAAATAAACCTTGTGGGGAAACAAACCTTGTGAGAAAACAAACCTTGCGGGAAAACCAACCTTGTGGGAAAACCAACCTTGCGGGAAAACTAACCTTGTGGGTAAACAAACCTTGCGGGAAAACCAACCTTGTGGGAAAACCAACCTTGTGGGGAAACAAACCTTTCGGGAAAACCAACCTTGTGAGAAAACAAACCTTGTGGGAAAACGAACCTTTTGGGAAAACCAACACAGTGGGAAAACAAACCTTGTGGGAAAACCAGCCTTGCGGGAAAACCAACCTTGGGGGAAAACAAAGCTTGTGGGAAAACAAACCTTGTGGGAAAACCAACCTCGTGGGAAAAACAACCTAGTGGGAAAACAAACCTTGTGAGAAAACAAACCTTGTCAACACAGTGGGAAAACAAACCTTGTGGGAAAACCAACCTTGCGGGAAAACCAACCTCGTGGGAAAAACAACCTAGTGGGAAAACAAACCTTGTGAGAAAACAAACCTTGTGGGAAAACCAACCTTATGGGGAAAGCAACCCTGCAGGAAAACCAACCTTGTGGTTTTTGGGAAAACCAACCTTTCCCCCAAGGTTGGTTTTCCCGCAAGGTTGGTTTTCCCACAAGGTTTGTTTTCCCACTGTGTTGGTTTTCCCAAAAGGTTCGCTTTCCCGCAAGGTTGGTTTTCCCACTAGGTTCGTTTTCCCACTGTGTTGGTTTTCCCAAAAGGTTCGCTTTCCCACAAGGTTGGTTTTCCCACAAGGGTGGTTTTCCCGCAGGGTTGCTTTCCCCATAAGGTTGGTTTTCCCACAAGGTTGGTTTTCTCACAAGGTTTGTTTTCCCACTAGGTTGTTTTTCCCACTAGGTTGGTTTTCCCACAAGGTTGGTTTTCCCACAAGGTTTGTTTTCCCACTGTGTTGACAAGGTTTGTTTTCTCACAAGGTTTGTTTTCCCACTGTGTTGGTTTTCCCAAAAGGTTCGCTTTCCCGCAAGGTTGGTTTTCCCACAAGGTTTGTTTTCCCACTGTGTTGGTTTTCCCAAAAGGTTCGCTTTCCCGCAAGGTTGGTTTTCCCACTAGGTTTGTTTTCCCACTGTGTTGGTTTTCCCAAAAGGTTCGCTTTCCCACAAGGTTGGTTTTCCCACAAGGTTGGTTTTCCCGCAGGGTTGCTTTCCCCATAAGGTTGGTTTTCCCACAAGGTTGGTTTTCTCACAAGGTTTGTTTTCCCACTAGGTTGTTTTTCCCACTAGGTTGGTTTTCCCACAAGGTTTGTTTTCCCACAAGCTTTGTTTTCCCCCAAGGTTGGTTTTCCCGCAAGGTTGGTTTTCCCACAAGGTTTGTTTTCCCACTGTGTTGGTTTTCCCAAAAGGTTCGCTTTCCCGCAAGGTTTGTTTTCCCACAAGGTTTGTTTCCCTACAAGGTTTGTTTTCCCATAAGGTTTGTTTTCCCACAAGGTTTGTTTTCCCACAAGGTTTGTTTTCCCACAAGGTTTGTTTTCCCACAAGGTTGGTTTTCCCGAACGGTTTGTTTCCCCACAAGGTTTGTTTACCCACTAGGTTTGTTTTCCCATAAGGTTGGTTTTCCCACAAGGTTTGTTTTCTCACAAGGTTTGTTTTCCCACTAGGTTTGTTTCCCCACAAGGTTTGTTTTCCCACTAGGTTTGTTTCCCCACAAGGTTTGTTTTACCATAAGGTTTGTTTTCCCACAAGGTCATGTTGACGCCGATTTTAGGGTGTTCTCAATAACAAAAGAATTAAACAATCCTTGTGGGAAAACAAACCTTGTGGGGAAAAAAACCTTGTGGGGAAACAAACCTTTTGGGAAAACTAACCTTGAGGGAAAACAAACCTTGCGGGAAAACTAACCTTGTGGGAAAATAAACCCTGCGGGAAAACCAACCTTGTGGGAAAACCAACCTTGTGGGAAAACAATCCTTGTGGGAAAACAAAGCTTGTGGGAAAACAAACCTTGTGGGAAAACAAACCTTGTGAGAAAACAAACCTTGTGGGGAAACAAACCTAGTGGGAAAACAAACCTTGTGAGAAAACAAACCTTGTGGGAAAACCAACCTTATGGGAAAACAAACCTAGTGGGAAAACAAACCTTGTGGGGAAATAAACCTTTCGGAAAAACCAAACTTGTGGGAAACCCAACCTTGTGGGAAAACCAACCTTGGGGGAAAACAAAGCTTGGGGGAAAACAAACCTTGTGGGAAAACCAACCTCGTGGGAAAAACAACCTAGTGGGAAAACAAACCTTGTGAGAAAACAAACCTTGTGGGAAAACCAACCTTATGGGGAAAGCAACCCTGCGGGAAAACCAACCTTGTGGGAAAACCAACCTTGTGGGAAAGCGAACCTTTTGGGAAAACCAACACAGTGGGAAAACAAACCTAGTGGGAAAACAAACCTAGTGAGAAAACAATCCTTGTGGGAAAACAAACCTTGTGGGGAAACAAACCTTGCGGAAAAAATAACCTTGTGGGAAAACAAACCTTGCGGGAAAACCAACCTTGTGGGAAAACCAACCTTGCGGGAAAACTAACCTTGTGGGAAAACAAACCTTGCGGGAAAACCAACCTTGTGGGAAAACCAACCTTGTGGGGAAACAAACCTAGTGGGAAAACAAACCTAGTGAGAAAACAATCCTTGTGGGAAAACAAACCTTGTGGGGAAACAAACCTTGCGGAAAAAATAACCTTGTGGGAAAACAAACCTTGCGGGAAAACCAACCTTGTGGGAAAACCAACCTTGCGGGAAAACCAACCTTGTGAGAAAACAAACCTTGTGGGAAAACCAACCTTATGGGGAAAGCAACCCTGCGGGAAAACCAACCTTGTGGGAAAACCAACCTTGTGGGAAAGCGAACCTTTTGGGAAAACCAACACAGTGGGAAAACAAACCTTGTGAAAAAACCAACCTTGTGGGAAAACCAACCTTGGGGGAAAACAAAGCTTTTGGGAAAACAAACCTTGTGGGAAAACCAACCTCGTGGGAAAAACAACCTAGTGGGAAAACAAACCTTGTGAGAAAACAAACCTTGTGGGAAAACCAACCTTATGGGGAAAACAACCCTGCGGGAAAACCAACCTTGTGGGAAAGCGAACCTTTTGGGAAAACCAACACAGTGGGAAAACAAAGTGGGAAAACAAACCTAGGGAGAAAACAATCCTTGTGGGAAAACAAACCTTGTGGGGAAACAAACCTTGCGGGAAAACTAACCTTGTGGGAAAAAAAACCTTGTGGGGAAACAAACCTTTCGGGAAAACCAACCTTGTGGGAAAACAAACCTTATGGGAAAACAAACCTTGTGGGAAAACAAACCTTGTGGGAAAACGAACCTTGTGGGAAAACAAACCTTATGGGAAAACAAACCTTGTGGGGAAACAAACCTTGTGGGAAAACCAACCTTGCGGGAAAGCGAACCTTTTGGGAAAACCAACACAGTGGGAAAATAAACCTTGTGGGAAAACCAACCTTGCGGGAAAACCAACCTTGGGGGAAAAGAAAGCTTGTGGGAAAACAAACCTTGTGGGAAAACCAACCTCGTGAAAAAAACAACCTAGTGGGAAAACAAACCTTGTGAGAAAACAAACCTTGTGGGAAAACCGACCTTATGGGGAAAGCAACCCTGCGGGAAAACCAACCTTGTGGGAAAACCAACCTTGTGGGAAAGCGAACCTTTTGGGAAAACCAACACAGTGGGAAAATAAACCTCTTGGGAAAACAAACCTTGTGAGAAAGCAATCCTTGTGGGAAAACAAACCTTGTGGGGAAACAAACCTTGCGGGAAAACTAACCTTGTGGGAAAACAAACCTTGCGGGAAAACCAACCTTGTGGGAAAACCAACCTTGTGGGGAAACAAACCTTTCGGGAAAACCAACCTTGTGGGAAAACAAACCTTATGGGAAAACAAACCTTGTGGGAAAACAAACCTTGTGGGAAAACAATCCTTGTGAGAAAACAAACCTTGTGGGGAAACAACAAACCTGGTGGGAAAACAAACCTTGTGAGAAAACAAACCTTGTGGGGAAACAAACCTTGCGGGAAAACTAACCTTGTGGGAAAACAAACCTTGTGGGAAAGCCAACCTTGTGGGAAAACCAACCTTGTGGGGAAACAAACCTTTCGGGAAAACCAACCTTGTGGGAAAACAAACCTTGTGGGAAAACAAACCTTGTGGGAAAACAAACCTTGTGGGAAAACAAACCTTGTGGGAAAACAAACCTTGTGAGAAAACAAACCTTGTGGGGAAATAAACCTAGTGGGAAAACAAACCTTGTGAGGAAACAAGCCTTGTGGAAAAACCAACCTTATGGGAAAACAAACCTAGTGGGAAAACAAACCTTGTGGGGAAACAAACCTTTCGGGAAAACCAACCTTGTGGGAAAACAAACCTTGTGGGAAAACAAACCTTGTGGGAAAACGAACCTTGTGGGAAAACAAACCTTATGGGAAAACAAACCTTGTGGGGAAACAAACCTTGTGGGAAAACCAACCTTGCGGGAAAGCGAACCTTTTGTTAAAACCAACACAGTGGGAAAACAAACCTTGTGGAAAAACCAACCTTGCGGGAAAACCAACCTTGGGGGAAAACAAAGCTTGTGGGAAAACAAACCTTGTGGGAAAACCAACCTCGTGGGAAAAACAACCTAGTGGGAAAACAAACCTTGTGAGAAAACAAACCTTGTGGGAAAACCAACCTTATGGGGATTCCACTAGGTTGTTTTTCCCACGACGTTGGTTTTCCCGCAAGATTTGTTTTCCCACAAGCTTTGTTTTCCCCCAAGGTTGGTTTTCCCGCAAGGTTGGTTTTCCCGCAAGGTTGGTTTTCCCACAAGGTTTATTTTCCCACTGTGTTGGTTTTCCCAAAAGGTTCGCTTTCCCGCAAGGTTGGTTTTCCCACAAGGTTTGTTTTCCCACAAGCTTTGTTTTCCCCCAAGGTTGGTTTTCCCGCAAGGTTGGTTTTCCCACAAGGTTTGTTTTCCCACTGTGTTGGTTTTCCCAAAAGGTTCGCTTTCCCGCAAGGTTGGTTTTCCCACAAGGTTTGTTTCTCCACAAGGTTTGTTTTCCCATAAGGTTTGTTTTCCCACAAGGTTTGTTTTCCCACAAGGTTTGTTTTCCCACAAGGTTTGTTTTCCCACAAGGTTGGTTTTCCCGAAAGGTTTGTTTCCCCACAAGGTTTGTTTTCCCACTAGGTTTGTTTTCCCATAAGGTTTGTTTTCCCATAAGGTTGGTTTTCCCACAAGGTTTGTTTTCCCATAAGGTTGGTTTTCCCACAAGGTTTGTTTTCTCACAAGGTTTGTTTTCCCACTAGGTTGTTTTTCCCACTAGGTTGGTTTTCCCACAAGGTTTGTTTTCCCACAAGCTTTGTTTTCCCCCAAGGTTGGTTTTCCCGCAAGGTTGGTTTTCCCACAAGGTTTGTTTTCCCACTGTGTTGGTTTTCCCAAAAGGTTCGCTTTCCCGCAAGGTTGGTTTTCCCACAAGGTTTGTTTTCCCACAAGCTTTGTTTTCCCCCAAGGTTGGTTTTCCCGCAAGGTTGGTTTTCCCACAAGGTTTGTTTTCCCACTGTGTTGGTTTTCCCAAAAGGTTCGCTTTCCCGCAAGGTTGGTTTTCCCACTAGGTTTGTTTTCCCACTGTGTTGGTTTTCCCAAAAGGTTCGCTTTCCCACAAGGTTGGTTTTCCCACAAGGGTGGTTTTCCCGCAGGGTTGCTTTCCCCATAAGGTTGGTTTTCCCACAAGGTTGGTTTTCTCACAAGGTTTGTTTTCCCACTAGGTTGTTTTTCCCACTAGGTTGGTTTTCCCACAAGGTTGGTTTTCCCACAAGGTTTGTTTTCCCACTGTGTTGACAAGGTTTGTTTTCTCACAAGGTTTGTTTTCCCACTGTGTTGGTTTTCCCAAAAGGTTCGCTTTCCCGCAAGGTTGGTTTTCCCACAAGGTTTGTTTTCCCACTGTGTTGGTTTTCCCAAAAGGTTCGCTTTCCCGCAAGGTTGGTTTTCCCACTAGGTTTGTTTTCCCACTGTGTTGGTTTTCCCAAAAGGTTCGCTTTCCCACAAGGTTGGTTTTCCCACAAGGTTGGTTTTCCCGCAGGGTTGCTTTCCCCATAAGGTTGGTTTTCCCACAAGGTTGGTTTTCTCACAAGGTTTGTTTTCCCACTAGGTTGTTTTTCCCACTAGGTTGGTTTTCCCACAAGGTTTGTTTTCCCACAAGCTTTGTTTTCCCCCAAGGTTGGTTTTCCCGCAAGGTTGGTTTTCCCACAAGGTTTGTTTTCCCACTGTGTTGGTTTTCCCAAAAGGTTCGCTTTCCCGCAAGGTTGGTTTTCCCACAAGGTTTGTTTCCCTACAAGGTTTGTTTTCCCATAAGGTTTGTTTTCCCACAAGGTTTGTTTTCCCACAAGGTTTGTTTTCCCACAAGGTTTGTTTTCCCACAAGGTTGGTTTTCCCGAACGGTTTGTTTCCCCACAAGGTTTGTTTACCCACTAGGTTTGTTTTCCCATAAGGTTGGTTTTCCCACAAGGTTTGTTTTCTCACAAGGTTTGTTTTCCCACTAGGTTTGTTTCCCCACAAGGTTTGTTTTCCCACTAGGTTTGTTTCCCCACAAGGTTTGTTTTAACATAAGGTTTGTTTTCCCACAAGGTCATGTTGACGCCGATTTTAGGGTGTTCTCAATAATAAAAGAATTAAACAATCCTTGTGGGAAAACAAACCTTGTGGGGAAAAAAACCTTGTGGGGAAACAAACCTTTTGGGAAAACTAACCTTGAGGGAAAACAAACCTTGCGGGAAAACTAACCTTGTGGGAAAATAAACCCTGCGGGAAAACCAACCTTGTGGGAAAACCAACCTTGTGGGAAAACAAACCTTGTGGGAAAACAAAGCTTGTGGGAAAACAAACCTTGTGGGAAAACAAACCTTGTGAGAAAACAAACCTTGTGGGGAAACAAACCTAGTGGGAAAACAAACCTTGTGAGAAAACAAACCTTGTGGGAAAACCAACCTTATGGGAAAACAAACCTAGTGGGAAAACAAACCTTGTGGGGAAATAAACCTTTCGGAAAAACCAAACTTGTGGGAAACCCAACCTTGTGGGAAAACCAACCTTGGGGGAAAACAAAGCTTGGGGGAAAACAAACCTTGTGGGAAAACCAACCTCGTGGGAAAAACAACCTAGTGGGAAAACAAACCTTGTGAGAAAACAAACCTTGTGGGAAAACCAACCTTATGGGGAAAGCAACCCTGCGGGAAAACCAACCTTGTGGGAAAACCAACCTTGTGGGAAAGCGAACCTTTTGGGAAAACCAACACAGTGGGAAAACAAACCTAGTGGGAAAACAAACCTAGTGAGAAAACAATCCTTGTGGGTAAACAAACCTTGTGGGGAAACAAACCTTGCGGAAAAAATAACCTTGTGGGAAAACAAACCTTGCGGGAAAACCAACCTTGTGGGAAAACCAACCTTGCGGGAAAACTAACCTTGTGGGAAAACAAACCTTGCGGGAAAACCAACCTTGTGGGAAAACCAACCTTGTGGGGAAACAAACCTAGTGGGAAAACAAACCTAGTGAGAAAACAATCCTTGTGGGAAAACAAACCTTGTGGGGAAACAAACCTTGCGGAAAAAATAACCTTGTGGGAAAACAAACCTTGCGGGAAAACCAACCTTGTGGGAAAACCAACCTTGCGGGAAAACCAACCTTGTGAGAAAACAAACCTTGTGGGAAAACCAACCTTATGGGGAAAGCAACCCTGCGGGAAAACCAACCTTGTTGGAAAACCAACCTTGTGGGAAAGCGAACCTTTTGGGAAAACCAACACAGTGGGAAAACAAACCTTGTGAAAAAACCAACCTTGTGGGAAAACCAACCTTGGGGGAAAACAAAGCTTTTGGGAAAACAAACCTTGTGGGAAAACCAACCTCGTGGGAAAAACAACCTAGTGGGAAAACAAACCTTGTGAGAAAACAAACCTTGTGGGAAAACCAACCTTATGGGGAAAACAACCCTGCGGGAAAACCAACCTTGTGGGAAAGCGAACCTTTTGGGAAAACCAACACAGTGGGAAAACAAAGTGGGAAAACAAACCTAGGGAGAAAACAATCCTTGTGGGAAAACAAACCTTGTGGGGAAACAAACCTTGCGGGAAAACTAACCTTGTGGGAAAAAAAACCTTGTGGGGAAACAAACCTTTCGGGAAAACCAACCTTGTGGGAAAACAAACCTTATGGGAAAACAAACCTTGTGGGAAAACAAACCTTGTGGGAAAACGAACCTTGTGGGAAAACAAACCTTATGGGAAAACAAACCTTGTGGGGAAACAAACCTTGTGGGAAAACCAACCTTGCGGGAAAGCGAACCTTTTGGGAAAACCAACACAGTGGGAAAATAAACCTTGTGGGAAAACCAACCTTGCGGGAAAACCAACCTTGGGGGGAAAGAAAGCTTGTGGGAAAACAAACCTTGTGGGAAAACCAACCTCGTGAAAAAAACAACCTAGTGGGAAAACAAACCTTGTGAGAAAACAAACCTTGTGGGAAAACCAACCTTATGGGGAAAGCAACCCTGCGGGAAAACCAACCTTGTGGGAAAACCAACCTTGTGGGAAAGCGAACCTTTTGGGAAAACCAACACAGTGGGAAAATAAACCTAGTGGGAAAACAAACCTTGTGAGAAAGCAATCCTTGTGGGAAAACAAACCTTGTGGGGAAACAAACCTTGCGGGAAAACTAACCTTGTGGGAAAACAAACCTTGCGGGAAAACCAACCTTGTGGGAAAACCAACCTTGTGGGGAAACAAACCTTTCGGGAAAACCAACCTTGTGGGAAAACAAACCTTATGGGAAAACAAACCTTGTGGGAAAACAAACCTTGTGGGAAAACAAACCCTGTGAGAAAACAAACCTTGTGGGGAAACAACAAACCTGGTGGGAAAACAAACCTTGTGAGAAAACAAACCTTGTGGGGAAACAAACCTTGCGGGAAAACTAACCTTGTGGGAAAACAAACCTTGTGGGAAAGCCAACCTTGTGGGAAAACCAACCTTGTGGGGAAACAAACCTTTCGGGAAAACCAACCTTGTGGGAAAACAAACCTTGTGGGAAAACAAACCTTGTGGGAAAACAAACCTTGTGGGAAAACAAACCTTGTGGGAAAACAAACCTTGTGAGAAAACAAACCTTGTGGGGAAATAAACCTAGTGGGAAAACAAACCTTGTGAGGAAACAAGCCTTGTGGAAAAACCAACCTTATGGGAAAACAAACCTAGTGGGAAAACAAACCTTGTGGGGAAACAAACCTTTCGGGAAAACCAACCTTGTGGGAAAACAAACCTTGTGGGAAAACAAACCTTGTGGGAAAACGAACCTTGTGGGAAAACAAACCTTATGGGAAAACAAACCTTGTGGGGAAACAAACCTTGTGGGAAAACCAACCTTGCGGGAAAGCGAACCTTTTGTTAAAACCAACACAGTGGGAAAACAAACCTTGTGGAAAAACCATCCTTGCGGGAAAACCAACCTTGGGGGAAAACAAAGCTTGTGGGAAAACAAACCTTGTGGGAAAACCAACCTCGTGGGAAAAACAACCTAGTGGGAAAACAAACCTTGTGAGAAAACAAACCTTGTGGGAAAACCAACCTTATGGGGATTCCACTAGGTTGTTTTTCCCACGACGTTGGTTTTCCCGCAAGGTTTGTTTTCCCACAAGCTTTGTTTTCCCCCAAGGTTGGTTTTCCCGCAAGGTTGGTTTTCCCACAAGGTTTGTTTTCCCACTGTGTTGGTTTTCCCAAAAGGTTCGCTTTCCCGCAAGGTTGGTTTTCCCACAAGGTTTGTTTCTCCACGAGGTTTGTTTTCCCATAAGGTTTGTTTTCCCACAAGGTTTGTTTTCCCACAAGGTTTGTTTTCCCACAAGGTTTGTTTTCCCACAAGGTTGGTTTTCCCGAAAGGTTTGTTTCCCCACAAGGTTTGTTTTCCCACTAGGTTTGTTTTCCCATAAGGTTTGTTTTCCCATAAGGTTGGTTTTCCCACAAGGTTGGTTTTCCCACAAGGTTTGTTTTCCCATAAGGTTGGTTTTCCCACAAGGTTTGTTTTCTCACAAGGTTTGTTTTCCCACTAGGTTGTTTTTCCCACTAGGTTGGTTTTCCCACAAGGTTTGTTTTCCCACAAGCTTTGTTTTCCCCCAAGGTTGGTTTTCCCGCAAGGTTGGTTTTCCCACAAGGTTTGTTTTCCCACTGTGTTGGTTTTCCCAAAAGGTTCGCTTTCCCGCAAGGTTGGTTTTCCCACAAGGTTTGTTTCTCCACAAGGTTTGTTTTCCCATAAGGTTTGTTTTCCCACAAGGTTTGTTTTCCCACAAGGTTTGTTTTCCCACAAGGTTTGTTTTCCCACAAGGTTGGTTTTCCCAAAAGGTTTGTTTCCCCACAAGGTTTGTTTTCCCACTAGGTTTGTTTTCCCATAAGGTTGGTTTTCCCACAAGGTTGGTTTTCTCACAAGGTTTGTTTTCCCACAAGGATTGTTTTCTCACAAGGTTTGTTTTCCCACTAGGTTTGTTTCCCCACAAGGTTTGTTTTCCCACAAGGTTTGTTTTCCCCCAAGGTTGGTTTTCCCGCAAGGTTGGTTTTCCCACAAGGTTTATTTTCCCACTGTGTTGGTTTTCCCAAAAGGTTCGCTTTCCCACAAGGTTGGTTTTCCGACAAGGTTGGTTTTCCCGCAGGGTTGCTTTCCCCATAAGGTTGGTTTTCCCACAAGGTTGGTTTTCTCACAAGGTTTGTTTTCCCACTAGGTTGTTTTTTTTACGAGGTTGGTTTTCCCGCAAGGTTGGTTTTCCCACAAGGTTTGTTTTCCCACTGTGTTGGTTTTCCCAAAAGGTTCGCTTTCCCGCAAGGTTGGTTTTCCCACAAGGTTTGTTTCCCCACAAGGTTTGTTTTCCCATAACGTTTGTTTTCCCACAAGGTTCGTTTTCCCACAAGGTTTGTTTTCCCTCAAGGTTTGTTTTCCCATAAGGTTTGTTTTCCCACAAGGTTGGTTTTCCCGAAAGGTTTGTTTCCCCACAAGGTTGGTTTTCCCACAAGGTTGGTTTTCCCGCAAGGTTTGTTTTCCCACAAGGTTAGTTTTCCCGCAAGGTTTGTTTCCCCACAAGGTTTGTTTTCCCACAAGGTTTGTATTCCCACAAGGTTCGTTTCCCACAAGGTTTGTTTTCCCACAAGGTTGGTTTTCCCGAAAGGTTTGTTTTCCCACAAGGTTTGTTTTCCCATAAGGTTTGTTTTCCCATAAGGTTGGTTTTCCCACAAGGGTTGTTTTCTCACAAGGTTTGTTTTCCCACTAGGTTGTTTTTCCCACTAGGTTGGTTTTCCCACAAGGTTTGTTTTCCCACAAGCTTTGTTTTCCCCCAAGGTTGGTTTTCCCGCAAGGTTGGTTTTCCCACAAGGTTTGTTTTCCCACTGTGTTGGTTTTCCCAAAAGGTTCGCTTTCCCGCAAGGTTGGTTTTCCCACAAGGTTTGTTTCTCCACAAGGTTTGTTTTCCCATAAGGTTTGTTTTCCCACAAGGTTTGTTTTCCCACAAGGTTTGTTTTCCCACAAGGTTTGTTTTCCCATAAGGTTGGTTTTCCCGAAAGGTTTGTTTCCCCACTAGGTTTGTTTTCCCACTAGGTTTGTTTTCCCATAAGGTTGGTTTTCCCACAAGGTTGGTTTTCTCACAAGGTTTGTTTTCCCACTAGGTTTGTTTCCCCACAAGGTTTGTTTTCTCACAACGTTTGTTTTCCCACAAGGTTTGTTTTCCCACAAGGTTTGTTTTCCCATAAGGTTTGTTTTCCCACAAGGTTGGTTTTCCCCAAAGGTTTGTTTCCAAACAAGGTTGGTTTTCCCACAAGGTTGGTTTTCCCCGCAAGGTTTGTTTTCCCACAAGGTTAGTTTTCCACAAGGTTTGCAAGGTTTGTTTTCCCCAAGGTTGGTTTTCCCCAAGGTTTCCAAACAAGGTTGGTTTTCCCACAAGGTTGGTTTTCCCCAAGGTTTGTTTTCCCACAAGGTTTTCCCGCAAGGTTTTTTCCCCACAAGGTTTGTTTTCCCACAACAAGGTTTTCCCACAAGGTTTGTTTTCCCACACAAGGTTTGTTTTCCCATAAGGTTTGTTTTCCCACAAGGTTGGTTTTCCCCAAAGGTTTGTTTCCCCACAAGGTTGGTTTTCCCACAAGGTTGGTTTTCCCACCAGGTTTGTTTTCAAACAAGCTTTGTTTTCCCCCAAGGTTGGTTTTCCCGCAAGGTTGGTTTTCCCACAAGGTTTGTTTTCCCACTGTGTTGGTTTTCCCAAAAGGTTCGCTTTCCCGCAAGGTTGGTTTTCCCACAAGGTTTGTTTCTAAATAAGGTTTGTTTTCCCATAAGGTTTGTTTTCACACAAGGTTTGTTTTCCCACTAGGTTTCTTTTCCCACAAGGTTTGTTTTCCCATAAGGTTGGTTTTCCCGAAAGGTTTGTTTCCCCACTAGGTTTGTTTTCCCACTAGGTTTGTTTTCCCATAAGGTTGGTTTTCCCACAAGGTTGGTTTTCTCACAAGGTTTGTTTTCCCACTAGGTTTGTTTCCCCACAAGGTTTGTTTTCTCACAACGTTTGTTTTCCCACAAGGTTTGTTTTCCCACAAGGTTTGTTTTCCCATAAGGTTTGTTTTCCCACAAGGTTGGTTTTCCCCAAAGGTTTGTTTCCCCACAAGGTTGGTTTTCCCACAAGGTTGGTTTTCCCGCAAGGTTTGTTTTCCCACAAGGTTAGTTTTCCCGCAAGGTTTGTTTCCCCACAAGGTTTGTTTTCCCACAAGGATTGTTTTCTCACAAGGTTTGTTTTCCCACTAGGTTTGTTTCCCCACAAGGTTTGTTTTCCCACAAGGTTTGTTTTCCCCCAAGGTTGGTTTTCCCGCAAGGTTGGTTTTCCCACAAGGTTTGTTTTCCCACTGTGTTGGTTTTCCCAAAAGGTTCGCTTTCCCACAAGGTTGGTTTTCCCACAAGGTTGGTTTTCCCGCAGGGTTGCTTTCCCCATAAGGTTGGTTTTCCCATAAGGTTGGTTTTCTCACAAGGTTTGTTTTCCCACTAGGTTGTTTTTTTTACGAGGTTGGTTTTCCCACAAGGTTTGTTTTCCCACAAGCTTTGTTTTCCCCCAATGTTGGTTTTCCCGCAAGGTTGGTTTTCCCACAAGGTTTGTGATCCCACTGTGTTGGTTTTCCCAAAAGGTTCGCTTTCCCGCAAGGTTGGTTTTCCCACAAGGTTTGTTTCCCCACAAGGTTTGTTTTCCCATAAGGTTTGTTTTCCCACAAGGTTCGTTTTCCCACAAGGTTTGTTTTCCCTCAAAGTTTGTTTTCCCATAAGGTTTGTTTTCCCACAAGGTTGGTTTTCCCGAAAGGTTTGTTTCCCCACAAGGTTGGTTTTCCCACAAGGTTGGTTTTCCCGCAAGGTTTGTTTTCCCACAAGGTTAGTTTTCCCGCAAGGTTTGTTTCCCCACAAGGTTTGTTTTCCCACAAGGATTGTTTTCTCACAAGGTTTGTTTTCCCACAAGGTTTGTTTTCCCACTGTGTTGGTTTTCCCAAAAGGGTCGCTTTCCCACAAGGTTGGTTTTCCCACAAGGTTGGTTTTCCCGCAGGGTTGCTTTCCCCATAAGGTTGGTTTTCCCACAAGGTTTGTTTTCTCACAAGGTTTGTTTTCCCACTAGGTTGTTTTTCCCACGAGGTTGGTTTTCCCACAAGGTTTGTTTTCCCACAAGCTTTGTTTTCCCCCAAAGTTGGTTTTCCTGCAAGGTTGGTTTTCCCACAATGTTTGTTTTCCCACTGTGTTGGTTTTCCCAAAAGGTTCGCTTTCCCGCAAGGTTGGTTTTCCCACAAGGTTTGTTTCCCCACAAGGTTTGTTTTCCCATAAGGTTTGTTTTCCCACAAGGTTCGTTTTCCCACAACGTTTGTTTTCCCACAAGGTTTGTTTTCCCACAAGGTTGGTTTTCCCGAAAGGTTTGTTTCCCCACAAGCTTTGTTTTCCCCCAAGGTTGGTTTTCCCGCAAGGTTGGTTTTCCCACAAGGTTTGTTTTCCCACTGTGTTGGTTTTCCCAAAAGGTTCGCTTTCCCGCAAGGTTGGTTTTCCCACAAGGTTTGTTTTTCCACAAGGTTTGTTTTCCCATAAGGTTTGTTTTCCCACAAGGTTTGTTTTCCCACAAGGTTTGTTTTCCCACAAGGTTTGTTTTCCCATAAGGTTGGTTTTCCCGAAAGGTTTGTTTCCCCACTAGGTTTGTTTTCCCACTAGGTTTGTTTTCCCATAAGGTTGGTTTTCCCACAAGGTTGGTTTTCTCACAAGGTTTGTTTTCCCACTAGGTTTGTTTCCCCACAAGGTTTGTTTTCTCACAACGTTTGTTTTCCCACAAGGTTTGTGTTCCCACAAGGTTTGTTTTCCCATAATCTTTGTTTTCCCACAAGGTTGGTTTTCCCCAAAGGTTTGTTTCCCCACAAGGTTGGTTTTCCCACAAGGTTGGTTTTCCCGCAAGGTTTGTTTTCCCACAAGGTTAGTTTTCCCGCAAGGTTTGTTTCCCCACAAGGTTTGTTTTCCCACAAGGTTGGTTTTCCCGCAAGGTTGGTTTTCCCACAAGGTTTGTTTTCCCACAAGGTTTATTTTCCCACAAGGTTTGTTTTCCCATAAGGTTTGTTTTCCCACAAGGTTGGTTTTCCCCAAAGGTTTGTTTCCCCACAAGGTTGGTTTTCCCACAAGGTTGGTTTTCCCACAAGGTTTGTTTTCCCACAAGGATTGTTTTCTCACAAGGTTTGTTTTCCCACAAGGTTTGTTTTCCCACTGTGTTGGTTTTCCCAAAAGGGTCGCTTTCCCACAAGGTTGGTTTTCCCACAAGGTTGGTTTTCCCGCAGGGTTGCTTTCCCCATAAGGTTGGTTTTCCCACAAGGTTTGTTTTCTCACAAGGTTTGTTTTCCCACTAGGTTGTTTTTCCCACGAGGTTGGTTTTCCCACAAGGTTTGTTTTCCCACAAGCTTTGTTTTCCCCCAAAGTTGGTTTTCCTGCAAGGTTGGTTTTCCCACAATGTTTGTTTTCCCACTGTGTTGGTTTTCCCAAAAGGTTCGCTTTCCCGCAAGGTTGGTTTTCCCACAAGGTTTGTTTCCCCACAAGGTTTGTTTTCCCATAAGGTTTGTTTTCCCACAAGGTTCGTTTTCCCACAACGTTTGTTTTCCCACAAGGTTTGTTTTCCCACAAGGTTGGTTTTCCCGAAAGGTTTGTTTCCCCACAAGCTTTGTTTTCCCCCAAGGTTGGTTTTCCCGCAAGGTTGGTTTTCCCACAAGGTTTGTTTTCCCACTGTGTTGGTTTTCCCAAAAGGTTCGCTTTCCCGCAAGGTTGGTTTTCCCACAAGGTTTGTTTTTCCACAAGGTTTGTTTTCCCATAAGGTTTGTTTTCCCACAAGGTTTGTTTTCCCACAAGGTTTGTTTTCCCACAAGGTTTGTTTTCCCATAAGGTTGGTTTTCCCGAAAGGTTTGTTTCCCCACTAGGTTTGTTTTCCCACTAGGTTTGTTTTCCCATAAGGTTGGTTTTCCCACAAGTTTGGTTTTCTCACAAGGTTTGTTTTCCCACTAGGTTTGTTTCCCCACAAGGTTTGTTTTCTCACAACGTTTGTTTTCCCACAAGGTTTGTGTTCCCACAAGGTTTGTTTTCCCATAAGGTTTGTTTTTCCACAAGGTTGGTTTTCCCCAAAGGTTTGTTTCCCCACAAGGTTGGTTTTCCCACAAGGTTGGTTTTCCCGCAAGGTTTGTTTATCCCACAAGGTTAGTTTTCCCGCAAGGTTTGTTTCCCCACAAGGTTTGTTTTCCCACAAGGTTGGTTTTCCCGCAAGGTTGGTTTTCCCACAAGGTTTGTTTTCCCACAAGGTTTATTTTCCCACAAGGTTTGTTTTCCCATAAGGTTTGTTTTCCCACAAGGTTGGTTTTCCCCAAAGGTTTGTTTCCCCACAAGGTTGGTTTTCCCACAAGGTTGGTTTTCCCCACAAGGTTTGTTTTCCCACAAGCTTTGTTTTCGCTTTCCCCAAGGTTGGTTTTCCCACAAGGTTGGTTTTCCCACAAGGTTTGTTTTCCCACTGTGTTGGTTTTCCCAAAAGGTTCGCTTTCCCGCAAGGTTGGTTTTCCCACAAGGTTTGTTTCTCCACAAGGTTTGTTTTCCCATAAGGTTTGTTTTCCCACTGTGTTGGTTTTCCCACAAGTTTTCCCACAAGGTTTGTTTTCCCACTAGGTTTGTTTGTTTTCCCACAAGGTTTGTTTTCCCACAAGGTTTGTTTTCCCATAAGGTTGGTTTTCCCGAAAGGTTTGTTTCCCCACTAGGTTTGTTTTCCCACTAGGTTTGTTTTCCCATAAGGTTGGTTTTCCCACAAGGTTGGTTTTCTCACAAGGTTTGTTTTCCCACTAGGTTTGTTTCCCCACAAGGTTTGTTTTCTCACAACGTTTGTTTTCCCACAAGGTTTGTTTTCCCACAAGGTTTGTTTTCCCATAAGGTTTGTTTTCCCACAAGGTTCCCGCAAGGTTTGTTTTCCCCAAAAGGTTTGTTTCCCCACAAGGTTGGTTTTCCCACAAGGTTGGTTTTCCCGCAAGGTTTGTTTTCCCACAAGGTTAGTTTTCCCGCAAGGTTTGTTTCCCCACAAGGTTTGTTTTCCCACAAGGATTGTTTTCTCACAAGGTTTGTTTTCCCACTAGGTTTGTTTCCCCACAAGGTTTGTTTTCCCACAAGGTTTGTTTTCCCCCAAGGTTGGTTTTCCCGCAAGGTTGGTTTTCCCACAAGGTTTGTTTTCCCACTGTGTTGGTTTTCCCAAAAGGTTCGCTTTCCCACAAGGTTGGTTTTCCCACAAGGTTGGTTTTCCCGCAGGGTTGCTTTCCCCATAAGGTTGGTTTTCCCACAAGGTTGGTTTTCTCACAAGGTTTGTTTTCCCACTAGGTTGTTTTTTTTACGAGGTTGGTTTTCCCACAAGGTTTGTTTTCCCACAAGCTTTGTTTTCCCCCAAGGTTGGTTTTCCCGCAAGGTTGGTTTTCCCACAAGGTTTGTGATCCCACTGTGTTGGTTTTCCCAAAAGGTTCGCTTTCCCGCAAGGTTGGTTTTCCCACAAGGTTTGTTTCCCCACAAGGTTTGTTTTCCCATAAGGTTTGTTTTCCCACAAGGTTCGTTTTCCCACAAGGTTTGTTTTCCCTCAAAGTTTGTTTTCCCATAAGGTTTGTTTTCCCACAAGGTTGGTTTTCCCGAAAGGTTTGTTTCCCCACAAGGTTGGTTTTCCCACAAGGTTGGTTTTCCCGCAAGGTTTGTTTTCCCACAAGGTTAGTTTTCCCGCAAGGTTTGTTTCCCCACAAGGTTTGTTTTCCCACAAGGATTGTTTTCTCACAAGGTTTGTTTTCCCACAAGGTTTGTTTTCCCACTGTGTTGGTTTTCCCAAAAGGGTCGCTTTCCCACAAGGTTGGTTTTCCCACAAGGTTGGTTTTCCCGCAGGGTTGCTTTCCCCATAAGGTTGGTTTTCCCACAAGGTTTGTTTTCTCACAAGGTTTGTTTTCCCACTAGGTTGTTTTTCCCACGAGGTTGGTTTTCCCACAAGGTTTGTTTTCCCACAAGCTTTGTTTTCCCCCAAAGTTGGTTTTCCCGCAAGGTTGGTTTTCCCACAAGGTTTGTTTTCCCACTGTGTTGGTTTTCCCAAAAGGTTCGCTTTCCCGCAAGGTTGGTTTTCCCACAAGGTTTGTTTCCCCACAAGGTTTGTTTTCCCATAAGGTTTGTTTTCCCACAAGGTTCGTTTTCCCACAACGTTTGTTTTCCCACAAGGTTGGTTTTCCCGAAAGGTTTGTTTCCCCACAAGGTTTGTTTTCCCACTAGGTTTGTTTTCCCATAAGGTTGGTTTTCCCACATGGTTTGTTTTCTCACAAGGTTTGTTTTCCCACTAGGTTTGTTTCCCCACAAGGTTTGTTTTCTCTCAAGGTTTGTTATCCCACAAGGTTTGTTTTCCCACAAGGTTTGTTTTCCCACAAGGTTTGTTTTCCCACAAGGTTGGTTTTCCCGAAAAGTTTGTTTCCCCACAAGGTTGGTTTTCCCACAAGGTTGGTTTTCCCGCAAGGTTTGTTTTCCCACAAGGTTAGTTTTCCCGCAAGGTTTGTTTCCCCACAAGGTTTGTTTTCTCACAAGGTTTGTTTTCCCACTAGGTTTGTTTCCCCACAAGGTTTGTTTTCTCACAAGGTTTGTTTTCCCACAAGGTTTGTTTTCCCACAAGGTTTGTTTTCCCATAAGGTTTGTTTTCCCACAAGGTTTGTTTTCCCATAAGGTTTGTTTTCCCACAAGGTTGGTTTTCCCGAAAGGTTTGTTTCCCCACAAGGTTTGTTTTCCCACAAGGATTGTTTTCTCACAACTTTTGTTTTCCCACTAGGTTTGTTTTCCCACTGTTTTGTTTTTCCCAAAAGGTTCGCTTTCCCACAAGGTTTGTTTTCCCACAAGCTTTGTTTTCCCCCAAAGTTGGTTTTCCCGCAGGGTTGCTTTTCCCACAAGGTTTGTTTTCTCACAAGGTTTGTTTTCCCACTAGGTTTGTTTCCCCACAAGGTTTGCTTTCTCACAAGGTTTGTTTTCCCATAAGGTTGGTTTTCCCACAAGGTTTGTTTTCTCATAAGGTTTGTTTTCCCACTAGGTTTGTTTCCCCACAAGGTTTGTTTTCTCACAAGGTTTGTTTTCCCACAAGGTTTGTTTTCCCACAAGGTTTGTTTTCCCACAAGGTTTGTTTTCCCACAAGGTTTGTTTTCTCACAAGGTTTGTTTTCCCACAAGGTTTGTTTTCCCACAAGGTTTGTTTTCCCATAAGGTTTGTTTTCCCACAAGGTTGGTTTTCCCGAAAGGTTTGTTTCCCCACAAGGTTGGTTTTCCCACAAGGTTGGTTTTCCCGCAAGGTTTGTTTTCCCACAAGGTTAGTTTTCCCGCAAGGTTTGTTTCCCCACAAGGTTTGTTTTCCCACAAGGATTGCTTTCTCACAAGGTTTGTTTTCCCACTAGGTTTATTTTCCCACTGTGTTGGTTTTCCCAAAAGGTTCGCTTTCCCACAAGGTTGGTTTTCCACAAGGTTGGTTTTCCCGCAGGGTTGCTTTCCCCATAAGGTTGGTTTTCCCACAAGGTTTGTTTTCTCACAAGGTTTGTTTTCCCACTAGGTTGTTTTTCCCACGAGGTTGGTTTTCCCACAAGGTTTGTTTTCCCACAAGCTTTCTTTTCCCCCAAGGTTGGTTTTCCCGCAAGGTTGGTTTTCCCACAAGGTTTATTTTCCCACTGTGTAGGTTTTCCCAAAAGGTTCGCTTTCCCGCAAGGTTGGTTTTCCCACAAGGTTTGTTTCCCCACAAGGTTTGTTTTCCCATAAGGTTTGTTTTCCCACAAGGTTCGTTTTCCCACAAGGTTTGTTTTCCCACAAGGTTTGTTTTCCCATAAGGTTTGTTTTCCCACAAGGTTGGTTTTCCCGAAAGGTTGGTTTCCCCACAAGGTTGGTTTTCCCACAAGGTTGGTTTTCCCGCAAGGTTTGTTTTCCCACAAGGTTAGTTTTCCCGCAAGGTTTGTTTCCCCACAAGGTTTGTTTTCCCACAAGGATTGTTTTCTCACAAGGTTTGTTTTCCCACAAGGTTTGTTTTCCCATAAGGTTTGTTTTCCCACAAGGTTGGTTTTCCCGAAAGGTTGGTTTCCCCACAAGGTTGGTTTTCCCACAAGGTTGGTTTTCCCACAAGTTTTGTTTTCTCACAAGGTTTGTTTTCCAACTAGGTTGTTTTTCCCACGAGGTTGGTTTTCCCACAAGATTTGTTTTCCCACAAGCTTTGTTTTCCCCCAAGGTTGGTTTTCCCGCAAGGTTGGTTTTCCCACAAGGTTGGTTTTCCCACAAGGTTTGTTTTCCCACTGTGTTGGTTTTCCCAAAAGGTTCGCTTTCCCACAAGGTTGGTTTTCCCCCAAAATTGGTTTTCCCGCAGGGTTGCTTTCCCCATAAGGTTGGTTTTCCCACAAGGTTTGTTTTCTCACAAGGTTGGTTTTCCCGAAAGGTTTGTTTCCCCACAAGGTTGGTTTTCCCACAAGGTTGGTTTTCCCGCAAGGTTTGTTTTCCCACAAGGTTAGTTTTCCCGCAAGGTTGGTTTTCCCACAAGGTTGGTTTTCCCGCAAGGTTTGTTTTCCCACAAGGTTAGTTTTCCCGCAAGGTTTGTTTCCCCACAAGGTTTGTTTTCTCACAAGGTTTGTTTCCCCACAAGGTTTGTTTTCTCACAAGGTTTGTTTTCCCACAAGGTTTGTTTTCCCACAAGGTTTGTTTTCCCATAAGGTTTGTTTTCCCACAAGGCTGGTTTTCCCGAAAGGTTTGATTCCCCTGAAGGTTGGTTTTCCCACAAGGTTGGTTTTCCCGCAAGGTTTGTTTTCCCACAAGGTTATTTTTTCCGCAAGGTTTGTTTCCCCACAAAGTTTGTTTTCCCACAAGGATTGTTTTCTCACAAGGTTTGTTTTCCCATTAGGTTTGTTTTCCCACTGTGTTGGTTTTCCCAAAAGGTTCGCTTTCCCACAAGGTTGGTTTTCCCACAAGGTTGGTTTTCCCGCAGGGTTGCTTTCCCCATAAGGTTGGTTTTCCCACAAGGTTTGTTTTCTCACAAGGTTTGTTTTCCCACTAGGTTGTTTTTCCCACGAGGTCAGTTTTCCCACAAGGTTTGTTTTCCCACAAGCTTTGTTTTCCCCCAAGGTTGGTTTTCCCACAAGGTTGGTTTTCCCGACAGGTTTGTTTCCCCACAAGGTTTGTTTTCCCACTAGGTTTGTTTTCCCATAAGGTTGGTTTTCCCACAAGGTTTGTTTTCTCACAAGGTTTGTTTTCCCACTAGGTTTGTTTCCCCACAAGGTTTGTTTTCTCACAAGGTTTGTTTTCCTACAAGGTTTGTTTTCCCACAAACTTTGTTTTCCCACAATGTTTGTTTTCCCACAAGGTTGGTTTTCCCACAAGGTTGGTTTACCCGCAGGGTTTATTTTCCCACAAGGTTAGTTTTCCCGCAAGGTTTGTTTTCCCTCAAGGTTAGTTTTCCCAAAAGGTTTGTTTCCCCACAAGGTTTTTTTCCCCACAAGGTTTGTTTTCCCACAAGGATTGTTTAATTCTTTTATTATTGAGAACACCCTAAAATCGGCGTCAACATGACCTTGTGGGAAAACAAACCTTATGAGAAAACAAACCTTGTGGGAAAACTTGTGAGAAAACAAACCTTGTGGGGAAACAAACCTAGTGGGAAAACAAACCTTGTGGGGAAACAAACCTAGTGGGAAAACAAACCTTGTGAGAAAACAAACCTTGTGGGAAAACCAACCTTATGGGAAAACAAACCTAGTGGGAAAACAAACCTTGTGGGGAAACAAACCTTTCGGGAAAACCAACCTTGTGGGAAAACAAACCTTGTGGGAAAACAAACCTTGTGGGAAAACAAACCTTGTGGGAAAACAAACCTTATGGGAAAACAAACCTTGTGGGGAAACAAACCTTGTGGGAAAACCAACCTTGCGGGAAAGCGAACCTTTTGGGAAAAACAACACAGTGGGAAAACAAACCTTGTGGGAAAACCAACCTTGAGGGAAAACCAACCTTGGGGGAAAACAAACCTTGTGGGAAAACAAACCTTGTGGGAAAACCAACCTAGTGGGAAAAACAACCTAGTGGGAAAACAAACCTTGTGAGAAAACAAACCTTGTGGGAAAACCAACCTTATGGGGAAAGCAACCCTGCGGGAAAACCAACCTTGTGGGAAAACCAACCTTGTGGGAAAGCGAACATTTTTTGGAAAAGCAACACAGTGGGAAAACAAACCTAGTGGGAAAACCAACCTTGCGGGAAAGCGAACCTTTTGGGAAAACCAACACAGTGGGAAAACAAACCTTGTGGGAAAACCAACCTTGCGGGAAAACCAACCTTGGGGGAAAGGTTGGTTTTCCCAAAAACCACAAGGTTGGTTTTCCCGCAGGGTTGCTTTCCCCATAAGTTTGGTTTTCCCACAAGGTTTGTTTTCTCACAAGGTTTGTTTTCCCACTAGGTGGGAAAACCAACCAACCTTATGGGGAAAGCAACCCTGCGGGAAAACCAACCTTGTGGGAAAACCAACCTTGTGGGAAAGCGAAGCTTTTGGGAAAACCAACACAGTGGGAAAATAAACCTAGTGGGAAAACAAACCTTGTGAGAAAGCAATCCTTGTGGGAAAACAAACCTTGTGGGGAAACAAACCTTGCGGGAAAACTAACCTTGTGGGAAAACCAACCTTGGGGGAAAACAAAGCTTGTGGGAAAACAAACCTTGTGGGAAAACCAACCTCGTGGGAAAAACAACCTAGTGGGAAAACAAACCTTGTGAGAAAACAAACCTTGTCAACACAGTGGGAAAACAAACTTTGTGGGAAAACCAACCTTGCGGGAAAACCAACCTCGTGGGAAAAACAACCTAGTGGGAAAACAAACCTTGTGAGAAAACAAACCTTGTGGGAAAACCAAACTTATGGGGAAAGCAACCCTGCGGGAAAACCAACCTTGTGGTTTTTGGGAAAACCAACCTTTCCCCCAAGGTTGGTTTTCCCGCAAGGTTGGTTTTCCCACAAGGTTTGTTTTCCCACTGTGTTGGTTTTCCCAAAAGGTTCGCTTTCCCGCAAGGTTGGTTTTCCCACTAGGTTTGTTTTCCCACTGTGTTGCTTTTCCAAAAAAGGTTCGCTTTCCCACAAGGTTGGTTTTCCCACAAGGTTGGTTTTCCCGCAAGGTTGCTTTCCCCATAAGGTTGGTTTTCCCACAAGGTTTGTTTTCTCACAAGGTTTGTTTTCCCACTAGGTTGTTTTTCCCACTAGGTTGGTTTTCCCACAAGGTTTGTTTTCCCACAAGGTTTGTTTTCCCCCAAGGTTGGTTTTCCCGCAAGGTTGGTTTTCCCACAAGGTTTGTTTTCCCACTGTGTTGTTTTTCCCAAAAGGTTCGCTTTCCCGCAAGGTTGGTTTTCCCACAAGGTTTGTTTCCCCACAAGGTTTGTTTTCCCATAAGGTTTGTTTTCCCACAAGGTTTGTTTTCCCACAAGGTTTGTTTTCCCACAAGGTTTGTTTTCCCACAAGGTTGGTTTTCCCGAAAGGTTTGTTTCCCCACAAGGTTTGTTTTCCCACTAGGTTTGTTTTCCCATAAGGTTGGTTTTCCCACAAGGTTTGTTTTCTCACAAGGTTTGTTTTCCCACTAGGTTTGTTTCCCCACAAGGTTTGTTTTCTCACAAGGTTTGTTTTCCTACAAGGTTTGTTTTCCCACAATGTTTGTTTTCCCACAAGGTTGGTTTTCCCACAAGGTTGGTTTACCCGCAGGGTTTATTTTCCCACAAGGTTAGTTTTCCCGCAAGGTTTGTTTTCCCTCGAGGTTAGTTTTCCCAAAAGGTTTGTTTCCCCACAAGGTTTTTTTCCCCACAAGGTTTGTTTTCCCACAAGGATTGTTTAATTCTTTTATTATTGAGAACACCCTAAAATCGGCGTCAACATGACCTTGTGGGAAAACAAACCTTATGGGAAAACAAACCTTGTGGGAAAACAAACCTTGTGGGAAAACTTGTGAGAAAACAAACCTTGTGGGGAAACAAACCTAGTGGGAAAACAAACCTTGTGGGGAAACAAACCTAGTGGGAAAACAAACCTTGTGAGAAAACAAACCTTGTGGGAAAACCAACCTTATGGGAAAACAAACCTAGTGGGAAAACAAACCTTGTGGGGAAACAAACCTTTCGGGAAAACCAACCTTGTGGGAAAACAAACCTTGTGGGAAAACAAACCTTGTGGGAAAACCAACCTCGTGGGAAAAACAACCTAGTGGGAAAACAAACCTTGTGAGAAAACAAACCTTGTCAACACAGTGGGAAAACAAACCTTGTGGGAAAACCAACCTTGCGGGAAAACCAACCTCGTGGGAAAAACAACCTAGTGGGAAAACAAACCTTGTGAGAAAACAAACCTTGTGGGAAAACCAAACTTATGGGGAAAGCAACCCTGCGGGAAAACCAACCTTGTGGTTTTTGGGAAAACCAACCTTTCCCCCAAGGTTGGTTTTCCCGCAAGGTTGGTTTTCCCACAAGGTTTGTTTTCCCACTGTGTTGGTTTTCCCAAAAGGTTCGCTTTCCCGCAAGGTTGGTTTTCCCACTAGGTTTGTTTTCCCACTGTGTTGCTTTTCCAAAAAAGGTTCGCTTTCCCACAAGGTTGGTTTTCCCACAAGGTTGGTTTTCCCACAAGGTTGCTTTCCCCATAAGGTTGGTTTTCCCACAAGGTTTGTTTTCTCACAAGGTTTGTTTTCCCACTAGGTTGTTTTTCCCACTAGGTTGGTTTTCCCACAAGGTTTGTTTTCCCACAAGGTTTGTTTTCCCCCAAGGTTGGTTTTCCCGCAAGGTTGGTTTTCCCACAAGGTTTGTTTTCCCACTGTGTTGTTTTTCCCAAAAGGTTCGCTTTCCCGCAAGGTTGGTTTTCCCACAAGGTTTGTTTCCCCACAAGGTTTGTTTTCCCATAAGGTTTGTTTTCCCACAAGGTTTGTTTTCCCACAAGGTTTGTTTTCCCACAAGGTTTGTTTTCCCACAAGGTTGGTTTTCCCGAAAGGTTTGTTTCCCCACAAGGTTTGTTTTCCCACTAGGTTTGTTTTCCCATAAGGTTGGTTTTCCCACAAGGTTTGTTTTCTCACAAGGTTTGTTTTCCCACTAGGTTTGTTTCCCCACAAGGTTTGTTTTCTCACAAGGTTTGTTTTCCTACAAGGTTTGTTTTCCCACAATGTTTGTTTTCCCACAAGGTTGGTTTTCCCACAAGGTTGGTTTACCCGCAGGGTTTATTTTCCCACAAGGTTAGTTTTCCCGCAAGGTTTGTTTTCCCTCGAGGTTAGTTTTCCCAAAAGGTTTGTTTCCCCACAAGGTTTTTTTCCCCACAAGGTTTGTTTTCCCACAAGGATTGTTTAATTCTTTTATTATTGAGAACACCCTAAAATCGGCGTCAACATGACCTTGTGGGAAAACAAACCTTATGGGAAAACAAACCTTGTGGGAAAACAAACCTTGTGGGAAAACTTGTGAGAAAACAAACCTTGTGGGGAAACAAACCTAGTGGGAAAACAAACCTTGTGGGGAAACAAACCTAGTGGGAAAACAAACCTTGTGAGAAAACAAACCTTGTGGGAAAACCAACCTTATGGGAAAACAAACCTAGTGGGAAAACAAACCTTGTGGGGAAACAAACCTTTCGGGAAAACCAACCTTGTGGGAAAACAAACCTTGTGGGAAAACAAACCTTGTGGGAAAACAAACCTTGTGGGAAAACAAACCTTATGGGAAAACAAACCTTGTGGGGAAACAAACCTTGTGGGAAAACCAACCTTGCGGGAATGCGAACCTTTTGGGAAAAACAACACAGTGGGAAAACAAACCTTGTGGGAAAACCAACCTTGCGGGAAAACCAACCTTGGGGGAAAACAAACCTTGTGGGAAAACAAACCTTGTGGGAAAACCAACCTAGTGGGAAAAACAACCTAGTGGGAAAACAAACCTTGTGAGAAAACAAACCTTGTGGGAAAACCAACCTTATGGGGAAAGCAACCCTGCGGGAAAACCAACCTTGTGGGAAAACCAACCTTGTGGGAAAGCGAACCTTTTTTGGAAAAGCAACACAGTGGGAAAACAAACCTAGTGGGAAAACCAACCTTGCGGGAAAGCGAACCTTTTGGGAAAACCAACACAGTGGGAAAACAAACCTTGTGGGAAAACCAACCTTGCGGGAAAACCAACCTTGGGGGAAAGGTTGGTTTTCCCAAAAACCACAAGGTTGGTTTTCCCGCAGGGTTGCTTTCCCCATAAGTTTGGTTTTCCCACAAGGTTTGTTTTCTCACAAGGTTTGTTTTCCCACTAGGTTGTTTTTCCCACGAGGTTGGTTTTCCCGCAAGGTTGGTTTTCCCACAAGGTTTGTTATCCCACTGTGTTGACAAGGTTTGTTTTCTCACAAGGTTTGTTTTCCCACTAGGTTATTTTTCCCACGAGGTTGGTTTTCCCACAAGGTTTGTTTTCCCACAAGCTTTGTTTTCCCCCAAGGTTGGTTTTCCCACAAGGTTAGTTTTCCCGCAAGGTTTGTTTCCCCACAAGGTTTGTTTTCCCACAAGGATTGCTTTCTCACAAGGTTTGTTTTCCCACTAGGTTTATTTTCCCACTGTGTTGGTTTTCCCAAAAGCTTCGCTTTCCCACAAGGTTGGTTTTCCCACAAGGTTGGTTTTCCCGCAGGGTTGCTTTCCCCATAAGGTTGGTTTTCCCACAAGGTTTGTTTTCTCACAAGGTTTGTTTTCCCACTAGGTTGTTTTTCCCACGAGGTTGGTTTTCCCACAAGGTTTTATTTCCCACAAGCTTTCTTTTCCCCCAAGGTTGGTTTTCCCGCAAGGTTTATTTTCCCACTGTGTTGGTTTTCCCAAAAGGTTCGCTTTCCCGCAAGGTTGGTTTTCCCACAAGGTTTGTTTCCCCACAAGGTTTGTTTTCCCATAAGGTTTGTTTTCCCACAAGGTTCGTTTTCCCACAAGGTTGGTTTTCCCACAAGGTTTGTTTTCCCACTGTGTTGGTTTTCCCAAAAGGTTCGCTTTCCCACAAGGTTGGTTTTCCCACAAGGTTGGTTTTCCCGCAGGGTTGCTTTCCCCATAAGGTTGGTTTTCCCACAAGGTTGGTTTTCTCACAAGGTTTGTTTTCCCACTAGGTTGTTTTTTTTACGAGGTTGGTTTTCCCACAAGGTTTGTTTTCCCACAAGCTTTGTTTTCCCCCAAGGTTGGTTTTCCCGCAAGGTTGGTTTTCCCACAAGGTTTGTGATCCCACTGTGTTGGTTTTCCCAAAAGGTTCGCTTTCCCGCAAGGTTGGTTTTCCCACAAGGTTTGTTTCCCCACAAGGTTTGTTTTCCCATAAGGTTTGTTTTCCCACAAGGTTCGTTTTCCCACAAGGTTGGTTTTCCCGAAAGGTTGGTTTCCCCACAAGGTTGGTTTTCCCACAAGGTTGGTTTTCCCACAAGGTTTGTTTTCTCACAAGGTTTGTTTTCCAACTAGGTTGTTTTTCCCACGAGGTTGGTTTTCCCACAAGATTTGTTTTCCCACAAGCCTTGTTTTCCCCCAAGGTTGGTTTTCCCGCAAGGTTGGTTTTCCCAAAAGGTTCGCTTTCCCACAAGGTTGGTTTTCCCCCAAAATTGGTTTTCCCGCAGGGTTGCTTTCCCCATAAGGTTGGTTTTCCCACAAGGTTTGTTTTCTCACAAGGTTGGTTTTCCCGAAAGGTTTGTTTCCCCACAAGGTTGGTTTTCCCACAAGGTTGGTTTTCCCGCAAGGTTTGTTTTCCCACAAGGTTAGTTTTCCCGCAAGGTTGGTTTTCCCACAAGGTTGGTTTTCCCGCAAGGTTTGTTTTCCCACAAGGTTAGTTTTCCCGCAAGGTTTGTTTCCCCACAAGGTTTGTTTTCTCACAAGGTTTGTTTCCCCACAAGGTTTGTTTTCTCACAAGGTTTGTTTTCCCACAAGGTTTGTTTTCCCACAAGGTTTGTTTTCCCATAAGGTTTGTTTTCCCACAAGGTTGGTTTTCCCGAAAGGTTTGATTCCCCTGAAGGTTGGTTTTCCCACAAGGTTGGTTTTCCCGCAAGGTTTGTTTTCCCACAAGGTTATTTTTTCCGCAAGGTTTGTTTCCCCACAAAGTTTGTTTTCCCACAAGGATTGTTTTTTCACAAGGTTTGTTTTCCCATTAGGTTTGTTTTCCCACTGTGTTGGTTTTCCCAAAAGGTTCGCTTTCCCACAAGGTTGGTTTTCCCACAAGGTTGGTTTTCCCGCAGGGTTGCTTTCCCCATAAGGTTGGTTTTCCCACAAGGTTTGTTTTCTCACAAGGTTTGTTTTCCCACTAGGTTGTTTTTCCCACGAGGTCAGTTTTCCCACAAGGTTTGTTTTCCCACAAGCTTTGTTTTCCCCCAAGGTTGGTTTTCCCACAAGGTTGGTTTTCCCGACAGGTTTGTTTCCCCACAAGGTTTGTTTTCCCACTAGGTTTGTTTTCCCATAAGGTTGGTTTTCCCACAAGGTTTGTTTTCTCACAAGGTTTGTTTTCCCAATAGGTTTGTTTCCCCACAAGGTTTGTTTTCTCACAAGGTTTGTTTTCCTACAAGGTTTGTTTTCCCACAAACTTTGTTTTCCCACAATGTTTGTTTTCCCACAAGGTTGGTTTACCCGCAGGGTTTATTTTCCCACAAGGTTAGTTTTCCCGCAAGGTTTGTTTTCCCTCAAGGTTAGTTTTCCCAAAAGGTTTGTTTCCCCACAAGGTTTTTTTCCCCACAAGGTTTGTTTTCCCACAAGGATTGTTTAATTCTTTTATTATTGAGAACACCCTAAAATCGGCGTCAACATGACCTTGTGGGAAAACAAACCTTATGGGAAAACAAACCTTGTGGGAAAACTTGTGAGAAAACAAACCTTGTGGGGAAACAAACCTAGTGGGAAAACAAACCTTGTGGGGAAACAAACCTAGTGGGAAAACAAACCTTGTGAGAAAACAAACCTTGTGGGAAAACCAACCTTATGGGAAAACAAACCTAGTGGGAAAACAAACCTTGTGGGGAAACAAACCTTTCGGGAAAACCAACCTTGTGGGAAAACAAACCTTGTGGGAAAACAAACCTTGTGGGAAAACAAACCTTGTGGGAAAACAAACCTTATGGGAAAACAAACCTTGTGGGGAAACAAACCTTGTGGGAAAACCAACCTTGCGGGAAAGCGAACCTTTTGGGAAAAACAACACAGTGGGAAAACAAACCTTGTGGGAAAACCAACCTTGCGGGAAAACCAACCTTGGGGGAAAACAAACCTTGTGGGAAAACAAACCTTGTGGGAAAACCAACCTAGTGGGAAAAACAACCTAGTGGGAAAACAAACCTTGTGAGAAAACAAACCTTGTGGGAAAACCAACCTTATGGGGAAAGCAACCCTGCGGGAAAACCAACCTTGTGGGAAAACCAACCTTGTGGGAAAGCGAACATTTTTTGGAAAAGCAACACAGTGGGATAACAAACCTAGTGGGAAAACCAACCTTGCGGGAAAGCGAACCTTTTGGGAAAACCAACACAGTGGGAAAACAAACCTTGTGGGAAAACCAACCTTGCGGGAAAACCAACCTTGGGGGAAAGGTTGGTTTTCCCAAAAACCACAAGGTTGGTTTTCCCGCAGGGTTGCTTTCCCCATAAGTTTGGTTTTCCCACAAGGTTTGTTTTCTCACAAGGTTTGTTTTCCCACTAGGTGGGAAAACCAACCAACCTTATGGGGAAAGCAACCCTGCGGGAAAACCAACCTTGTGAGAAAGCAATCCTTGTGGGAAAACAAACCTTGTGGGGAAACAAACCTTGCGGGAAAACTAACCTTGTGGGAAAACCAACCTTGGGGGAAAACAAAGCTTGTGGGAAAACAAACCTTGTGGGAAAACCAACCTCGTGGGAAAAACAATCTAGTGGGAAAACAAACCTTGTGAGAAAACAAACCTTGTCAACACAGTGGGAAAACAAACCTTGTGGGAAAACCAACCTTGCGGGAAAACCAACCTCGTGGGAAAAACAACCTAGTGGGAAAACAAACCTTGTGAGAAAACAAACCTTGTGGGAAAACCAAACTTATGGGGAAAGCAACCCTGCGGGAAAACCAACCTTGTGGTTTTTGGGAAAACCAACCTTTCCCCCAAGGTTGGTTTTCCCGCAAGGTTGGTTTTCCCACAAGGTTTGTTTTCCCACTGTGTTGGTTTTCCCAAAAGGTTCGCTTTCCCGCAAGGTTGGTTTTCCCACTAGGTTTGTTTTCCCACTGTGTTGCTTTTCCAAAAAAGGTTCGCTTTCCCACAAGGTTGGTTTTCCCACAAGGTTGGTTTTCCCGCAGGGTTGCTTTCCCCATAAGGTTGGTTTTCCCACAAGGTTTGTTTTCTCACAAGGTTTGTTTTCCCACTAGGTTGTTTTTCCCACTAGGTTGGTTTTCCCACAAGGTTTGTTTTCCCACAAGGTTTGTTTTCCCCCAAGGTTTGTTTTCTCACAAGGTTTGTTTTCCCACTAGGTTTGTTTCCCCACAAGGTTTGTTTTCCCACTAGGTTTGTTTCCCCACAAGGTTTGTTTTCTCACAAGTTTTCCCACAAGGTTTGTTTTCCCACAAGGTTTGTTTTCCCATAAGGTTTGTTTTCCCACAAGGTCATGTTGACGCCGATTTTAGGGTTTTCTCAATAATAAAAGAATTAAACAATCCTTGTGGGAAAACAAACCTTGTGGGGAAAAAAACCTTGTGGGGAAACAAACCTTTTGGGAAAACTAACCTTGAGGGAAAACAAAGCTTGCGGGAAAACTAACCTTGTGGGAAAATAAACCCTGCGGGTAAACCAACCTTGTGGGAAAACCAACCTTGTGGGAAAACAAACATTGTGGGAAAACAAACCTTGTAGGAAAACAAACCTTGTGAGAAAACAAACCTTGTGGGGAAACAAACCTAGTGGGAAAACAAACCTTGTGAGAAAACAAACCTTGTGGGAAAACCAACCTTATGGGAAAACAAACCTAGTGGGAAAACAAACCTTGTGGGGAAACAAACCTTTCGGGAAAACCAACCTTGTGGGAAAACAAACCTTGTGGGAAAACAAACCTTGTGGGAAAACAAACCTTGTGGGAAAACAAACCTTATGGGAAAACAAACCTTGTGGGGAAACAAACCTTGTGGGAAAACCAACCTTGCGGGAAAGCGAACCTTTTGGGAAAAACAACACAGTGGGAAAACAAACCTTGTGGGAAAACCAACCTTGCGGGAAAACCAACCTTGGGGGAAAACAAACCTTGTGGGAAAACAAACCTTGTGGGAAAACCAACCTAGTGGGAAAAACAACCTAGTGGGAAAACAAACCTTGTGAGAAAACAAACCTTGTGGGAAAACCAACCTTATGGGGAAAGCAACCCTGCGGGAAAACCAACCTTGTGGGAAAACCAACCTTGTGGGAAAGCGAACCTTTTTTGGAAAAGCAACACAGTGGGAAAACAAACCTAGTGGGAAAACCAACCTTGCGGGAAAGCGAACCTTTTGGGAAAACCAACACAGTGGGAAAACAAACCTTGTGGGAAAACCAACCTTGCGGGAAAACCAACCTTGGGGGAAAGGTTGGTTTTCCCAAAAACCACAAGCTTTGTTTTCCCCCAAGGTTGGTTTTCCCACAAGGTTAGTTTTCCCGCAAGGTTTGTTTCCCCACAAGGTTTGTTTTCCCACAAGGATTGCTTTCTCACAAGGTTTGTTTTCCCACTAGGTTTATTTTCCCACTGTGTTGGTTTTCCCAAAAGCTTCGCTTTCCCACAAGGTTGGTTTTCCCACAAGGTTGGTTTTCCCGCAGGGTTGCTTTCCCCATAAGGTTGGTTTTCCCACAAGGTTTGTTTTCTCACAAGGTTTGTTTTCCCACTAGGTTGTTTTTCCCACGAGGTTGGTTTTCCCACAAGGTTTGTTTTCCCACAAGCTTTCTTTTCCCCCAAGGTTGGTTTTCCCGCAAGGTTTATTTTCCCACTGTGTTGGTTTTCCCAAAAGGTTCGCTTTCCCGCAAGGTTGGTTTTCCCACAAGGTTTGTTTTCCCACTGTGTTGGTTTTCCCAAAAGGTTCGCTTTCCCACAAGGTTGGTTTTCCCACAAGGTTGGTTTTCCCGCAGGGTTGCTTTCCCCATAAGGTTGGTTTTCCCACAAGGTTGGTTTTCTCACAAGGTTTGTTTTCCCACTAGGTTGTTTTTTTTACGAGGTTGGTTTTCCCACAAGGTTTGTTTTCCCACAAGCTTTGTTTTCCCCCAAGGTTGGTTTTCCCGCAAGGTTGGTTTTCCCACAAGGTTTGTGATCCCACTGTGTTGGTGTTCCCAAAAGGTTCGCTTTCCCGCAAGGTTGGTTTTCCCACAAGGTTTGTTTCCCCACAAGGTTTGTTTTCCCATAAGGTTTGTTTTCCCACAAGGTTCGTTTTCCCACAAGGTTTGTTTTCCCTCAAAGTTTGTTTTCCCATAAGGTTTGTTTTCCCACAAGGTTGGTTTTCCCGAAAGGTTTGTTTCCCCACAAGGTTGGTTTTCCCACAAGGTTGGTTTTCCCGCAAGGTTTGTTTTCCCACAAGGTTAGTTTTCCCGCAAGGTTTGTTTCCCACAAGGTTTGTTTTCCCACAAGGTTGGTTTTCCCACAAGGTTGGTTTACCCGCAGGGTTTATTTTCCCACAAGGTTAGTTTTCCCGCAAGGTTTGTTTTCCCTCAAGGTTAGTTTTCCCAAAAGGTTTGTTTCCCCACAAGGTTTTTTTCCCCACAAGGTTTGTTTTCCCACAAGGATTGTTTAATTCTTTTATTATTGAGAACACCCTAAAATCGGCGTCAACATGACCTTGTGGGAAAACAAACCTTATGGGAAAACAAACCTTGTGGGAAAACAAACCTTGTGGGAAAACTTGTGAGAAAACAAACCTTGTGGGGAAACAAACCTAGTGGGAAAACAAACCTTGTGGGGAAACAAACCTAGTGGGAAAACAAACCTTGTGAGAAAACAAACCTTGTGGGAAAACCAACCTTATGGGAAAACAAACCTAGTGGGAAAACAAACCTTGTGGGGAAACAAACCTTTCGGGAAAACCAACCTTGTGGGAAAACAAACCTTGTGGGAAAACAAACCTTGTGGGAAAACAAACCTTGTGGGAAAACAAACCTTATGGGAAAACAAACCTTGTGGGGAAACAAACCTTGTGGGAAAACCAACCTTGCGGGAAAGCGAACCTTTTGGGAAAAACAACACAGTGGGAAAACAAACCTTGTGGGAAAACCAACCTTGCGGGAAAACCAACCTTGGGGGAAAACAAACCTTGTGGGAAAACAAACCTTGTGGGAAAACCAACCTAGTGGGAAAAACAACCTAGTGGGAAAACAAACCTTGTGAGAAAACAAACCTTGTGGGAAAACCAACCTTATGGGGAAAGCAACCCTGCGGGAAAACCAACCTTGTGGGAATACCAACCTTGTGGGAAAGCGAACCTTTTTTGGAAAAGCAACACAGTGGGAAAACAAACCTAGTGGGAAAACCAACCTTGCGGGAAAGCGAACCTTTTGGGAAAACCAACACAGTGGGAAAACAAACCTTGTGGGAAAACCAACCTTGCGGGAAAACCAACCTTGGGGGAAAGGTTGGTTTTCCCAAAAACCACAAGGTTGGTTTTCCCGCTGGGTTGCTTTCCCCATAAGTTTGGTTTTCCCACAAGGTTTGTTTTCTCACAAGGTTTGTTTTCCCACTAGGTTGTTTTTCCCACGAGGTTGGTTTTCCCGCAAGGTTGGTTTTCCCACAAGGTTTGTTTTCCCACTGTGTTGACAAGGTTTGTTTTCCCACTAGGTTGTTTTTCCCACGAGGTTGGTTTTCCCACAAGGTTTGTTTTCCCACAAGCTTTGTTTTCCCCCAAGGTTGGTTTTCCCACAAGGTTAGTTTTCCCGCAAGGTTTGTTTCCCCACAAGGTTTGTTTTCCCACAAGGATTGCTTTCCCACAAGGTTAGTTTTCCCGCAAGGTTTGTTTCCCCACAAGGTTTGTTTTCCCACAAGGATTGTTTTCTCACAAGGTTTGTTTTCCCACAAGGTTTGTTTTCCCACTGTGTTGGTTTTCCCAAAAGGGTCGCTTTCCCACAAGGTTGGTTTTCCCACAAGGTTGGTTTTCCCGCAGGGTTGCTTTCCCCATAAGGTTTGTTTTCTCACAAGGTTTGTTTTCCCACTAGGTTGTTTTTCCCACGAGGTTGGTTTTCCCAGAAGGATTGTTTCCCCACAAGCTTTGTTTTCCCCCAAAGTTGGTTTTCCCGCAAGGTTGGTTTTCCCACAAGGTTTGTTTTCCCACTGTGTTGGTTTTCCCAAAAGGTTCGCTTTCCCGCAAGGTTGGTTTTCCGACAAGGTTCGTTTTCCCACAACGTTTGTTTTCCCACAAGGTTTGTTTTCCCACAAGGTTGGTTTTCCCGAAAGGTTTGTTTCCCCACAAGGTTTGTTTTCCCACTAGGTTTGTTTTCCCATAAGGTTGGTTTTCCCACAAGGTTTGTTTTCTCACAAGGTTTGTTTTCCCACTAGGTTTGTTTCCCCACAAGGTTTGTTTTCTCACAAGGTTTGATATCCCACAAGGTTTGTTTTCCCACAAGGTTTGTTTTCCCACAAGGTTGGTTTTCCCGAAAAGTTTGTTTCCCCACAAGGTTGGTTTTCCCACAAGGTTGGTTTTCCCGCAAGGTTTGTTTTCCCACAAGGTTAGTTTTCCCGCAAGGTTTGTTTCCCCACAAGGTTTGTTTTCTCACAAGGTTTGTTTTCCCACCAGGTTTGTTTCCCCACAAGGTTTGTTTTCTCACAAGGTTTGTTTTCCCACAAGGTTTGTTTTCCCACAAGGTTTGTTTTCCCATAAGGTTTGTTTTCACACAAGGTTTGTTTTCCCATAAGGTTTGTTTTCCCACAAGGTTGGTTTTCCCGAAAGGTTTGTTTCCCCACAAGGTTTGTTTTCCCACAAGGGTTGTTTTCTCATAACTTTTGTTTTCCCACTAGGTTTGTTTTCCCACTGTTTTGTTTTTCCCAAAAGGTTCGCTTTCCCACAAGGTTTGTTTTCCCATAAGGTTGGTTTTCCCACAAGGTTCGTTTTCCCACAAGGTTTGTTTTCCCACAAGGTTTGTTTTCCCACAAGGTTTGTTTTCCCGAAAGGTTTGTTTCCCCACAAGGTTTGTTTTCCCACTAGGTTTGTTTTCCCATAAGGTTGGTTTTCCCACAAGGTTTGTTTTCTCACAAGGTTTGTTTTCCCACTAGGTTTGTTTCCCCACAAGGTTTGTTTTCTCACAAGGTTTGTTTTCCCATAAGGTTGGTTTTCCCACAAGGTTTGTTTTCTCATAAGGTTTGTTTTCCCACTAGGTTTGTTTCCCCACAAGGTTTGTTTTCTCACAAGGTTTGTTTTCCCACAAGGTTTGTTTTCCCACAAGGTTTGTTTTCCCACAAGGTTTGTTTTCCCACAAGGTTTGTTTTCTCACAAGGTTTGTTTTCCCACAAGGTTTGTTTTCCCACAAGGTTTGTTTTCCCATAAGGTTTGTTTTCCCACAAGGTTGGTTTCCCCGAAAGGTTTGTTTCCCCACAAGGTTGGTTTTCCCACAAGGTTGGTTTTCCCGCAAGGTTTGTTTTCCCACAAGGTTAGTTTTCCCGCAAGGTTTGTTTCCCCACAAGGTTTGTTTTCCCACAAGGATTGCTTTCTCACAAGGTTTGTTTTCCCACTAGGTTTATTTTCCCACTGTGTTGGTTTTCCCAAAAGGTTCGCTTTCCCACAAGGTTGGTTTTCCACAAGGTTGGTTTTCCCGCAGGGTTGCTTTCCCCATAAGGTTGGTTTTCCCACAAGGTTTGTTTTCTCACAAGGTTTGTTTTCCCACTAGGTTGTTTTTCCCACGAGGTTGGTTTTCCCACAAGGTTTGTTTTCCCACAAGCTTTCTTTTCCCCCAAGGTTGGTTTTCCCGCAAGGTTGGTTTTCCCACAAGGTTTGTTTCCCCACAAGGTTTGTTTTCCCATAAGGTTTGTTTTCCCACAAGGTTCGTTTTCCCACAAGGTTTGTTTTCCCACAAGGTTTGTTTTCCCATAAGGTTTGTTTTCCCACAAGGTTGGTTTTCCCGAAAGGTTTGTTTCCCCACAAGGTTGGTTTTCCCACAAGGTTGGTTTTCCCGCAAGGTTTGTTTTCCCACAAGGTTAGTTTTCCCGCAAGGTTTGTTTCCCCACAAGGTTTGTTTTCCCACAAGGATTGTTTTCTCACAAGGTTTGTTTTCCCACTAGGTTTGTTTTTCCACTGTGTTGGTTTTCCCAAAAGGTTCGCTTTCCCACAAGGATGGTTTTCCCGCCGGGTTGCTTCCCCCATAAGGTTGGTTTTCCCACAAGGTTTGTTTTCTCACAAGGTTTGTTTTCCCACTAGGTTGTTTTTCCCACGAGGTTGGTTTTCCCACAAGGTTTGTTTTCCCACAAGCTTTGTTTTCTCCCAAGGTTGGTTTTCCCGCAAGGTTGGTTTTCCCACAAGGTTGGTTTTCCCACAAGGTTTGTTTTCCCACTGTGTTGGTTTTCCCAAAAGGTTCGCTTTCCCACAAGGTTGGTTTTCCCCCAAGATTGGTTTTCCCGCAGGGTTGCTTTCCCCATAAGGTTGGTTTTCCGACAAGGTTTGTTTTCTTACAAGGTTGGTTTTCCCGAAAGGTTTGTTTCCCCACAAGGTTGGTTTTCCCACAAGGTTGGTTTTCCCGCAAGGTTTGTTTTCCCACAAGGTTAGTTTTCCCGCAAGGTTGGTTTTCCCACAAGGTTGGTTTACCCGCAAGGTTTGTTTTCCCACAAGGTTAGTTTTCCCGCAAGGTTTGTTTCCCCACAAGGTTTGTTTTCTCACAAGGTTTGTTTCCCCACAAGGTTTGTTTTCTCACAAGGTTTGTTTTCCCACAAGGTTTGTTTTCCCACAAGGTTTGTTTTCCCATAAGGTTTGTTTTCCCACAAGGTTGGTTTTCCCGAAAGGTTTGTTTCCCCTGAAGGTTGGTTTTCCCACAAGGTTGGTTTTCCCGCAAGGTTTGTTTTCCCACAAGGTTATTTTTCCGCAAGGTTTGTTTCCCCACAAAGTTTGTTTTCCCACAAGGATTGTTTTCTCACAAGGTTTGTTTTCCCACTAGGTTTGTTTTCCCACTGTGTTGGTTTTCCAAAAAAGGTTCGCTTTCCCACAAGGTTGGTTTTCCCACAAGGTTGGTTTTCCCGCAGGGTTGCTTTCCCCATAAGGTTGGTTTTCCCACAAGGTTTGTTTTCTCACAAGGTTTGTTTTCCCACTAGGTTGTTTTTCCCACGAGGTCAGTTTTCCCACAAGGTTTGTTTTCCCACAAGCTTTGTTTTCCCCCAAGGTTGGTTTTACCACAAGGTTGGTTTTCCCGAAAGGTTTGTTTCCCCACAAGGTTTGTTTTCCCACTAGGTTTGTTTTCCCATAAGGTTGGTTTTCCCACAAGGCGTCGCCTGGAAGCGGAATTGGCGTATTAGGCACTTCTAAGCGAAATTGAGTTATTAGTGCCATCTAGTGTGAAATTTTGTGCTCTTTCTGAATCTGGAATCCGTTTTAGCGTATCGCACTCCCATGCAATGCTACGAATCGAAACCGTTTTGACGTAACTTGCATTATTTTCATTCTGTTGGAAGCGTAATTGACGTATCTGTTATGCGCGTTTAACAAAGGACTTTTTGACGTATCTGCGCATTCGCCTGTACTTTTTAGAAGAAAAGATTTAGAAAATGTAAGCAAACAATGAGAAAAATAAATAGGAAATTGTTTGCTACTTTAACTGTTGCAAATGTGGAGAAACTTCTGGAAGATGCTGGAAGGTACGTATGATATCGGAAGTTTCAAGTTTGGGCTAAATAGGCTGAAGAACTTCCAACTGAGTCACCTCTCAGCTTAGCCTATGATACAAATCTATGATGCTAAGGAAATACTTTTCTGAATGGACCTTAAGTTATAGGACAGCTTAGTTTGAAGGAAGTTATATGGTAACATAAGGAAAAGAATTAGCTATACCCACTTTAATTTGGGATTTTACCAAGGGATGACAAAAATCATGTGTTTTCCAGTTTATTCGGCAGCTCAAATATGCTATCAATTTAACTTTTGTGTTGTGTTTAGTTTATTCCATGGTCCCTTTAGCTTTTTAAGGTCGCAAGAGCTGGGTAGCGAATCGTGAATCCAATTTCGATTGGAGCCCAAAATTTTCGCTCCATAGCACCTTAATATGGTACGTACTGGCGTTGTTTTGGGCCGTTTTCTTGTGTTTTATTAATCGACATTCTGTTTCTATGTTTTGATACCAAGAGATCAACTAAAAGTGTCAATGCCATTTTCCTGCCTTCTAGCTATACCTACCCATCAGATTTATTAATAATTTAATATATACATTTCTTTTAGCTGTGAAGATTTGTCTTCTTTGTCTGGAAGCGATGAAGATCCTGCAAGCTTTGCAAGCAAGACCGATGATAGCCCTATCTCTACAGTTCCTGTTTATGCCACTCTTCAGCCAGTGGTATGTGAAATGTTGTTGCAGCCTGACCATTCGCAAGATGAAACTAATGAAATTGTGGCAGACATGCCCTTAGACAAAAGCAATTCCAGTCCGTCCAGCTCAGTAGAATTGCCAGAGGATGTGTCACCCTTACAAGTTATAGAAGACCCAGTAACAGTTGAGCCACTTGTAGGGCCATTGTCGAACAGTCCGACTGTGCAGATGAAAAGGACCAGAAAAAGAGTCAAGAGAGAAAGTGAATGGGTCAAGAATAAAATCAAAGTGGCGGTTAATTCCGGAACAGTTTATGTTGACCCTATTAAAAGTAAGAAGCATGGAAAAGAACGTCAGATAAAAGCGAGCAAGTGCAGTTCAACATGTCCCTACTCCTGTCACACAATTAGCCAAGAAGAGCGACAAGAGATTTTTGAAGCGTACTGGGCTTTGTCTAAAGAGATGAAAAAAATGTTTTATCTTAAGACTACTAAATGCCTGCCAAAGAAGAGAAACAAAAAGAAAGAAACTAGGAGAAAGAACACACTGTTTTATTATGTGACAGCCAGAGAAACAACGCACCGCGTATGCAAAGACTTTTACCTGTCAACATTGGATATCGACCAGAAACGGATTTATTATGCACATAACACCAAGACTTCTGATGATGTACCTAGTCCCAGACAAACTCCAAAACCTGCAAACAAAATAAGCTCTGATGCTTTAGATTGCGTTCGCGACCATATTATGTCTTTTCCAAAAGTGGAGTCTCATTACTGTCGGTCCAAAACTTCTCGTGAATATCTTGACAGCAGTTTAAATTTGCGAAAAATGTTTGAACTGTATGAGGAAAAATGCCGTTTTGATTCTGAAAAGCCTGTGGGAGAGACAGTATATCGCAGAGTGTTCAATACAGAATTTAACTTGGCTTTTCATGTACCCAAAAGTGATAGATGTGACACATGTGAGGAAGTAAAGGTTGCTGGTAGGAACGGCATTGATTTACCAGAATCACTTCGGTTGAACCACGAGAAGCACGTGAAAGGAAAATCAGAGAGTAGAGAGGAGCGTGATAAGGACCGTTCTAATCATTCAGTGGCAGTTCTCTGTTTTGATCTAGAAAATGTTTTTTCGCTACCCAAGGGAAATGTCTCCGGTTTCTTTTACAAGCGAAAGATTACAGTTTACAACCTCACAGCTAAACTAGATTTTACCAGAAACTCAGGGGAGTCTATCAGCAAAGTTTACTGTGCCATTTGGTCCGAGATGCAAGGTGGAAGGAGCGGAAATGACATCGCAAGTGCTTTGGCAGCTATTCTCGATAAAGTGTTTCAGACATTTCCTGACATTAGGGAGTTAATAACATGGTCAGACTCATGCGTTCCGCAAAATAGAAACTCCATCATGAGCTACAATATGCAGAACATCCTGTTCAAAAATCCACAGGTTGAGAGATTTATTATGAAATATTGTGAGCCAGGACACTCCCTTATTCAAGAAGTAGATGCAATACACAGTGTTATTGAGAGGGCACTTAAGAACCAGGAAGTGTACTCGCCTCTAGACCTAGTCAAAAAATTGGTCAAAGTAAAGCGTCAAAATCCTTACGTGATCATTCAGTTGCAACCATCACATTTTCTGAATTTCCAGGCATGCTCGAAAACCTATAAAACATATTCAGCAGTGCCTTTCTCTAAGGTCAAATGGCTCGAATTCCGCCGGAATTTCTGTAAAAAAGTATGGTACAAAGAGTGTTTTGCAGATGAGCATTGTAAAGTTGTCCAAATTGCACCAGAGATAACGTTTCAGGGAGTGAAGGGGAAAGGCGTCTCAGAGGTAAGGGTAGTTGAGAATCTCGAGGTTCCAAAGCCTATCATTTGGGTCATGAACTTGCCAGAAGACAAGATCAAAGACATTGAGTCTCTCATGCGATTCATGCCGGTTGTCGATGCAAATTACTACCGAGAATTCTTCAAAAAGAACTTGCCAGGGCTTGCTTCAAGGAAGCAGGGTCGTGAAACTGCCAAAGATGTTTCAAGTAAACCGCCCAGTTCCACGAACGCTAGAGTTGAGAGCTGTCCCGAAGAGAAAGCTGTCACACATCAAGGCAGGGGAAAAAAGCGAAAGGCATAATTATGACATTTAACTGTACCCGTTTCTTAACATTCTTTTATATCCATTTGTTAATATATTCTATCTGAATTTCTTTAAAAGTTTTACTCAGTTTGTACTCACACCTTACAGGTCAGTTTTACCGTTAGTCGCATGTCTGCTGTTTAACCCGCTTGAACCGGTTTTGACGTATCTGACAAGTTGACCAACTGTTAAAACCCAATTGACGTAACAGTATTTTGGCAATTTATTGTGCCGAAACTGTTTGATATTTTGCTTGGAAATTCTCACCATCCCTTTATAATGCCATGCTTTTCAGCATGTATTTTTTTCGCGTTTTTTACTCCAACCATTTCTGTTCTGCAAGGTTCCAAACATTCAACCGCGTTTTTCTCGAAATTTTGTGTTCTTCACTTACGCCAGTTCCGCTTCCAGGCGACGAAGGTTTGTTTTCTCACAAGGTTTGTTTTCCCACTAGGTTTGTTTCCCCACAAGGTTTGTTTTCTCACAAGGTTTGTTTTCCTACAAGGTTTGTTTTCCCACAAACTTTGTTTTCCCACAATGTTTGTTTTCCCACAAGGTTGGTTTTCCCACAAGGTTGGTTTACCCGCAGGGTTTATTTTCCCACAAGGTTAGTTTTCCCGCAAGGTTTGTTTTCCCTCAAGGTTAGTTTTCCCAAAAGGTTTGTTTCCCCACAAGATTTTTTTCCCCACAAGGTTTGTTTTCCCACGAGGATTGTTTAATTCTTTTATTATTGAGAACACCCTAAAATCGGCGTCAACATGACCTTGTGGGAAAACAAACCTTATGGGAAAACAAACCTTGTGGGAAAACAAACCTTGTGGGAAAACTTGTGAGAAAACAAACCTTGTGTGGAAACAAACCTAGTGGGAAAACAAACCTTGTGGGGAAACAAACCTAGTGGGAAAACAAACCTTGTGAGAAAATAAACCTTGTGGGAAAACCAACCTTATGGGAAAACAAACCTAGTGGGAAAACAAACCTTGTGGGGAAACAAACATTTCGGGAAAACCAACCTTGTGGGAAAACAAAACTTGTGGGAAAACAAACCTTGTGGGAAAACAAACCTTGTGGGAAAACAAACCTTATGGGAAAACAAACCTTGTGGGGAAACAAACCTTGTGGGAAAACCAACCTTGCGGGAAAGCGAACCTTTTGGGAAAACCAACACAGTGGGAAAACAAACCTTGTGGGAAAACCAACCTTGCGGGAAAACCAACCTTGGGGGAAAACAAAGCTTGTGGGAAAACAAACCTTGTGGGAAAACCAACCTAGTGGGAAAAACAACCTAGTGGGAAAACAAACCTTGTGAGAAAACAAACCTTGTGGGAAAACCAACCTTATGGGGAAAGCAACCCTGCGGGAAAACCAACCTTGTGGGAAAACCAACCTTGTGGGAAAGCGAACCTTTTTTGGAAAAGCAACACAGTGGGAAACAAACCTAGTGGGAAAACCAACCTTGCGGGAAAGCGAAACTTTTGGGAAAACCAACACAGTGGGAAAACAAACCTTGTGGGAAAACCAACCTTGCGGGAAAACCAACCTTGGGGGAAAGGTTGGTTTTCCCAAAAACCACAAGGTTGGTTTTCCCGCAGGGTTGCTTTCCCCATAAGTTTGGTTTTCCCACAAGGTTTGTTTTCTCACAAGGTTTGTTTTCCCACTAGGTTGTTTTTCCCACGAGGTTGGTTTTCCCGCAAGGTTGGTTTTCCCACAAGGTTTGTTTTCCCACTGTGTTGACAAGGTTTGTTTTCTCACAAGGTTTGTTTTCCCACTAGGTTGTTTTTCCCACGAGGTTGGTTTTCCCGCAAGGTTGGTTTTCCCACAAGGTTTGGTTTCCCACTGTGTTGACAAGGTTTGTTTTCTCACAAGGTTTGTTTTCCCACTAGGTTGTTTTTCCCACGAGGTTGGTTTTCCCACAAGGTTTGTTTTCCCACAAGCTTTGTTTTCCCCCAAGGTTGGTTTTCCCACAAGGTTAGTTTTCCCGCAAGGTTTGTTTCCCCACAAGGTTTGTTTTCTCACAAGGTTTGTTTTCCCACAAGGTTTGTTTTCCCGCAAGGTTTGTTTTCCCACAAGGTTAGTTTTCCCGCAAGGTTTGTTTCCCCACAAGGTTTGTTTTCTCACAAGGTTTGTTTCCCCACAAGGTTTGTTTTCCCGCAAGGTTCGCTTTCCCACAAGGTTGGTTTTCCCGCAGGGTTTCTTTCCCCATAAGGTTGGTTTTCCCACAAGGTTTGTTTTCTCACAAGGTTGGTTTTCCCGAAAGGTTTGTTTCCCCACAACGTTGGTTTTCCCACAAGGTTGGTTTTCCCGCAAGGTTTGTTTTCCCACAAGGTTGGTTTTCCCGCAAGGTTGGTTTTCCCACAAGGTTTGTTTTCCCGCAAGGTTTGTTTTCCCACAAGTTTAGTTTTCCCGCAAGGTTTGTTTCCCCACAAGGTTTGTTTTCTCACAAGGTTTGTTTCCCAGGTTTGTTTTCCCGCAAGGTTCGCTTTCCCACAAGGTTGTTTTTCCCGCAGGGTTGCTTTCCCCATAAGGTTGGTTTTCCCACAAGGTTTGTTTTCTCACAAGGTTTGTTTTCCCACTAGGTTGTTTTTCCCACGAGGTTGGTTTTCCCACAAGATTTGTTTTCCCACAAGCTTTGTTTTCCCCCAAGGTATGTTTTCCCGCAAGGTTGGTTTTCCCACAAGGTTTGTTTTCCCACTGTGTTGGTTTTCCCAAAAGGTTCGCTTTCCCACAAGGTTGGTTTTCCCACAAGATTGGTTTTCCCGCAGGGTTGCTTTCCCCATAAGGTTGGTTTTCCCACAAGGTTTGTTTTCTCACAAGGTTGGTTTTCCCGCAAGGTTTGTTTTCCCACAAGGTTAGTTTTCCCGCAAGGTTTGTTTCCCCACAAGGTTTGTTTTCCCACAAGGATTGTTTTCTCACAAGGTTTGTTTTCCCACTAGGTTTGTTTTCCCACTGTGTTGGATTTTCCAAAAGGTTCGCTTTCCCACAAGGTTGGTTTTCCCGCAGGGTTGCTTCCCCCATAAGGTTGGTTTACCCACAAGGTTTGTTTTCTCACAAGGTTTGTTTTCCCACTAGGTTGTTTTTCACACGAGGTTGGTTTTCCCACAAGGTTTGTTTTCCCACAAGCTTTGTTTTCCCCCAAGGTTGGTTTTCCCGCAAGGTTGGTTTTCCCACAAGGTTGGTTTTCCCACAAGGTTTGTTTTCCCACTGTGTTGGTTTTCCCAAAAGGTTCGCTTTCCCACAAGGTTGGTTTTCCCCCAAGATTGGTTTTCCCGCAGGGTTGCTTTCCCCATAAGGTTGGTTTTCCCACAAGGTTTGTTTTCTCACAAGGTTGGTTTTCCCGAAAGGTTTGTTTCCCCACAACGTTGGTTTTCCCACAAGGTTGGTTTTCCCGCAAGGTTTGTTTTCCCACAAGGTTAGTTTTCCCGCAAGGTTGGTTTTCCCACAAGGTTTGTTTTCCCGCAAGGTTTGTTTTCCCACAAGGTTAGTTTTCCCGCAAGGTTTGTTTCCCCAGAAGGTTTGTTTTCTCACAAGGTTTGTTTCCCCACAAGGTTTGTTTTCTCACAAGGTTTGTTTTCCCACAAGGTTTGTTTTCCCACAAGGTTTGTTTTCCCATAAGGTTTGTTTTCCCACAAGGTTGGTTTTCCCGAAACGTTTGTTTCCCCACAAGGTTGGTTTTCCCGCAAGGTTTGTTTTCCCACAAGGTTATTTTTTCCGCAAGGTTTGTTTTCCCACAAGGATTGTTTTCTCACAAGGTTTGTTTTCCCACTAGGTTTGTTTTCCCACTGTGTTGGTTTTCCCAAAAGGTTCGCTTTCCCACAAGGTTGGTTTTCCCACAAGGTTGGTTTTCCCGCAGGGTTGCTTTCCCCATAAGGTTGGTTTTCCCACAAGGTTTGTTTTCTCACAAGGTTTGTTTTCCCACTAGGTTGTTTTTCCCACGAGGTTGGTTTTCCCACAAGGTTTGTTTTCCCACAAGCTTTGTTTTCCCCCAAGGTTGGTTTTCCCACAAGGTTCGTTTTCCCACAAGGTTTGTTTTCCCACAAGGTTTGTTTTCCCATAAGGTTTGTTTTCCCATAAGGTTGGTTTTCCCGAAAGGTTTGTTTCCCCACAAGGTTGGTTTTCCCACAAGGTTGGTTTTCCCGCAAGGTTTGTTTTCCCACAAGGTTAGTTTTCCCGCAAGGTTTGTTTCCCCACAAGGTTTGTTTTCCCACAAGGATTGTTTTCTCACAAGGTTTGTTTTCCCACTAGGTTTGTTTTCCCACTGTGTTGGTTTTCCCAAAAGTTTCGCTTTCCCACAAGGTTGGTTTTCCCGCAGGGTTGCTTTCCCCATAAGGTTGGTTTTCCCACAAGGTTTGTTTTCTCACAAGGTTTGTTTTCCCACTAGGTTGTTTTTCCCACGAGGTTGGTTTTCCCACAAGATTTGTTTTCCCACAAGCTTTGTTTTCCCCCAAGGTTGGTTTTCCCGCAAGGTTGGTTTTCCCACAAGGTTTGTTTTCCCACTGTGTTGGTTTTCCCAAAAGGTTCGCTTTCCCACAAGGTTGGTTTTCCCACAAGATTGGTTTTCCCGCAGGGTTGCTTTCCCCATAAGGTTGGTTTTCCCACAAGGTTTGTTTTCTCACAAGGTTGGTTTTCCCGCAAGGTTTGTTTTCCCACAAGGTTAGTTTTCCCGCAAGGTTTGTTTCCCCACAAGGTTTGTTTTCCCACAAGGATTGTTTTCTCACAAGGTTTGTTTTCCCACTAGGTTTGTTTTCCCACTGTGTTGGTTTTCCCAAAAGGTTCGCTTTCCCACAAGGTTGGTTTTCCCACAAGGTTGGTTTTCCCGCAGGGTTGCTTTCCCCATAAGGTTGGTTTTCCCACAAGGTTTGTTTTCTCACAAGGTTTGTTTTCCCACTAGGTTGTTTTTCCAACGAGGTTGGTTTTCCCGCAAGGTTTGTTTTCCCACAAGCTTTGTTTTCCCCCAAGGTTGGTTTTCCCACAAGGTTGGTTTTCCCGAAAGGTTTGTTTCCCCACAAGGTTTGTTTTCCCACTAGGTTTGTTTTCCCATAAGGTTGGTTTTCCCACAAGGTTTGTTTTCTCACAAGGTTTGTTTTCCCACTAGGTTTGTTTCCCCACAAGGTTTGTTTTCTCACAAGGTTTGTTTTCCTACAAGGTTTGTTTTCCCACAAACTTTGTTTTCCCACAATGTTTGTTTTCCCACAAGGTTGGTTTTCCCACAAGGTTGGTTTTCCCGCAGGGTTTATTTTCCCACAAGGTTAGTTTTCCCGCAAGGTTTGTTTTCCCTCAAGGTTAGTTTTCCCAAAAGGTTTGTTTCCCCACAAGGTTTTTTTCCCCACAAGGTTTTTTTTCCCACAAGGATTGTTTAATTCTTTTATTATTGAGAACACCCTAAAATCGGCGTCAACATGACCTTGTGGGAAAACAAACCTTATGGGAAAACAAACCTTGTGGGAAAACAAACCTTGTGGGAAAACTTGTGAGAAAACAAACCTTGAGGGGAAACAAACCTAGTGTGAAAACAAACCTTGTGGGGAAACAAACCTAGTGGGAAAACAAACCTTGTGAGAAAACAAACCTTGTGGGAAAACCAACCTTATGGGAAAACAAACCTAGTGGGAAAACAAACCTTGTGGGGAAACAAACCTTGTGGGAAAACCAACCTTGCGGGAAAGCGAACCTTTTGGGAAAACCAACACAGTGGGAAAACAAACCTTTTGGGAAAACCAACCTTGCGGGAAAACCAACCTTGGGGGAAAACAAAGCTTGTGGGAAAACAAACCTTGTGGGAAAACCAACCTAGTGGGAAAAACAACCTAGTGGGAAAACAAACCTTGTGAGAAAACAAACCTTGTGGGAAAACCAACCTTATGGGGAAAGCAACCCTGTGGGAAAACCAACCTTGTGGGAAAACCAACCTTGTGGGAAAGCGAACCTTTTGGGAAAAGCAACACAGTGGGAAAACAAACCTAGTGGGAAAACCAACCTTGCGGGAAAGCGAACCTTTTGGGAAAACCAACAGAGTGGGAAAACAAACCTTGTGGGAAAACCAACCTTGCGGGAAAACCAACCTTGGGGGAAAGGTTGGTTTTCCCAAAAACCACAAGGTTGGTTTTCCCGCAGGGTTGCTTTCCCCATAAGGTTGGTTTTCCCACAAGGTTTGTTTTCTCACAAGGTTTGTTTTCCCACTAGGTTGTTTTTCCCACGAGGTTGGTTTTCCCACAAGGTTTGTTTTCCCACAAGCTTTGTTTTCCCCCAAGGTTGGTTTTCCTGCAAGGTTGGTTTTCCCACAAGGTTTGTTTTCCCACTGTGTTGGTTTTCCCAAAAGGTTCGCTTTCCCACAAGGTTGGTTTTCCCACAAGATTGGTTTTCCCGCAGGGTTGCTTTCTCTATAAGGTTGGTTTTCCCACAAGGTTTGTTTTCTCACAAGGTTGGTTTTCCCGAAAGGTTTGTTTCCCCACAAGGTTGGTTTTCCCACAAGGTTGGTTTTCCCGCAAGGTTTGTTTTCCCACAAGGCTAGTTTTCCCGCAAGGTTGGTTTTCCCACAAGGTTGGTTTTCCCGCAAGGTTTGTTTTCCCACAAGGTTAGTTTTCCCGCAAGGTTTGTTTCCCCACAAGGTTTGTTTTCTCACAAGGTTTGTTTCCCCACAAGGTTTGTTTTCTCACAAGGTTTGTTTTCCCACAAGGTTTGTTTTCCCACAAGGTTTGTTTTCCCATAAGGTTTGTTTTCCCACAAGGTTGGTTTTCCCGAAAGGTTTGTTTCCCCACAAGGTTGGTTTTCCCACAAGGTTGGTTTTCCCGCAAGGTTTGTTTTCCCACAAGGTTATTTTTTCCGCAAGGTTTGTTTCCCACAAGGTTTGTTTTCCCACAAGGATTGTTTTCTCACAAGGTTTGTTTTCCCACTAGGTTTGTTTTCCCACTGTGTTGGTTTTCCCACAAGGTTCGCTTTCCTACAAGGTTGGTTTTCCCACAAGGTTGGTTTTCCCGCAGGGTTGCTTTCCCCATAAGGTTGGTTTTCCCACAAGGTTTGTTTTCTCACAAGGTTTGTTTTCCCACTAGGTTGTTTTTCCCAGGAGGTTGGTTTTCCCACAAGGTTTGTTTTCCCCCAAGGTTGGTTTTCCCACAAGGTTGGTTTTCCCGAAAGGTTTGTTTCCCCACAAGGTTTGTTTTCCCACTAGGTTTGTTTTCCCATAAGGTTGGTTTTCCCACAAGGTTTGTTTTCTCACAAGGTTTGTTTTCCCACTAGGTTTGTTTCCCCACAAGGTTTGTTTTCTCACAAGGTTTGTTTTCCTACAAGGTTTGTTTTCCCACAAGCTTTGTTTTCCCACAAGGTTTGTTTTCCCACAAGGTTAGTTTTCCCGCAAGGTTTGTTTTCCCACAAGCTTTGTTTTCCCCCAAGGTTGGTTTTCTTGCAAGGTTGGTTTTCCCACAAGGTTTGTTTTCCCACTGTGTTGGTTTTCCCAAAAGGTTCGCTTTCCCACAAGGTTGGTTTTCCCACAAGATTGGTTTTCCCGCAGGGTTGCTTTCCCCATAAGGTTGGTTTTCCCACAAGGTTTGTTTTCTCACAAGGTTGGTTTTCCCGAAAGGTTTGTTTCCCCACAAGGTTGGTTTTCCCACAAGGTTGGTTTTCCCGCAAGGTTTGTTTTCCCACAAGGCTAGTTTTCCCGCAAGGTTGGTTTTCCCACAAGGTTGGTTTTCCCGCAAGGTTTGTTTTCCCACAAGGTTAGTTTCCCGCAAGGTTTGTTTCCCCACAAGGTTTGTTTTCTCACAAGGTTTGTTTCCCCACAAGGTTTGTTTTCTCACAAGGTTTGTTTTCCCACAAGGTTTGTTTTCCCACAAGGTTTGTTTTCCCATAAGGTTTGTTTTCCCACAAGGTTGGTTTTCCCGAAAGGTTTGTTTCCCCACAAGGTTGGTTTTCCCACAAGGTTGGTTTTCCCGCAAGGTTTGTTTTCCCACACGGTTATTTTTTCCGGAAGGTTTGTTTCCCCACAAGGTTTGTTTTCCCACAAGGATTGTTTTCTCACAAGGTCTGTTTTCCCACTAGGTTTGTTTTCCCACTGTGTTGGTTTTCCCAAAAGGTTCGCTTTCCTACAAGGTTGGTTTTCCCACAAGGTTGGTTTTCCCGCAGGGTTGCTTTCCCCATAAGGTTGGTTTTCCCACAAGGTTTGTTTTCTCACAAGGTTTGTTTTCCCACTAGGTTGTTTTTCCCAGGAGGTTGGTTTTCCCACAAGGTTTGTTTTCCCACAAACTTTGTTTTCCCCCAAGGTTGGTTTTCCCACAAGGTTGGTTTTCCCGAAAGGTTTGTTTCCCCACAAGGTTTGTTTTCCCACTAGGTTTGTTTTCCCATAAGGTTGGTTTTCCCACAAGGTTTGTTTTCTCACAAGGTTTGTTTTCCCACTAGGTTTGTTTCCCCACAAGGTTTGTTTTCTCACAAGGTTTGTTTTCCTACAAGGTTTGTTTTCCCACAAGCTTTGTTTTCCCACAAGGTTTGTTTTCCCACAAGGTTAGTTTTCCCGCAAGGTTTGTTTTCCCTCAAGGTTAGTTTTCCCAAAAGGTTTGTTTCCCCACAAGGTTTTTTTCCCCACAAGGTTTGTTTTCCCACAAGGATTGTTTAATTCTTTTATTATTGAGAACACCCTAAAATCGGCGTCAATATGACCTTGTGGGAAAACAAACCTTATGGGAAAACAAACCTTGTGGGAAAACAAACCTTGTGGGAAAACTTGTGAGAAAACAAACCTTGTGGGGAAACAAACCTAGTGGGAAAAGAAACCTTGTGGGGAAACAAACCTAGTGGGAAAACAAACCTTGTGAGAAAACAAACCTTGTGGGAAAACCAACCTTATGGGAAAACAAACCTAGTGGGAAAACAAACCTTGTGGGGAAACAAACCTTTCGGGAAAACCAACCTTGTGGGAAAACAAACCTTGTGGGAAAACAAACCTTGCGGGAAAACAAACCTTGTGGGAAAACAAACCTTATGGGAAAACAAACCTTGTGGGGAAACAAACCTTTTGGGAAAACCAACCTTGCGGGAAAGCGAACCTTTTGGGAAAACCAACACAGTGGGAAAACAAACCTTGTGGGAAAACCAACCTTGCGGGAAAACCAACCTTGGGGGAAAACAAAGCTTGTGGGAAAACAAACCTTGTGGGAAAACCAACCTAGTGGGAAAAACAACCTAGTGGGAAAACAAACCTTGTGAGAAAACAAACCTTGTGGGAAAACCAACCTTATGGGGAAAGCAACCCTGCGGGAAAACCAACCTTGTGGGAAAACCAACCTTGTGGGAAAGCAAACCTTTTGGGAAAACCAACACAGTGGGAAAACAAACCTAGTGGGAAAACCAACCTTGCGGGAAAGCGAACCTTTTGGGAAAACCAACACAGTGGGTAAACAAACCTTGTGGGAAAACCAACCTTGGGGGAAAGGTTGGTTTTCCCAAAAACCACAAGGTTGGTTTTCCCGCAGGGTTGCTTTCCCCATAAGGTTGGTTTTCCAACAAGGTTTGTTTTCTCACAAGGTTTGTTTTCCCACTAGGTTGTTTTTCCCACGAGGTTGGTTTTCCCGCAAGGTTGGTTTTCCCACAAGGTTTGTTTTCCCACTGTGTTGACAAGGTTTGTTTTCTCACAAGGTTTGTTTTCCCACTAGGTTGTTTTTCCCACGAGGTTGGTTTTCCCACAAGGTTTGTTTTCCCACAAGCTTTGTTTTCCCCCAAGGTTGGTTTTCCCGCAAGGTTGGTTTTCCCACAAGGTTTGTTTTCCCACTGTGTTGGTTTTCCCAAAAGGTTCGCTTTCCCACAAGGTTGGTTTTCCCACAAGATTGGTTTTCCCGCAGTGTTGCTTTCCCCATAAGGTTGGTTTTCCCACAAGGTTTGTTTTCTCACAAGGTTGGTTTTCCCGAAAGGTTTGTTTCCCCACAAGGTTGGTTTTCCCACAAGGTTGGTTTTCCCGCAAGGTTTGTTTTCCCACAAGGTTGGTTTTCCCGAAAGGTTTGTTTCCCCACAAGGTTGGTTTTCTCACAAGGTTTGTTTCCCCACAAGGTTTGTTTTCTCACAAGGTTTGTTTTCCCACAAGGTTTGTTTTCCCACAAGGTTTGTTTTCCCATAAGGTTTGTTTTTCCACAAGGTTGGTTTTCCCGAAAGGTTTGTTTCCCCACAAGGTTGGTTTTCCCACAAGGTTGGTTTTCCCGCAAGGTTTGTTTTCCCACAAGGTTAGTTTTCCCGCAAGGTTTTTTTCCCCACAAGGTTTGTTTTCCCACAAGGATTGTTTTCTCACAAGGTTTGTTTTCCCACTAGGTTTGTTTTCCCACTGTGTTGGTTTTCCGAAAAGGTTCGCTTTCCCACAAGGTTGGTTTTCCCACAAGGTTGGTTTTCCCGCAGGGTTGCTTTCCCCATAAGGTTGGTTTTCCCACAAGGTTTGTTTTCTCACAAGGTTTGTTTTCCCACTAGGTTGTTTTTCCCACGAGGTTGGTTTTCCCACAAGGTTTGTTTTCCCACAAGCTTTGTTTTCCCCCAAGGTTGGTTTTCCCGCAAGGTTGGTTTTCCCACAAGGTTTGTTTTCCCACTGTGTTGGTTTTCCCAAAAGGTTCGCTTTCCCGCAAGGTTGGTTTTCCCACAAGGTTTGTTTCCCCACAAGGTTTGTTTTCCCATAAGGTTTGTTTTCCCACAAGGTTCGTTTTCCCACAAGGTTTGTTTTCCCACAAGGTTTGTTTTCCCATAAGGTTTGTTTTCCCACAAGGTTGGTTTTCCCGAAAGGTTTGTTTCCCCACAAGGTTGGTTTTCCCACAAGGTTGGTTTTCCCGCAAGATTTGTTTTCCCACAAGGTTAGTTTTCCCGCAAGGTTTGTTTCCCCACAAGGTTTGTTTTCCCACAAGGATTGTTTTCTCACAAGGTTTGTTTTCCCACTAGGTTTATTTTCCCACTGTGTTGGTTTTCCCAAAAGGTTCGCTTTCCCACAAGGTTGGTTTTCCCACAAGGTTGGTTTTCCCGCAGGGTTGTTTTCCCCATAAGGTTGGTTTTCCCACAAGGTTTGTTTTCTCACAAGGTTTTTTTCCCCCCTAGGTTGTTTTTCCCACGACGTTGGTTTTCCCACAAGGTTTGTTTTCCCACAAGCTTTATTTTCAACAAACCTTGTGGGAAAACAAGGATGGGTCAAATAATAGCAAACCAACGAGAACAGTTAAATAAAGGACAAAACTTAAATAACTAAATTTACATAGCTGGAGAAATCTAATCAACAAAATGTTTGCGTTCTCGTCAAGAACAGGAATCTCTTATTCCCATTCTGTGGTCAAAAACTGGTCCGGATTGAAAGTAACGGGGGTCTGATGAAAACCTTGAAATCCCAAACGAGCGATTCCATGAGGGTTCCTTTTTTGTTATCCGATTGCCAAATTTTATGTTAGCCAATTTTCTTTTTATTTTTCGGAAGTTTTACAACATAGAGATCAAAGAGTTATATCACAAGTATGCGTCCAGTAATAACGAAAAAAACGAGAACAGATAAATAAATGATTTAATATATGATATGGATCTTATTATATGATATCAGTCTCGATCAGTCATTCATCGAGTGAACTTGTTTGACTAGTTCTACTGACGGTAGCCCAGTCTCTGTCATTTGGATACGCTGAGCAACTGAGGTTGATTACGGGAAATCATAATCCTTTGCATCATTTGGAAAGTGGGGGGTGTCAAAATCCCCCCTTGCCAGTAAGTCTGCATTTGCTGATGTTTTTTATGGAGGCATAAATTTCACCTGAGAACGGATTTTAAAGCAAAACAAATATGTCGTAAGTAAGCCAGAAAACGTTTGATGATGGAATGAAGGCACTGGGAAAAAAGCTAGATCTAATAATTAGCCAGCAAAAAGAGTTTGGTGTTACACTGTCATCGATTTCGGACGAGGTTCAGATTTTGAAAAATGAATCGAAGTCTCGCGATTCGAAGATTGCCATTCTAGAAAACCAGCTTGAAGAGAAAAAGTCAAGATGTGATGCAATCGAAGCGAAATTACTCGAAATTGAAGTTAGAGACCGGAAACTCAACTTAATCATCCACGGATTACCGAAAGAAAAACATCAACAGACAGTTCTCGCGAATCTGTCGACATTGTTTTCATCGAAAATGGAAATCACGGATAACATTCCAATATCGCAGTGCTACCGGATGCCCCAGAAGTCGAACGTGTCTACCCGTAAACCGACCGCCCCTCCAGTTTTCCTTTCAGTATCCTCCGAAAAAGATATCCAATGCATTTTCAGCTCAATATCGAAGTTGAAAGGAACGGGGGTCCGGATCTGTACGGACTTGCCGACCAAACTAAATAAGGGTAAGGAGTTACGAGATAATGGATCCGTACAGCTTACACGAGTGAAGCACAAAGGTGCCAAATTGTGGCTTGAGTATAAGTCGGATTCAGAGTCGCAGTGGGCAAAAGCGTAAGAAACAGCAAAGGCGACTGGTGTGAAAACATTAGGTCTATCCCGCTCTTGATTGGTAATTTTTGCATTTTTGTGTTTGTGTGATGTCGATTATCTACTTTCGTGTTTTGCTTAGGCTAGTTCGGTTCAAGTTTTTCTTCATTATTTCTGCCCAGTTATTTCTGTTACAGTTATACCAACTCAACATAATTTTACTCGAAGGATGGCAAGTTTTCATGACTCATCAGTGGGACGGGTTCCTTGTCGCGCGGATTTGCTGGCACGAGGTAGGATCTTTCCGACTCTTTTTATTTGACATTTAAGTTTGCGGTTGGGGGGGGGGTGCCGATAGGCTGGCAGCTTTAAAGGGGGAACCTAACCTTTCATTATTTTCTGAAACTTTTAATATTTTTGGCCAGAGAGAAAATAACACTTTTTCAGAAATAAAACAATCATTGTATGTTTCTCCTGATGAAATAAATAGACTTGAAAATAATTCAAAGAGAATTGGATTTCTGAACATACAGGGACTCGCCAATTCTATTGATGAACTAACAAGATTATTGCCAAGAAATTAAATTGATATTTTGGGAATTTGTGAAACATTGATTAATGATGCGGCAAAACATAATGTTAGAATTCCGGGATATAACTTCATTGATAAAAATCGACAAGTCCATGGAAAAGGTGGGCTTGGTTTATTTTTGAAAGAAGGAGTACAATTTAAACGTATGCCAGAGCTTGAAAAATATGACGTTGAAAAAGTGTGTGAAATTTTGGCTGTTGAATGTCGGACCGGAAAAAAAAAACTACAAATTTGTGTCGTATATAAGCCTCCGTCAGCCCCAGTCCCGCTTTTTTTGCAATCCATGGAATCTTTATTGGCGTCTTTAGACGATAATGATGTTGTGCTCATGGGGGATTTTAAAATAAACTTACTGGAATTTCAAGAAAACACTCAAACAACAGAATTCATTACCCTAATGACATCGAAATTACTGATTCCCTCATGTACAATCCCAACGCGTGTTGCGTCGACCAGTGCCACTCTGATCGACAACATATTTTTAACGACACCAGCAACGTCTTCTCAAGTTGTTATAACGGATTTTTCTGATCCTTTTTTGTTAATTTCTGACGTGAAGTACCAGCTTCAGACAAGAAAAGCACCAGAAACAACAAACCGGAATATTAATAAAAAAAATCTAGAATGTTTAAAAGATAAATTGAATATTACTGATTGGTCTCGTGTCTTTGATGCAGAAGAAGTAAATTCTGCAACGGCTTATTTCTTAGAAGTATTTAATGCTGCTTTTGATGAGTCATGCCCCAGAGTAAAAAAACATAAAGGGAAATATAATCAACCCATTCAACCCTGGATATCGCCGTCCCTTTTGACGTCAATAAAACAAAAAAACGCTCTCTATAAAACTTTTTTATCATTCCCAAGTGAAGGAAATAAAACAACTTTCAAAAATTACAAAAACCTACTTTCAAAAATAATACGTAATGCTAAAATGATATATTATTTTGATTCGTTTAGTGAAGTAAGTAAATCACCAAAGAAAACTTGAGAGCTAATAAATTCATGCTTGAATCGATCGCGAACATCTTCTACACCATCCGAAATAAAGGACGCTCATGGCAATACAATTGAAAGGGAGCTAGAAATAGCTAACTACATGAACTCACATTTCGCGTCAATTGGACAGTCGGTAGCCGGCAAGCTCCAACATAATATGTCACATGGTCAATGTGATTATCGTACATACCTCGGAAAGCCTTCTGAAAAGTCTATGTTTTTAACACCGGTTACAGAGGAAGAGCTTGCTAATATTGGTAAACTTTTAATGAGTGGAAATTCCCCGGGGATTGATGAATCGTCGACGAATATTGTGAAAGCCATTTTACCGAGTATTAATAAAGTAATGTGTCATTTAATAAATCTGTCATTTAGATCGGGAACTTTCCCGGATTCATTTAAGAAAGCAAAGGTGTTACCACTGTATAAAAGTGATGACCGGAGTAACTGCACGAATTATAGACCAATATCTATCCTTTCGGGTTTTTCTAAATTAATGGAGCGGTGTTTTTATAATCGAGTGTATAATTTCCTTACGTCGAAGGATTATTTTTCAAAAAATCAGTTTGGGTTTAGAAAGGGACATAGTACGCAAGATGCCATCCTGACTATGATCCAATTTATTCACGAATGTCTTGATAAAAAATTGATTCTGGCGAGTATCTTTTTGGACCTTGAGAAGGCATTCGACATGAATTGTCACGAAATATTGTTATATAAATTAAGCCATGGTGGGATACGAGGACCAGCGCACGATTTTATCGCATCTTACCTAACAGGTCGATCCCAAGTAACAACTATTAATAAGACAGTTTCGGATCCATGCTTATTGTCAAATATTGGTGTCCCTCAGGGTTCAATTCTGGGACCACTGCTCTTCCTAATATACATAAATGACCTTTCATCAGCGACAGAAAACAACAGTCTGAATGTCCTTTTCGCCGATGATACCGGATCAACACTTGCAGGACAGTCGGAAGAGGATGTCAAAGAGAAGCTGCAAATCGTGTTTTCCCAATTGATTGTATGGCTAAAAGCTACATTAAATGCCGCCAAAACGAAATTTATCATTTATAGTAGAATTAGACACAAAGCAAAAGAAGTTTCGACAATAAATGATCAGGCTACAAATATTCAAATTCGAAGGGTAACTTCACTCCGGTATCTTGGTATAATTATTGACAAAAATCTATCTTATAAAGAACATTGTAATAGATCACGGGTTAAAGTTACACAAGGAGTTGGTATAATGCGGAGGTTTCAGCATTTTTTCCCGTATGAAATTCTACGCCTGATTTATTTTGCTTTGATACACTCCCATCTTACGTATTGTCCCTTGATTTATTTGGCAACATTCAAATATCATGTGAAACCAATACAGACTCTTCAAAACCGGGCTCTTCGAATTTTACAAAAATATTTACCATCCCCTTCTTCTTATCCTAACAAAACTAAAACTGAAACTCTATATTTGTTAACCAATATTTTGCCTGTTTCAGAATTATTCACTCTCCATTCTTTTTTATTTAAGGTAAAATATGACCGGTCGGAAATACCTTCGTACTTTCGTTCGAGTAATTTTTTCCCTGAGCAACCTGACCATTCTTATGAAACCCGTCATAAATGGAAAATGCAGCACCTTAAATTAACCACTGAGAGATCGCGGTTCTCACCATATTTTTCAATCACAGGTTCATGGCATCTTTATTTACAATATATTGATATCAGTAAATCTCTTCCAAATATAAAAAAGCAACTTCATTCTATACTTATAAATAAATTCAAGAATAATCGATAAAAAAAATTAAAGTAAACTTTTATTTGTTTGTTGTTGATATGTTTTGGTTGGGGTCCATATTAGTTGTCGGCCATCGGTAACCCTCGCTTGCGCATTGGGTATTTTTTTTTTTTTTTTCGGATTTCGGGTTGATCTTGCCGAGTGTCGGTGGGTTTGTGGGGCGGATTCCCGTCTGGTGATGAGTCATGGAATTATTAACATTTATTTATGTAATTAGTTATCGGTAAAAATATGTTTGTTATATATTGTACCGGGTTTTTGTCAATCGACCTTGTGTCCCCGGCTTGACCCTATTTATTTTGATTTTACACAGAACTGTAAATTAAACCTTGAACCTTGAACCTTGAAGATAAATTTAATCAACAAAATGTTTGCGTTTTCGTCAAGAGTAGGAATCTCTTCTGTCCATGCATGGTCATAAACTGGTCCGGATTGAAAGAAATGGGTCTGATGAAAACCTTGAAATCCTAAGACGAGCGATGGTCATGTGTTCCTTTTTTGTTAGCCGATTGCCAATTTTTTTGAGCGATTTTTGTATTTTTCACGGAAGTCTTAAATGGGAAAATTTTTCATGGGGTTTCGTCATGGGGATGTTTTTCCAAGAAGATGTTTTGCGACTGCTATGTTGCGCTTGGGAAGTTTTTAGTGAGGATTTTTCACAGCTAAGTAAAAAATCTAGTGGCAAATCCTTAGTATACGGGTCTACCGTTAAGACGGATCTTAAGAGGGATCCGTTAGAGAAGTATTACCGTTTTGCCTAGATCAGCCGAAAAAAAGAGCAAGGCTCTACGTATGCCAGTTTTACCAAAGTATTCTACTAGTCGTCCCCTCTTACGAAGAGCCTATTCTTCCCCCACCCCTAACCGCGGAGATGTTTCCTCTTTTGCCTCCTGCACGTCGCATACCCTCAAATACCACAGACTATCCTTACGCAACTCATCCTCTTGTATCGAGTGGGATGACGACAACCCTGGATTAGATGATCACGTACAACTTAGTGATGCAGGTAGCCCTATGTCCCTTCCTGTTGATACAAATTTAAATTCTGATTGCTTGATTGAGATTGTGACTGATGACATGCCCAAGGATGCAAGCTACGGAGATTTGTAGTGAACCACAACTGTTTCCTCTGGTAAGTCTAATCTACTTAAAAATGTACTTTCTAGTCAAGCAAGTGAAAATATGTCAAGCAAGTGAAAATTACTAATCTCTGTGACTTCAAATTTTGATCGGACATTCGTATGTGGCCGTCAACTCATTTGTATAATAGCGCTATGATAGCCACCCTTTAGGGAAATAAGATGGTGGCGTTATGGCTTTTGGGCACGAGAGTCTGAAGCCCGGTCAACTCAACTCATTGCACTCGGCAGTGGAAAGGAACAAGTTTTTGCTCAGTCAGTGGTATGTAATCCATCGATCAGCCAGACGTGATCCTTTCCCTTTTGAGGTTGTGGTCTTTTGTTACTGAATGAATGAATGAATGAATTTATTACATGCAGCCTTGTAATAAGGCATTTGCACAGTACATACAAAAAACAAGAGCTGAAAGCTCATATGGCACTTGTAAGAACAGTTAGCATGTTTGTCAAAAGAAATAGAAAACCGTGATTTTCGGGGAAGGCTGGATCTCTCTCCCGATATTCATTTCATCAGAAAATTGGCTTGATCTAGTAGATCTGAAATGGTTATACCACTCATTGACAACTGTATCTTCCTCCAACGATGATCGGATCGGGGGAGGGACTATATTTTCAAGGCAATCTAATAGAGTCCCTAACATGCCTGCAAAGTTTCACGGTCATAGCACATCTGGAAGTACCCTAACTCGTGATCATCGGAATTAGGGAAAACCCCCTCCAACTCCCCCCACTGTGACACGATCGGTCCTGTTTTGTCAATAATAATAATAATAATAATATAATATATTTGCAAATTGAATGGCAGGCCGTTAAGCCTCTACAATGTATCTATGGCTTATGCTTGTTCTTCCCTCCATGTCCCATCCCGATCTATCGACTCTAAGCGTTTCAAGAGATTTCTCCCCCCGCCTCCAGCTCCTTCCGATGCTATCGGATCCGTTCCAGACTTGAAATTGATCATCTGAGTCACTTGTTCTTGACACTTGACAAGTTTTATGCACGTCTGATCACCTGTTCCAAAGTTATGCATGTCAATAGAATCTCCCCCATGATCGTCGGATCGGGAAAATAACTATTTTCAAGTTGACCTGGAAGAGTACCTAATATGTCTGCCAAGTTTCATGGTCCTATTACATGTGGAAGTACCCTAACTCTTGCATCCCCTCTACTGTGACATCCCGATCCATCGACCCTAAGCATTTCACGACATTTCCGGTCCCCCCTCTAATCCCCCTTTCTTCGAATTTGGTCCAGACTTCAAACTGAAAATCTGAGACACTTGTTCTTCACAATTGTCAAGTTTTATGCATGTCCGATTATCCATTCCAGAGTTATGCATGTTCCTAGTTTCCGGACTCCCCTTCCCTCTACCCCCCCCCCCCCGCGATAGCAGGATCGGGGAGCCGATTATTTCCATGTTAATCTGGTTGGTTCCCTCATATGCCTGTCAAGTTTTATTGTGCTAGCTTATTTGGAAGCGTTTCCCCAGATTTCCGGTTGCCCCTCCAGCTCCCCCCCCCAGTGATCGGATCTGGTCCGGATTTGAAACTGAGCATCTGAAGCACTTGTTCTTGACATATGTCAAGTTTCTTGCATGTCTGATTACCCGTTCCAAAGTTATGCATGTTACTAGTTTCCGGATTTCCCATCCCTCCACTCCTCCCACAATGACCGGATGGGGAAAGTGATTATTTCCAAGTTCTTCTGGTCGGTTCCCTGATATGCCTGCCAAATTTCATTGTCCTAGCTTATGTGGAAGCGTTTCATGAGATTTCCGGTGCCCCCTCCAGCCCCCCCCCCCAAGTTATCGGATCTGGTCCGGATTTGAAATTGAGCTTCTGAAGCACTTGTTCTTGACATATGTCAAGTTTCAGGCATATCTGATTACCCGTTCAAAAGTTAGGCATGCTACTACTTTCCGGATTTCCCATCCCTCCACTGCCCCCAAGATGGCCGGATCGGGGAAGTGATTATTTCCAAGTTAATTTGGTCGGTTTCCCAACATGCCTGCCAAGTTCCATCGTTCTAGCTTATGTGGAAGCGTTTCACGAGGTTTTGGGTGCCCCCCTCCAGCCCCCCCCCCCCCCCCAGTTATCGGCAATTGTTCTTGACATATGTCAAGTTTCACGCAAGTCCGATTACCCGTTCTAAAGTTATGCATGTTACTAGTTTCCGGATTTCTTGTTGCTCCACCCCCCCCCCACGATGGCCGGATCGGGGAAGTGACTGTTTCCATGTTAATCTGGTTCGGTCCCTTATACGCCTGCCAAGTTTCATGGTCCTAGCTTATGTGGAAGTGCCCAAACTAGCAAAACCGGGACAGACCGACAGACCGTCGTTTCCGGATTTCTCATCCCTCCACTCCCCCCACTATGATCGTATCCGGAATATGATTATATCCAAGTTAATTTGGTTGGTTCCCTGATATTCCTGCTAAGCGTTTCACTAGATTTGTTTGACTTGGACTGACCATCTTTAAACCGTATCTATTCTCGCATTCGCTTTTTATACATCATGGCATGGCTCAGTGGTAGAAAACTGGACTGGCAACACAAAGGTCAAGTTTCACGTATGTCTGATTACCCTTTCCAAAGTTATGCATGTTAATAGTTTCCGGATTTCCCATCCCTCCACTCCCCCCACTATGATCGGATCCGGAATATGATTACATCCAAGTTAATCTGGTTGGTTCGCTGATATTCCTGCCAAACGTTTCACTAGAATTGCTTGACTTGGACTGACCATCTTTAAACCGAACTTAGAGCCGCATTCGCTTGTTGATACATCGTCGCATAGCTCAGTGGTAGGATACTGGACTGTTAACCGAAAGGTTCCTGGTTCAAACCCGCGCTCGGTCAGCGTTTTGTTTTGCTCCCGTTTTACTTTTTGCTCCCGTTTTACTTTATAGTTTCCGGACTCCCGGATCCGGGGAAAGTTGGATTGGGGAAGTGATTATTTGTAAGTTGATCTGGTCGGGTCCCTGATATGCCTGTGAAGTTTCATCGTCCTAGCTTGTGTGGAAGTGCCCAAACTAGCAAAACCTGGACAGACCGACAGAACGACAGAACGACAGAACGACAGAACGACAGACAGACAGACCGACAGACCGACAGAAATTACGATCGCTATATGGCACTTGAGTATGCTCAAGTGCCATAAAAAGATAAATAAGCCCTTGACAAGAAATACATAGGGTACACAAAATCTACAACAACAAGCAAAAGATAAACGCGCATTTTGGCAATGGGCCGGAAGGCGATTGGATGGTGGTAGAAGATATCCACTTATTTCTTTTAGCTAGACAGTTGGCTCGAAGACAAAAAACTTCTCCACGATTCGGTGAGTGCGCATGCGACAAGGAAGGTACATAAGAAAACGGAGATATTTGAAAAAACATGACCGCATTCGACTGGTGTCTTTTTTCCTGAGAATCGGGTACAAACCAGCGAGGAAAAGCGAGGAGCAAAAACTTGTGTAAATTTTTGCTAGACCTCGTCGGCTGTACCTGGCTCTGTTTGGAACGATTTTCTCATAACCCGTCCTCGTCGCATTTACAGTTGACAGAACAGCAGCTCCGCACATTTTTCTGAGGGTTGTTGAAACTGAAATTCCACCACTTGACCGTTCTAGTTCCAGGACTTAGTTATCCTTTTGTTGAAACTGTGCGTCACAGGGTGCAGTGGAAAACCAGATTCCCTACACTTTCATGCTCAAGTTGAAAAAATCTAAATTTGCCCGTATGGAGGTGATGATGATGGCCAAGATCCGGGCAGGAATTCATCCAGGCACCAATCTATACGGTGTCAAGTTCCATCCGAGCTAGGCTATCCAGAGGCAAAAGGGACCAGTTTCTCTAGGATGAAGCGAGGGGGAATCACTGGACGTTACGTCACTCACTTACTTTATCACTTACGTGTACACCAAGAGGCACGGAGACAGGGTCGGAGGCAGGGCCTGAAACCAAACCGGAGGCACAGAGCTCTGTACACCTTGCGACGCCAGTCATTCCCCTCTCGGGGAGAAGCCTGTGATCAAAAATACAATTCTAAAATCAAGAAATATTGAAGGATCTGATGGCCGGATATGGCAATCTCAAGAGTAAAAAGAACGGTTCTGAAGACTTATTTGAACTCGACGAAGACGAAGACAGTGAAACAGAATCACTCGAATGCTGAATTTTTAATCACATTGTGGAAAATTACAGAATGTGCCGTCAATTAATCTCATTTTTTGATTGAATTCAATGTAGTTTCTGAGATACGTGATTCTTCCTTGTCACTTTTTGGGATCCCAAAACGTAAGTGGAGGAATACCTTTAACATCGCAAAAGTTGTCCGTCCGTGCGTCTGTCCGTCCGCGCGTCCGTCCGTCCGTCTTTCCGTCCGTCTGTAAGCACGATAACTCTCGAAGGGAATGAGATATTTTAATGAAACTTGGTGTGAGGATTCGTTGGTCCGTCGGACCAGTCGAGATCGTAGATGGGCTTTGTAGCCCTACATTTAGGGATGGGGGAGGGGGGTCAAATTAAGGGGCAAACAAAATATTTTGAAACAGCTAATAAGATGGTCGATTATGGGGTAAGAAGACATATTGAGCACGATGGTGAAAACCATTTTGTCATCGGACGAGTAGTTCGCCCGGAATCCGGCCAAAACAGGAAAGTTTTTTAAAAGTAAAATTTTATTTGAAGGTGATTAGATGTTCGATTTAGGAGTAGGAAGACATGGTGAAGAAGATGGTGAAAACTATTTTCTCGAGGGACAAGTAATTCGAACGGAATCCGGCCGAAACCGGAAAGATTGTAAATTAAAAGTTTTATTTCGAGTTGATTAGAAGTTCGATTTAGGTCAAGAAAACATGCTGAACACTTATGTGAAAACAATTTTCTACCCGGACATGTAGTTCGCCCGGAATCCGGCCGAAACCGGAAAGTTTGTTAAAAGAAAAAGTTTTATTTGAGGTTGATTAGATGTTCGATTTAGAATTAGGAAGACATGCTGAAGACGATGGTGAAAACCATTTTCTCGACGGACAAGTAGTTCGCCCGGAATCCGGCCGAAACCGGAAAGCTTGTTAAAATTAAAAGTTTTATTTCGAGTTGATTAGATATTCGATTTAGGGCAAGAAGACATGCTGAACACTTATGTGAAAACAATTTTCTACCCGGACATGTAGTTCACCCGGAACCCGGCCAAAACCGGAAAATTGTTAGAAGTTAAAGTTTTATTTCTAGTTGATTAGATAACCGATTTAGGGGTAAGAAGAGATGCTGAATCCGTGTGTGACAGTCATATTTTAGCCGGACATATAGTTCGACCGGAATCCGGCTGGAGTCGGAAAATTTGTTATAAGTTAAATTTTTACTTGAAGTTGATTAGATGTTCAGTATTGGGGAAAGAAGATACCCTGAGTTGATTTTTCAGCTTTCTTTTTTCTCCGGACAAGTAGTTCTGGAGTTCGGCCGAAACCGGGATATTGGCAGAAGTGGCAGGAAGTTTTCGTCAAAACAGACGTGACTTATAGGGGTAAACACACATGCTGAATCCATTTCTGAACTTGGTTTTCTCAGATTATTAGCTATTTGGCCTTAATCTGTTTCTGAATTTTAATTGTAAAAATGTTCAAGGAGTCTGGCGATCACTGGATCTGGCTAAGACAAGACCCAGCTGTCTGGATCAGATATTGAATTTTTGGGATCCCGTCGAAACCTTTGGTTTTGTTCTAATAGGCTTATGGTGGACCAACAAGGCAAAACCCCGTTTGTCAATTTTCAAGAAAAGTAAAAGGAATAGACTAAAATTGTTATTTCCTCGTGATCCGTGACAAAAAAAGGCCTATCTAATATGGAAGTTTCAAGGTCGTACGTATTATACCCTGGAAATTATACAGTTTTTTTCGTCTCCTGAAAATTTTTAGAAAAACCCTGATACGTGGTTTTGCCTTGACACCGACGATTGGTTCTGTCGGTCGGGACGGACAGACCGACAAAAAACATGACGAACGTCGTGATATATTCTTTCACTACATTTTGGGATCCCTGAAAATATAATCCTTTGAGCTTTATATTTTTGGTAAAGTTGTCAAGTGAATTTATTAGGGGTAAATATCATGACAACGGGACCTGAAAAATTTATTTATGTTTACAGCTATCTAAAAAGCCCGATTGTCTGGATGAAGCAGTAACGTGAGGTATCTCAACGAAACTTTTTTGTTTTTTGTTAAAGTAGCCAGCCGGTGTTTTTTCCTTATCGCACTATTCTCAGTAAGCTTATCAGGGAAACCCACATTAAAGGTCGTTGGAAACCACAATTATTGCGAGACGAAGTCTGTTGCAAACTTTCAGTCAGTATCATTCTACTTTTTTTGGTAGTCACTTAAAAAAGCTTAAAATGATTTGCTTCTTTCTCCTGGTGTTGTTAGTACAGCTACTAGGGGGACAAGAGCCTTTGGAGGAGCCGACCGGCAGTGTTAACTTCACTATTTGTTGTCAGACAGGCCAGTGGTTGGATAATGATTTGCGTTGTACAGACATAAATGAATCGCAGAATCAGATTGATGTTAACTCATCTGACACAATAAGCGTCTCAAAAATACTTACCCTCCTTTCCAATATTACCAGGTTACCTGTGACTAAAATCAAATTGATACCTAGACTGCAAAACTTTCGGCCGAGAATCAGTGATGAGAAATGGCAGACACATGAAGACTGGGATGCAAAGTTCCTGACGAAATTGCTTGACCACTGCCTAGCGTTCGAAAACAGTGAGTCATGGACGATAGTAGTTCACAGTCTCTCGGAAGAAAGAAACTTCAGCTTTCAAGTGTGCTGTCCTGCAGGAGAGATTTTTGACGTCTCAAGCGACAAGTGTTTTGAGCCTCAAAAACAAGACAAATTTAGAGTCGGTGTCAAGATAGAAAAGAACAACATTCTTATGTCAGGCTATGAATTATCGGACTTCAATGGTCGTCAAAAAAGCCAAAAACTTCCGTGCACAGGGGAAGATCTGTCTTATTTCGCTTTTAACGACAATACATCGCGCATAACGGAATTTACTTGCGTTGAACGAGGTGGCACTGAATTCTGTTTAGACACGACAGGTGGCCTAACTGTTGCTGAAGTCGGAAAGCTTACAGTAAAATACTCAAAAGAAGAGTATTGCCTCGCGGTGGACAATGCTGGGTCTACAATTGTAAGAGTCTGCCAGAAAGACGGGTGTTCTAGAAACCCATGCGTCTCAAAGTGCTGTGCTGTGAGTAATACCTTTTTCCATTTTATCAACTGTATTAATTGCTATATAAATGTGGAGGATGGTTATTAAGTAGTCAAAACCCTCAGCACCGATATGACTGTAGGGTGTTTTGATACCTGAATGGACGCTGAATTTTTTATTCAGACTTATTTTCATTACTCATTTCAAATACCCATGTAAATAAGTAAGTAATTTATTTATGACCCACCATTTTAAAAGGCGGAGATTAGTATAAGAATGCCGATTCTACCCAACCCAACCCCCAATAAAATAATCCCATAATTACATGAAATTTACCAATGTTAACATATTTTATATCAGATTAACCCCCTTTTAAAAAAAAATACATTTTCCTAATTAAAAAATAAAGGTCCCCAGAAATGAAAATATTACTCTTTAATCTCAATAAACTATTGATATATGTACTATACAAAAATAACGGTATCCTATAATCTACTACTGAGTTAACAAAATCCACATGTTTCTTTGTTCTTGTTTTCCCGTATAATCGGTTGCAAAACTAAAATTTTATTTAAAAGTAGCTTGTTAGCAATAGCATTATCTTTCTGAGTTATAAACAATTCACATGGTTTGTCGTTATGATTAATGACTACAACCAACTTATCACCGTATTTTGTTTTAGCAATTCTCTTTTTATATACATTATATTTCTTTCCTAATACTAATGATTCTTTTTTGATTGTAGTATGGTGTTTGTTTATTCTGATTGTCTACAAGACTTCCTTTGTTGACTTCATTTATTACCGTATGATTTTAAATAAAAATCTAAACTCACATACATATTTTTATTGATAATATCTAATGTAGCTTTTGTTTCATAATATAGAACAAAGGAAACATTATATGCTACAGGTTGAGCTTCTTTCAATATTAAATATATTTCAATATCAGCAGTTGTCCAATTATATATGCTTGATTCGTGTTTGGAAACGTCGAAACAGAATATCGGATACACTGCTTTAAATTCTTCTATACTAACAACGCTACCAGTATTAAACGCTAATTATTTATAAGCCATATGTATGAATCTATTGTAGAGATTAGAGTATCTGCATTTCTCATCACTAAAATCAAATTTGAGCGGTTCTTCAGGATATTTATCCCCATTAATTCTAAGTTCTATGTCTATTAAATTCGTCTGATCAAACACCATACTATTTATTAATTGGTTGTTACACTTTTAATTTTTCTGTAACATTACAACTACTTTTGTTGGATAGTTTCTCTCAGAATTAACTTTCCAAGTGAGTTCCTTATTTTGAGTAACATCGCTTTTATAAGTATTACATGCTTCCCACATCAGATTATGCTTTCTATCCTTCGCCAAACCCTTTTCCATTTCACTGATCATTTCAATACTAGTGTTGTATCTGAAGATGTATCTGGGGCTTATCTCTGACTTACTCTTTATAAAGGTAATCCCAATCCGGGTAAATAATATCACGATCGATAACGATAATAGACTAAGTCATGTGTGACTTACAAAATATGAATGACGAAAGACCCAGCGCTAAGACGGGAAAAAGCTTATATACTCCTAACTGCACAAGTGAAGGTCCTGACGTAACATGCAATTTAGCTTCCAGACCGGAAACCATCTGATGTCGACGTAGTATGGAATTTAGCAATATCCAACTGACGTGGACTTCAGGTTAACAGGATGTTGTTTAGTTCTGAGTCTTCATTTGTGCAATTAGATTCTACGAAGTACCAAAAGATCATGTTCACTTCGGTATGTACATATAGTTATTTAAGCACTTGACATAGAGACCGACACAACAGTCCTCTAACCCTTAACGAATTAGACCTCCCGGTCTAAAGTACTAAACTAACTTATCCCACGAAGCTGAAGGGGAAATACCAATCTACCATACATATTCTGCTTTGTATAACATGGGTATTATTACGGGTATATATAAATAAATACAGGAAGTCCTGAAAGCAAAAATATGCTTAGATAGATGAAAAGCAAGAAAGCAAAAATATACTTTGAAGAATATGCAGTTATTATGGGAAATGTAAGTACTATACCTTTAAAATGTTTGAGATTATATGGGTCCTAACACTAACGCAACCTAGCTTAACCTCATCCCGAATACATACATAGAAGGACAACGAGTCCAGGCGGATGGATTGTCAAGTCCTCCGTAGGAGTGCTCGACTCTCGCCTAAAATTGTACACTCTATTCTAAAAAAAAATTTAAACTATGACTCACAGTTTCTTCTTTTCTTAGCTACCTAGCCACGCTCAGTCCACTGGAGTTGTTTCTGTTTATCCGTGTTAGTGACCATTTTTCTTCCACAGCAAGTCTTTAAGGTTGTGATGGTCATTCCCACTCTTATAACTTCCCCACCCACCTTGCAGTTCTTTGTCATGCGGGGAGATAGTTCGCTTTCCGTAAGTCCAAAAAAAGTTGATGGTCCTGGGGTTCACCTTTAGCTCAAAGGTTCTTCATTGGTTGATAAATTGGAACAGTTCAGTTGTGCTTGAAGTCCAAGTAACTCACTACGCGTCTTGCCTCTTCACATCGCAGCCGCCTACCACGACCTAATTCACTTTCATTTTAACTCACTTGCTTTCGATCTTCCAGGACACAGTCTTGAATTGTCACAGATGTTGTTGCTGTTGTTGTTTGTAGCAACCAGCTCACATTCAGGAGATATTCATGTTGGAACTCCAACGACAGGCTTGGATAGTTCATAGATGGTTCATGGACCGCACGCAATTTGATGTCGGCTTCGTCGTTGCCCCGCATGGTGGGAAAAATGTGATAGATAGTTCTCTGTTGTTTCATTGCCGATTTGCGGGGTCGCTGTCGTATCTCGAAGTTCCTCGTTTCCTGAGCTTCTGCTGTGTTGTTGTCGAGAGCCTGTGTTTGACTCAAAGTCCTCCGAAGATGTTATCGTGGTTTCCCCTTGGCGTTGCGACGTTTGGATACGGGATTTGCAGCTAGTCGTCAGTGTAGTAAAAGGACTACCTGAAACATTTTTTCGGCAGAAAATGTTCCTTTTGGAAAGCAATTTGGGTATGGAAGCATGGCGCTTGCCTACTGCGAACAATTGGACTTGTGAGTTCATTGGCGCGGAACTAAACTGATGAAAAATTCTGCTTACGCAGCACGAGTAAATATTCTATTTTCTCAGCAGTGATAGCGTCTGCTAAATTTGCAAAGTTGCAATGTCAACACTTTTCTAGTCAAGTTCAATCCTGTGCTAGCGGATTCCTGTTACACAACACTACAGAAATTTTTACGCTACGCAAAAATACATTTGCGAAACAGACAAAGGTTAAAGCACAATGGACACTTGTAATGATTTATTTTGTATTAAATGCTTCACAAATAAACATTTCCGACTTCCTTTAGAAGGCGCTACGAAAATCGGCCGTTTTCTTGTTATCCCTTGTCTTTACCTCTCTGGCATGTCGGCGATCCAAATCTTACGAGCTGGGATATCGTGGCAGGATATTCAAAAACTCCCAGCATTACTTGATAGAAAAGGATATATTTGAGATATCACCAATAAGTCAAGCCGCAGATGCAGTTTACCTGATTGTTCTAGTGTTTCATCAGAAGTTCCACGTTGTAAGTGCCTATTAGAAGTTTTTCTTCGTATAATAGTGTTCTGAAGCTTGATTAGCTTGTGTTATATAATGTACCAAAATATGCAATAAGTTTATAAAAAATAACATAGCTACAAAAATCATTCAAAGACAAATAGCCTATTCAAATCTAAATTAGACAAGCTGATTTATGCATAAAATAAAGATCTACTAAGTGTTATAAGAAACATCACTTTTATCTTTGTCCAAGTTAGTAAATTGAGCATGTACTGGCCCAAAGAATTACGCTTTGAAATATCACAGAGAGGAAACTGTTGATAAAGCTGCTGAGCTGGTGGGTAAGCATTGTTCCTAGGTTGTTACAGGGAGGGATTGGGGTAGTTTGATGTGCCCATTGAACTTTAAGGTGTCTCTATGTCAGTGTTTTCAGGGCTCGTATCGCAATTTTCTCTCTTCATCTTTTCTTTTATTTTTTTCTCAAAACGATCCGGCAAGTGAACCCTGATACTTGCCCTATATTCTACAGGCATTCACTAACTCTTCTTCGAATTACATTTGCGTTGGATGCCTCTAATCCTTTGATTCAGAGCTAGCCGGGTTTCTTCCGTATTCGGGGAATTCCGTTTCCCGTTGTGACCAAAATAGCTTTATACTGGGCATTTGCCCAGAGCTCATTTGCCACCACTCTCGTATGGTACGCACAACCCTGCGGGTGGTGTATCTTTTTGGCCTCGCTTTCGGTGCCTGAACCGATGACGATTTCTTCAACTGTGAAATAGCGAGCCTATGCAGCGGATATCCGCGCTTACTCTGACATTTACGTCGATAATTCACAAATTTGCCCAGCCCTATACTCGTCAGTATTGGGTCATTATCCCTGGGTCCACAATTTCTATGGGTAGAGGGTCTACTCCAATAGCCATTTGTATGGCACAGTTTGTACTTGTGACCCGTGGCCTTCCCTTTTCGACGGAGAGAGCAAACTTTACTTTTAGGGCAAAGGTACTCGGGGAGGATTCTTGAGGGAGCATTTTGCTTTATTATCTGTACGTCTGTATGGATTCGCTGTCTTTTTCTCACATTTTATGACCGCTCAAAAAGGGTAGTATTCTCTAGGGGATCACAACTTATTTATTGAGCTATTCAGTGCTTCACCGAATAGCACTTTCTTTTCTTCAATAAATTCTTCAAACAAAACAAAGATCTAATTTTTCAATACCGTGCAGTTTCGGTTAATGGCCAATCCCCTGATATATCCCGAGATCGCATATTTACATGTCCCCTTTTTCTTCTTCTCAGTTTACTTTTAAACTTAGATGTTACTCGCAAATATTATACGAATTTTAAAATACTACCAACGAAAGCTCAGCCCACCCCCCCTCTGCAGATTCTTTCTCCAGTGGGAAGAGTCTCTGCAGAATATCATATTCCAATGCAGACACCTGACCGAAAGGAGGAAGAAAATGATCTCAACCTTTAGATCCTTGGCTCTAAAACCAGATATCGCTAAAACGCCTGTCCAGCAACATTGCCAACAGCAGAACAAACAATGATTTACTGCTATATCCTCTATCTACTAACGAAAGCAGACATCAAAGTCTAGCAGTGACGCCGTAGAAACATCCAACCACCGTCGACCAGGCAAGAGAACCCTCCCTTGAGCCCAGGTTCTCAGGTTCAGCCAAGCTTCAGCAAGAAAAAGTCTAGAAGGGTCATTGGATCCCAAAGACTATACCATAGAAGGAAGGAAGGATCTGAAACTCTATGACTTTGAATTTGTGTGTTTGAACAAGGTACAAGAAACGAAATAAATTACAAGATCGGTGAAAGTAAAGCCGGTAGTGTATTGTGACAAGCCCACAGAACCGTTCACGCTTAGTTTGTAGCATGTATAAGAATACTTCACTTTGTAAGCCTTATCCTCCTCTCCCCACTTATGCGCAGATTAAAAACACGGAGCATGGAGCCTGAGACTGAATCCCAAGAGACACTTAGGGACACTGAACATCCTGAAATGTGGAATTTTAGATCACCTTCGACCGGTTTTGTGCAAATTCAGTATATTATCTGTTGCTGTGTCTGTTGGACCAATGTAGATTCCTCAGTTTAATTTTGAGCCTAACAGGATTGCTGTAGTTATTTCAGATAAGGTAAAAGCTTGTTGTTGCAAAAACGCAATTAGCTGTTTAGTATGACTGACCTTCCATTCAAAGAGCTCATTCAGTTTAAATTTTATCACAAATATATCTCCTTATACGTTTCTCTCTTTCTTCTGCAACAGTTGCTTGATAGAAACACACGCTACGGTTGGTCACGCATAACTCTTAAAGCAGAAAATAGAACCCGTTCCTATTAATTTTTACTACAGCAAGCTTTGACTCATGAAAGTTCTACCACAGACAGTTGCGGATAGCAAGTAGAATCAAGATTCAGGAATTCTGCGCCTTAAACGTAAGCTTGTGTCAAGGCTTGGTGCAAGCAAAGCTGGAAAGAAAAGATGGACAATAACTGTGATTGGAGACGGAATGACGATTGACGTGAAGGGATTGCGTTTCTAAATTAAGTAAAAAGTCTTCTCGAATTGAAGGTTGCATACGAAACGCACTTTGGAAATGTATGACATTAGGATGTTCGAGAAAGGTAGTAGACGAAGTGGATTGGAACAAACCTACAGTACTCATGGCGGGCAAAAATGATTGTGTGCGTGATGGCCTGACCAGTGTTTGGATTGATTGATAGCTTAATTGTTGGTTTCATGGATAACTAGTTTTAAACGTCACGGGAAGTAAGAAATCCGAGTCAGTTCAGTTTGTTTTTTTAACTCTCCACTTCTGAAAACTGGTGCGCTTGTTTGTTCTAATTCTTGTTTTGTTTTTCTTCGCTCTTTTTATCCTTCAGTTTAATGTTAGGATAATTGCACGGTTAGAAGTTGGTTTCTTGTTGTTTTTTGTGTATGGTGGTATGTCATTCCATATGGTTTTTATGGCACTTGCAGCTCCGCTCAAGTGCCATATGCCGATCACTTTTCGGTCGGTCGGACCACTCATCTCGAGTTACGGCACTTCCAGATGTGCTAGGAGGATGAAACTTGGTAGGCATATCAGGGACCCCACCAAACGGACTGGAAAATAATCATTTCCCTGATCCGACCACCCTGGGGGGAGTGGAGTGAGGGGGAGTCCGGAATATTGACGTATATATAACTTCTGAACAGGGAATCGGATCTTAATGAAACTTGATTTTTAGAAAGGCCTCCTGTCTCAGATGTCAAACTTCAAGTCCAGAATGGATCCGGTTACTTTGGGGGGAGTTGGAGGGGGGGAACCGGAAATTGGGTGCCATGTTCAGAGAAGACGGATCGGGATGAAACTTAGTGGGAAGAACAATCACAAGCCCTAGATACAGAGTTGACAAGACCGGACTGGATCCGAGCAGTGTGGGGGAGTTGGAGGGAGGGTTACGGAATTCCGTTGATCCTGAATTAAGATGCTTACACATGTGCTAGGACAGTGAAACTTGGCAGGCATATCAGGGACCCAACCAAAATAACTTCTTAATAGTCACTTCCTCCCATTTGACAACTGTGGGGGGAGGGGAGGGAGGGGGAACCGGAAATCGTGTGACTTGTTCAGAGTGGATTGATCGGGACGAAACTTGTTGGGAAGAACAAGTCTAAGCCCTGAATAAATAGTTGACAAGACTGGACCGGATCCGAACACTGGGGGGAGGTGGAGTGGGGATTCCGGAATTCGGGTGATCCCGAGATAAGATGCTTATACATGTGGTAGGACGATGAAACCTTGCATGCGAATCAGGGACTCGACAATTTCAACTCAAGAACAGTCATTTCTCCGATTAGACGATCATGGGGGGAGTGGAGGGAGGGTTAATCCTGAATATTGAGAAACGTCCAACTTTTGAACGGATGATCGGATCTTAATGAAACTTGATATTCGGAAAGAGCTCTTGTCTCTGATGTCACATTTCAAGTGTGGATATTATCCGCTCAATGCGGCGGAGTCGGGGGGGGGGAGGGGATTTTGTGACACATGTGGCGATTGGGATTGCACTTGGTAGGAAGAACAAGCGTAGCCTAACATTAGAAGCTTGACAACATTGGCGTAGAAATTGTCACTTCCCACATCCCACCATCCTAAATTACTCACCTTATAATCGCTAAGTACAAAAATCCACTGAAGCAAAATCTTTATTTTAATGATCCATATGAGCCCATGATCATTTTATGCCTGGGGTTTTGCTTAGAAATGACTTTCTAGCATCCTTAAAGTGCGCATTCTAACCGAAAAGTAAAAAAAAATTCTTTTGACCAAACCATGTATATTCATGATCCAAAGGTCCAAGGATCATTTTTGCCTCAATGGTTTTGACTACATGTGAATTTTTTGCGCCCTTAAACGATAAATTCTCGTGATTTCCAAGGGTCCATTGCCATTCTTATCAGAAAGATTTTGCTTAAAAATGTTCACAACAAACCTACGAATTGGCAAATTCCTACTTTCGTCCTTTTACCAAGCCTTGGAAGTGCCATATGAGCTTACAGCTCTTTTTTTTCTCCTTTTAGTGGAGTGTTCCTTGGAACAAGTCTTCACTTATTTTTGTGTAGCTCATAACTCGAGTACCAGTGCAAGTATCAAGTTCCAAATTGGTACACTTGTGGGTATTGCGGTCTACTTTTGCTTTTTCGTGGTCCCGCTCCCCACGCCCACCCGGTTCAGGGGCAAAAGGGCACAGAATACCCAGTGAATGAGGTTCAAAACTCGACTAAGCCTGGACATCGGACGATGAAATTCCTTGTACTTGTACATTGTACGGCTGGAAAGTTACTTTCAAAGTTGCACCTTCCTCACCCACCCTGTTCATGGGCAACTGGGCCCAGATTGCCCAGGAGTAAATTTTGTTATTCATGACAGGAATCAGAAGGTATCAGGTTGAAGGAATCAGGAAAGAATGAGAAGCCACCAAAAAAGAATTATTTTAAAGAATACCGAAGAGAGTTCTCAGGATTAACATACAAATATTGAGCAAAAGCTCGACCGTACAACGGAGCGCAGTAAGCCATGAAAAGAAAACATCTCGGGACAGTGTCCATTCCCTGTGCTTACGAATGAGTAAGTTAGCCCTACAGCACAGCAAACGGGAAAGTGCTTTGACATATGTAGACACGACCCTACCAAGAAACGGCAGAACAGCGAAACGAAAAAACCGAGAGATTAATGTACACTGACACGACGGAAGGAATACCACAAGTACTTGGATACGACAGTAAAAATACTTCCAGTAAATGGAAACAACGGTATTAATACCGACTATACATCAACATTTTCTGACATTTGACTCGGGACAAAACACTTTTAACCCAAGAGGGATGTTCAAAATCGATATCTGCGCACATATTCGGTTGCTTTTATTACAGGTATATGGTAAACAAAGTATAAACAAATAAAACATAAAATTGGGTCATTATTGAGCGAGGATCTTCGATGTTAGAAAGATTCCCACAGAATACCATTCTTGACGCAATGCGGTGCGTTCCTCCAGTTATTGTAGGAGGGAGAAGCTTCAGCTTCACTTCTTTCATGTTTGCGTCAGCCATCTGGTCAACATCTGGGAAGATAAACTTCAAACAGCTTCCTAAATTCTTCCTAACAAATTTGATTGTGATTTCTTCCTTATCGATCTCGAGGACAAGTCTCACGTAATAAATGGACGATGTTTTACTTTCGAAGTGGACTAAGACGAAATCATCCGAAAGTATTGCTTCCAGGTCAACAGGCTCTTCCCCAAAATAAAGGCCTAAGATCTCCTCCGAGTCAATATCATCCTGATATTCTACAACCGCTTGGACGAATTATGATCTATTTTCTTCTGGAATCGGTGTAAATGACTTTCTGGGCATCTTTTGCTAATTCTTTTCTTTCTCTAATCTGCCTTTCTATTCTTTTGCTCTTTCACTCGTCTCTTTTTGCCTCAGATTTTCTTGCTTTGCTTTCTTCGCATCTTAAATAGCCTGTTTTCAGAGGAATCTGTGACAACCTTTGAGGCCCTTTCTTGCGTTGTTTTCTATTCGTCTTGTGGGCTGGATCTTTCAGAAATGTTTGAATGTCTCCAGGACGCAAGTGAGGGTTGTGGTTTCTGGTGCAGGAGGGGCTGTGGCCGGTTGAAATGAATCCTCGCCTCCGAGACCCAAAGTTGAAGTTTGATGAAGTTGGTCGCTGAAACGTATTGAGGGGGAATGATCGAGGTTGTCGGTTACCCCTTCCCCGACTTATGTGGCATAGAAATTTTGGAGAATGCTCATTTTTGCCTCAATGTTTTTGACAACATCTAGCAGCTGAAGACGATGGCTAGAATTAACAGGGAAGAAGAGTATAACGATACCAGTCTCTCTGGAACACACACTAAGGTTGTCAAGTAACATAAGTAAAGGGTCTTCTTTGGTACACCTTGCATGCTTCTTAAAATGATTGATAGTCTCCATGAAAGTTGTCTGTCATCCATCATGTTGGCTGCGCCAGGCCTAAGCTGCCACGTGGAGCTCCATAGAGAAAGTGTGCTTTGTAATTTTTACGCGGGAACACAAACAGGGGACGGACAGTTCCACCTAAAGCGTTTGTGAAACAGCAGAGTGGTAAGCTCTCCCCATTCATCTGAAGAGGCTTGTCCAACTTGTTTGACACCGGTGCCGGTAATAACTCTCGGACTCTCCATGACTGTGGTGACCACTCTGTCATCCGGATTCCAGATCCGATCTCCTGTAAATTTATATTTTTCGAAACTCGAGACAAAGCGTCCTGAAACTTAATTTCGTTTGCCTGACTGAGACTAGAGTTTCGTGCAAGACTACTGTTTTCCGGCTTTCTCAGTGACAGTGCAGGATGAAGCTTCATATGATGGCATACTCATGAACCACCTGCAATGCAACTCTGCTCCCAAGTTTCAGGATAATTCATAGGCAAAATTCTGCAACTGGGCATAAGTTGTAGTGTATCTGTGATAATCTAAAAAGCTATGATTCAAGAGAGATTGAGATTTTGTCGAGCGTCAGTCGACTTGTCGGCATATCAAGTTTTGTTGTATACGCAAGAAACAAAATCCTGCAAACGTTTGTCGGACAAAACACAGAAGTGACCGAATTTTGCATGCTTGTTCATCCGTGAATATTCTTTCTTTTCTTATTCCCAAGGTTCAAACGTCGCTTTCTGACACCGGTGTAGTTCTGTCCAGAATACCCATCCCTCTAGCAGCAGCGGCGACATTATCACTAAGGGTAAACCGTGGTAATCGGAATGTATTGAGAACCTCTCTGATCGCCTTCTTTTCTATGAGGAGAGATCTCAGTTGAGATAAACGGGGGGCTTTTTTGCTTCGGCTTTTTTGGAAAAAACTGGAAAAGCCACGAAGAAAAATTCACCTTTAAAAGTATTTGAAAAGAAATAAAATAGCTTTCCAGAATCTGAAGTACCGCTGGTATTTTTTCAGAAAGAAATATCTATCTCTAAAACTACTTTATTAATTTAAGAAATTATGTTTCGACATTGCAGAGTCAATGTTGAACTATCTGAGTAAAAATCCCCAGCAGCTTATGACGTAGATCTTGTTTCATGCAAATAAAGTGACACTAACCTCCGTTCTCTATGAATGATCGCAACTTTGAGAATTTTTGACGGAAGACGCGTTTATGTGCAACAATGTTGAAAAATAACGGTGCGTAATTTGAATTTCAAATGCCGCTACTATGACTGCCCCCCTCCCCCCACTCTTCACTACTGTCCTTTGAAATTTAATTTCACGTCTAAATAATGATTCATTTTCATTTTTAGTGTAGTGTTCCTTGGAATAATCCACTACTGCGAACACTGTAGCAGCTTTCGGTGTTAGGTTTTCGGTTTTCACCATATTTTGTGGAGCTCATAACTCGTGAACCAGTGGAATTATTAAGTTCAAACTTGATACACTTGCAGGCATAGGGGTTTAGTTGTGCCTTGTGGGGGTCCAACCCGCACCCCATCCCGGTTCAGTGGCAACTGGGCCCAGATTGTCCAGTGAATAGTGTTCATAACTTGAAAGAACTGGTTTCCAGAAGAAATTATTTGTAGATATAGGTCATACGGCTGGAAAACTGCTTTTAAAGTTGCACCTCCCCCATCCACCCCGTTCATAGGTAACTGGGCCAAATTGCCCAGGAGTAAAGTTCATTATCCGTGACAAAATCCAACAGGTATCAAGTTGAAACTTAGCAGGTCTTTGAGCATTGGGGTCTCTTTTTACTTTTTAAGGGTCAGGAACCCCACCCCACTTAATTCAGGGGCAAATGGGCCCAGATTGCCCATTTTTAATGTTTTTAACTTGACAATAAATGGAGATAATGGGATGAAATTACTTTGTGCTGATGGATCATAGTGTTTGGGGATATATATGCGCAGTTGAATCACCCCTAACCCCCCCTGTTCATGGGCAAGTGGGCCCAGATTGCCCATGAAAAACATTTTTGACCCGTGATTGGAACTGCAGTTTGTTTACATAGAAAGCTTGTATAGTGGGATGATTCCAAATTTGGTTGTTTAAACACTTGCTTCGTTATTGGGGATGTGAAATGTCTTGGACTTGTTTTTTTTTGCAGACAATGTTAACGGAAGTCATGCGGATAGGGACGATATTTGGTACTCTTCATTCGGGTGTCCTTTAAATACTCAGTTACAGGTAAAATAGTATGGCTATATAATACACTAAAACATGTATTTATCATAGATTTCCCGCATATATTAAATTACGTCAGTTTGACTAGACCAATATATCCCTACTATGGTTTTCAGTCGCAGGTTAGTCTTCGTACTTCTACTTCTTGGGTGGGTTCGGGCACCCAGCAACAAATTCCTCAATACTCATTTTTGTTTCGCCCTGCTCCGGCGCAGCAGAAACGAAATGAATTTACTAATGTTTGGATAAGCTGCTCCAACACATTTGTCCATTCTTCACTTTGTTGTTGGTCCTAGAAAGGTGTTCTGCGAAGCGTTCAAAGACGTTCCAGACAGGGATAGGAAAGAGAGCATTTTTGCTTGCCCTGATGGCCTGTGATGTCCTTCCTATATAAATGTCTTCAAAATAGTCGAGGATTGGATATACCTATGATTGACAGATTTGAACATAGCGGTCGAACGCTGATCGGATCCACCATTTGGGAGAAAAGCCAACGCTGTCAGTATTCTCGCTGCAAGACGAACACTTCTCGAGAACATCGCTGCTTGCTTGAATTTGTGTTTAGTTTTTAACGACCTCTCTCAAGTCTTTGCGATTTCCAAATTTAACTAATAAACCCTTGACTCTCCTCGAGAATATATAATACTGAGACTGATAATTAAATATCGGAGATTAGAGCAAGGATTAAAAATAGTGATTCAAATATTGATTCATACAACCTATTGTGAAGTGGTGGCATTTCTTATTTTCCAAACTACCCTAGTAATAGCGAATTTTCTAAAATATAACGAACTGTCCTAGTGACCAATTGTCCTGTGACGAATAGTCCGTGTGACCAATTATTATGTGACCAATTGTCCCTGTGACTAACTGTCCGTGTAACTAATTGTCTTTGACGAATTGTCATGTGACCAATTGTCATGTGACTAATTGTCCTTTGACGAATTGTCCTAGAATTGAATATTGTGTGATTTCGAATACTGTCGGAAATTTGTTTTCTCCATTCTGATGTGTCCTTTTATTGACGAGTATCAGCTAATTCACATATTTTTGTCCAGGAATTCATTATTTTTAAGAACAAACTAGCAACCAAGTTTCTGCCTGCTTCTCCACAACACTTTCGTCAAGCTCTCCTTTTGTGACTCCTTCTTCCAAAGAAAATCCGTGATACCAGAATGCAAAAAGGGCAAGAAGAGCTGTACACATTTTCTAAGGCTTTCCGATCATAAAGCCCGTGGTTAGGGATGTTGCGTCCATGGACGGTACAAACAAATTTACATACTTTGTGAACCGAAGAGCAAGCTTTTGGCAGTGTAGATTTCAGTGTTATGCCCGTCCAAAGATCGTGTGCCCGGCCATCGCAGACAGTTCGTCTGTCCTATTGTCAGTTGTCCAACTAACATTCTTATTTATTTGTTTCTGAACTGAGCTTGAAGTTCCAAAATGGACAGAACTTTGTTGTTTACAACAGTTGCATAATAACAAAAGGTTAAGTCCTAAATTGGGACAGATGGAAGCTTAGAAGTACTTTTATTCTGTCTTCACTCCAAATCTGCTTACAGAAATTGACCTTCTTTTTTTCATCAGAATATTTATAGATCCTCCCATTTTATTTAGATACGGGGGGAGGTGGTCGGGGATTTTGGTCGCGAGGGTAACCAGGATTTTTGGTCTTGGGAGAACTGGGAGTCCCAGGGTCTCTTTGGCGGGGGCTGATTAGCTGAAGGTTCTGGCCTAAGCCTCAACCGAAAACCGATCGGTCACCGACTGAAGAATATACCAAGGACACCAATCTTGAATGATCAGCAGCTCAATCCCAGTGCTTGTGTTATTTGGCTGTATCTGATCGAAGAAGTCCATGAAATCCCTAACTTTCTTACATGTTCTTTCATGCTGGGTTGTGGAAGGTCACTTTCAGTTTATTTATATTGCAGGTTGATGAACGTTTGACCAGTGAATTTGACTGTGAAGACAAAGGTGACGCTCCAGACCTCAATGCGATGATCCGGAACATAAAAACTTTTACAGAACTTTCGCTTCGGAACTTCAGCTGGCGGTATGGAAAGCCAAGATGCAACGATAGCTCAGAAATTCAAGTAGGTTTTACCCCTCGGAATGTGTGTCATAACTGGATGTCGGCTATAGTTTTCCTTCGAGTATTCTTCTAACTAAGCATACACTTTTTTCACAAAGAACTAAGACTGTTCAGCTACTTCAAGCAGCAACATGGACCTTTGACAGTTGTCAGACACTTTGAAAATATTGGATTAAAACAGTCTTCTCTAACAATGGGTTCGTAAATACGTGAACCAGCAATATGGATTGTATCTGAACATGGAACAATCAGTCACATGCGTACCTATTTCAGAAAGCGTGGGAATAAGAAGTAACCAGATGACTAGCGACAATGTGTTTTATCTTCAACCGATTCTCACTTTCTGTCAAGCTTATATAGATGATGTATCGTCTCCACCAACCAAGTGTAGGAAACTCAGAATAAATTTTTACCTGGGGACCCGGGTTTCTTTCCAGTTAAAACAGAACTGGCCGTAGAAAAGCTATTGCAAAGTATTCAAGAGCTTTTCCCAAAATTTTGCACTCTCTCATTTACAGCCCTTCTCGAGGCGTGCATGAACAATAAGTGTACTGAGGCATTTTGGTATATTCTAGGATACTCTATATGACTAAGTCCATAACACGCCAGTGATTCTCAGGAAGAAGGAGTAAACGTGTCCTTAACGACTGAAACTCAAGGACTCAAATCCTAAGTCAGCGCAGCTTTGACACCGTTTCTTCCTTTCTTCCGAAGGTACCTGCATATTTTGCATTGGCAGGGAGAGATAGTCATCAAGAGCATTAGCCCTGAGCTATCGAGGAAAAACAAATCAAAAAGTGGTACTTGACGCCAAGTAACAAAGATCATGTCTCTCCCCATGTTCACAGTTGTTTAGACACACGACTGACCCAGGATCAAAGGCGCATTGAAGACATTCGACACTCGAACAATGGGTCATTACGTCGGATTAAAAAGTGTTAAATTTTCATGAGTGACCTTGGTCAACTAACATGACGCAACCAAATGTCACAGCTCTGATGAAATTTTTTTTTTTTCCTTGACATTTTTCATGGGTAGCTCTGATCTCCTTGAAAGCCAGGGGTCAGCCCCCCCCCCCCCCAATGACGCCCCTAGAAATCGTACACAATATGCTGATTTTTAGTTACTAGCACCTCAGTTCAAAATTGGTGCAATAGGCGTTTTTTGTAACAACCTCAACGGAGAACGAGTTTGAAACTCATTGAACAAAAAACGGGCTTATAGGCAGAACAGAGAACGGCGTAAAGAAAATGGAGTTTTACAAAAAACGAGGCTATTGTCGGCGTTGCTTTGCCTGTCCGAATGATCGAAGGCATGCAATTTCTGAGTGGTTACATTTTCAGACTAACTCTCTCCCACTTAGATTTGGGTCGATGACTTTTGAAAGGAGAAAAAAGTAGCGTATAATATGAAAGGATCTTAAGATATTGGCAAGACACTTGTCGGAAGCTCAAAAGACATTAGTGCCAGGAATCAGGACCGTATCTAGAATTTTTTTTTGGGGGGGGGGGGGGGTTAAAAAAATAAATCTTCCCGTGGATTAGCAAACCAAGTACTCAAGTATTTAGATACATAATATATTTACAGAGCCGACCAAGAGTTTTTTTCAAAAAAAATAAGTTCCTACAAAACGAAACCTAAACGACGATTTTTCTTCCCTCCAAAAACGTCGATGACCTTTTCGTGGCAGACATCAATGTCTCTATGGACGGCAAGCAGGGCTAAACCACTCAGCCTTTCTTGTCCTGTTGAATTTCTTAGCCAGGTTTTTTGCCTTCTAAGCGTAGAGAAGTTTTTTTCCTGACAGGCAACGTTGCAAGGACAGCCAAGAGAAGAGAAATATTCGGGAAAAAGGTGGAGTCGCATTCGTGAAGAGAAGATACAGCACAAGAATGTCTTTGATCAGAACTGCTAATCAGCCAACCCAACTGAAACTTCAACTTTCTTTGCCGAGATACTGGAAAAGTGTATGAAATATCCAAGGGCTCTTTAGCAGACGGAGTTTGAACGCTGCGTCGAGTGACGACGATTTGTGGACAAACCGTACAATGTCGTTCTGAACCGAAAGAGACTGTGTAATAGTGTGCTGTGGAGTGACTGTATCGAGTGGACTGGAACGTGAATCAAGTTTAGAAGCATCAGCAACTGCTTCCGTGTCATTTGAGCCCGCAGGGGCAGATGAACAATCCGCAGACGACCCGCCAACGTCACCATCAGAAATATCTACCCTTGCTTGCTTGGGTGCAAAAAACGATGCGCATCGCATGAAGCATTAACAGCAATAGATTACTGATTATGAAGGCTTCTGTGTGCACACATTTGCCACCATAGGTCCCATTAAGACCCGTTTCACATTACAGGTTGCGTAACGCAAGACCTATTGACTGCAACAGCTTAGTGATTATCAAGGTTTCTGTGTGCAAAAATTTGTTTACGTGCATTTTTTTTAGTTTTGTACGAGTCGGACAAAAATTTCGGGGGGTGATCAAACCCGGTAATATCCCCCCTGGATACGGCCCTGCCAGGAATTATGTAAAAATTAAACTGTGAGTGATGTAATCATCCCTATTGTGTTAAAGTTAAAAAACAAATAATTAATTTCTTTAAATATACTTTGAGCCCAAGCTGACTTTGAAAAATATCTTCAAACAATGTTTAGAACGGATATACGTCAGCTACAATTCTTCATCACCTTCAGCTCATTAAATGAAAGTCTCATTAGTAAGAATTTCTCAGTGCGAAAAGCGTCTGATGTATGATACAATTAGGTTTTCATTAGTGAATTACTATTATTATCATTAGGAGCCAGCCGGAACTATTAGCAGACTTCAGATCAAGGTATTTTATCTGTTCATTCAACCCCTTCAACGGGAAACTGTTGATTCTAGGGTTTCTGGTTTCAATTGGATTTCGACCGAACAATCCAAGCGTCCGTGTGAATCACGAACAGCAGCCCAAGTCGTAACTGCCTTCACCTACAACTAATCAGCAATTTTTTTTTGTTTACAGGAGTTTGTTACGCTTCGAAGCTCAGGGCAGCCTATAAGATCCTCCTTGCTCCTTTCCAATGCGTCCTTGTTGGTAGCGACATTTTACAGCAAAGCTGTTTATAATATCTACTGCTACGACCAGCTCTGGGACTCAGATACCAAGACGTTTCAGGTAAGGGATCTCAGAAGCCTTCTTGTTAGCCGTAACCTTGTCGTGTGAGACTGAGCACAAAATGAAAACGAAGGAAACCTGTCTGTATTTGATAGTATGCTACAAATAGTCAGCAAAAGTATGGTTTTGCCAGGATAAAATGGTAAAACAAATATTCAAACAAATATACATTTGAAACACAAACTAGGGCCGTTTTGCTCTCGTTTTGAATCTTAAATTTTGGTCAAAGCGACCTCGTGGCCAGTTTTTCAACTTCCAGGGAATTGTCCTTTTTGAGTGATTTCCAGGCCTTCCTCGGGATTTTTTTTTCTAAAGACGGATAAGGAATTTTTCAAGGATAACTGAGATATTTATGAATTTTCAGTATTCGAATGGAGATTTTTTGGAATCCAGCAACTTCAAAATAACTGAAGTGGTTGTGAGTTACTTGAAGCTACTTGAACTTTTGGGCCCGTTGAGCCACATTAAGGTAAAAGGTAGGTAAGGTAAAAAAAAGTCTTCTCTGAAAATTTTCGCCTTCAGCGCTCAGTTTAAAATTATCGGGTGTGCAGTGGTTAAAAGCTACTACTGGAGTTTGGCTTTTATAAGCGAAGGCTGAATTGAGTGCCTGCTGGATTTCGGTGTTTATATTTCATGAAATTCGTATAATTTATAGTCTATTGTTTATAACCGGTAGAATTCTTGACCCTTAGTGGGTATTGTCCAACGATATGTTTTTAGCCCCCCCCCCCAACACGCACACAGGAGGGCGTAATTATTGGGTATTGTAGGACGTAGGAAAGGGATTTATTAAGGGATTATTCTTTGAAGAAAAAGGGATTCTTAGGAATTTTTCTACCTGAATTTAGGATTTTTCAAAAACAGTACAGGTGTGCTGCGTGAAGCCGCCACCCTAAACTCCTATTTTTGGGAAATGACTTAGGGAAAAAGAGTAAAGGTTGAGATAAAATCCAGTGGAGTATCCTGAAAGGAAGCTTAGAACCTTCACTTTCTGCTGGTACCATAGTTTACTTGTAATTGTTCAAGGCTAAGCTGGAGAACACGAAAGAATATAGGCACCCAAGTGATCATGAAGTCGCCCACTTTGCTAAAAATAGTATTTTGCTACATGGTGAAGTTAGAGGTAAGCTGTTTGGTCAGAGAGGTTCCTTGACCTTTTGCAAATAACAAAATTTGCTGTTTTCTTGGAATTTGCATGATTTTTCTGGGGGTGGCAGCTTCATGATCCAAGGTGGCAGGATCATGTACCATGGCCAATTGGGGGGTGGGCGATGCCATAGTAAGGGCGGCTTCATGCAACACTCCTGTAGTGCAAATACTGCTCGTGGCTCGTAAATTTGAAACTATCTTGTTTTCTCTCTCGCCTCATTTGGCAGCAAACTGAACTGTTTCACAGATCCAGACAGCGGACATCCAGGTAGGGTCGAAATCCGTCCTGGTGTATTAACGAGGAACACAACGTTATATTTCATATAGAAGACAAACTGTGCTTCTCCAAATTATTCATTTAGGAATTTGTTTGTCGAATTCGTCTGGTGATACTTTTGCACCATCGAACAAGGTTCAAACATGCAAGCTGCTACTGAAGTATTTTGAACTTTTTGCAATATTTTCAAAACTATAAACGGCAGGGCTTAAATTAAAGCATTTCTGTGGCTCTTACAAGTTAGTTTGTTTTCCTGTGTCAAAACAAGCAATTCGGGAATAAGGTACCATATACTGCGTACATTGGATTTGATTAATGTAATGATATATAAAATCTAACTGGATTGCTCTTTGCTCCTTGATTTTTTGCAAACGTAAAGCTCGAAAACAATTTCTTTCTCATTGTGGGTATTCCTTCAGCCCAAGCTGACTGCTAATCATATTTGACAGTCCAAAATGAATAAGTCAGCTACTTATTATTAGAGGTATATCGGTCCTTCTTGGCAGGCTCAAGCTGGAAAATGAACTTGCTGGAATATGGAAAATGAGCTGCAAAGCGAATTATCATTTTCTAGCTTGAGCGGCTTGAGACTGAAGAGGACGCTTGCCAAGAAGGGCCAAATACAACTCTAAGGAAATGTAACTAACTTATTCGTTTTGCACGGTCAAATATTCTTTCTCAGTGCTCAACAAATGCAACTACCTCTGCATATCGTCGATTACCTTGCCATTGTAAACAAAAGTCAGAGTATTATAGAATAAGTCTTTACCCATCACCTGAGGGCAACTTCGCAATGAAATTATAAGGTCGTCCTCACACTTCAGTGAAACAAATTGGAGATGACATCTCCCTGATCTTTCGCCACCATCATAGCAGCGAAAACAAAGCCGGCGTTGAATACACCCTCGCACTTCGCCAAACATAAGGCGGGGGTAGAATTGCCCTGTCTTTCACCATCTTTTTCGAGGTGAAAACTAAGGCTGAAGGGAAATCTGCCTTCGTCCTTTACGAAACGCGATATGCAATGCGAGATCACCCTCTCCTGTAGATCGAAATATAATTCGCCATCAGTATTATTCCTGGCTTTACTTTCGCCCACATTTCACAACTAAAATGTCGTATCGTCCTCGATTAGAGGTTTAAAATGGGATTCGAGTTGGAGATTTTCCGTACTGGATTCTTTGCACCAAAACAATCAGTAAAAATGGCTGAACAACAGATCCAAAATCGCCTGACGGCAAAACACTCTAGGGCTGCTTCAATAACTGGAGGGGGTGAAAAATTAAGAGAAGAAAAAAATAGTAGCTCCAGATGATCAGTCCAGCTAGGGGGAAGCAGACATTCTGATTCCGTTTCTGAACTTTATTATTTCATTCGACAAGTAGTTCGCGCGGAATCCGTTAAAAACTGGATATTCGGTTACAAAGAAGCAAAGAGCAAACTCGGCTGAAGGGGACAGACGTGATGAATCGATTTCGAAACTTCTGTAATCATTCTATAAGTAGGTCGCCCGGATTCCGGCAAAACCAGAATTCGATAGATATTCGAAAACAGTTTATTCTATAAGAAACTGTTTAGTCTAATTAACAGTCTGTTTTTTGCCCGAAATTCAGTTTCCCCTTCATCCGGTGAAAACTGGAAAATCGATAGAGGTAAGTTCTTTATTGTTTAGGCTAACATGAAGGTTTACGAGGTTTAGTTCGTCAAGTTCGGCAAAAACTGACATACCGTACAAGTAAAACTTGATTTTGATGTCGATAGCAGTCTCAGCACAGGGGTAAGATTCCATGGAGAATCAATGCAGATTCCATATCTGAATTCTGATTTTTTTATTATTTTCTCGACTTACAAGAAGACAGTAGAAAAAAATGGAAATTTGAGAGACGTATATGTAAAAGTCAGTGTGGAGTGTCAGCATGGTCGTTCGGCATGAACTAGTGCTACATCTCCCATGAGCTCTTCGCAAGCAGGTGCGCAGGGTATGCTGTTCTTGCAGTAGGTAGTGACTTGGCTTTCTCGGAACAGGGACGCAAGTTGTTTAGCTTGTCCTGCCTATGAACCTTGGAAGACGAGACTGAGCCATGGATCCTTTTCTTTGGGAAGAACTAAATCCGGAATAAATCCCACCATATCCGTGGCAGTGGAAACCTCCTGGTTTGCAGTCCAGTTTAGTTTCATTCTGTTCATTCATGTCTTTGCTGGATTCCACTTTGCTTTTTCAAAAGATAGGTTGGGGGAAGCAATCCTTCTTCTCTCGGAGTCGTTGCATCTGCGGCTGAAGTTCTAGAACTACGTCAGTCGCGTCTTGCATGAAATCATATAAGTCGGTCAAGACATCGCATCTTGACCAAAGATGCGATATCTAATGACCGGTAGCACCGTCTTCAAATTTTCTCATTAAGGATCCTGTCGCTGCGGCGAACGCTAAGGAGCGTTCGAATACAGTACAAAAAGTTATTGCTTGAGCCTCAACTGTCTTTATGGGCCATATTAGATACCCTTGGAAAAGAACCGAACGGAGGGTGTTGATGCGGCGTGACACTTCAACGGTTCCATGCGCTCTTTCTCATCTTGGCAAAGAAACAGTGTGCCGAGGAAAAACGTTTCGATATCTCTTCGTTGCAGCAACCATCTGTTCCAGGGAGCCAAGGTATGTAAAGAAGACTTCTAGCTCGATTTGGTAATATACTGGTGAAAGAGATGTCTGAATCAGCCTCTGCAGCTGTAGGAGGATCGTTGGTAACTACGGTCGCACTTGACTGTGTCGCAAGTCACTACCTTCTTTTCACAGTTTTACATGACTTTTTGTTTCTTGATTGTTTCTTCTTCATCATTTTTGGGATGTAACTTCCATCAGCAAGCTGCCATACCCATTTCTTCGGGCTCATTACGGAAGATTTGCTTTCCCATTCATCATCATCATCATTTTATTTTCATTCTTTTATAGGTCAATTCCTGTGCAAATAATGGAACTAAGCGGCTAATGGCGTAGAATGTATCCAATCCGGGCAGACAAAGGAAGCTGGCTTAGACAATAACAGGCGTTGTTGCCGTAATACTTAACAGTTTTTTCGGACTTCCCTTTGTAGATTCTAAATATCTTGTTCTCCTGCTGCACAAATATCGTCCTTCGTAGCTTTTCAGTCCATAAGTACCTTATCTACCAAATTCCAGTTTTCGCAGAGATTCCGGAAGAGCTACTTGTCGGGCTAACACAAATTTTACATGCTTTCTGAACAGGTTTCCTTACCCTTAAGCCAACTGTGCTACTCTTGTAGCCCACGGAATTCTGATTTTCACCGGATTCCGGGTGAGCTTCTTGTCAGGTCGGTAAGAAAGTTTAGATATGGACCCAGTAGGTCTCCTTACGCCTAAGCCGACTGTGCTATTGACTAAAAAAACTTTTGTTTTTGTTAAAAATGAAATTTTTACTTCTACTGTACCGAATTTCCGGTTTCCACCGGATTCCTGGAACACTACTTGCCAAGTGAACAAACAAAATTGAGATATGGAATCAGGATGTCTGAATTGACTGTCATATCGCTTTTCTGTCCGACTCCTGATTTTTCACCCCTCATTCCTTTCAAGTAGCCCTAGGAAGTTTCCCACCGGGCGATTTTGATGGATTTACATATTTTGTTCAGCAATTGGTTCTGAACATTTTAGTACAAAAGCTTTCGTGTTGTAGTTATTTCCGGGACCCCGGTTGTCCTACTTTTATCGTACTTTTACTGCACTAAAATAAGGGTTGGTGTGAGTAAAGCTGAATATCTGATGAAAGCAACCCGGCTTTTGTGAAGTATTTTGGTAAGACTTGAACGTGACAAGTGCACCTGAAAAAAACTACGAATGTAGTCCATCTTGTAATATATCGGTCAAGGACTGTAAAATACAAGAGGGGCTAAAATATAATTTAAGATATATCTTTTTTCTAGCCCGTTGCACTGGTGTGCAACACTTTCACAACAGATGAAGACAACCCCGAAGCTGGTTTCTCCTACTTTGCTTGCATAATGCTAGTATCTTGCACCTTCCTTGCTCTGACAGTGTTGATCCATCTTGTTCTGCCTGATCTCCATAACATCCATGGCATCACCGTCATCTGTAATTGCTTCTCTATGATGATCAGCTACATTCTGATGGCCTTGCTGAATTTGGGGGTTTCTCCCGGACTCCAAACGGCTGGCTGCAAAGCTATGGGTATGCGATATTTATTTATCCCTTCAAAAGGTCATTGAAAAGCAATCTTCTGTCTTCCTCCATTGCGTATAGTCTGTCTGGTTGACCTGAGCTTGTGTCCAGACCCGATATATACTTTGAACATATCACAAAATTACCAAATCCTAGAAACTGAGAATTCGAGCTTCGACTCACTGAACATAAAGGATTACGTACAAAGAGCAACAGTAAAGGGCAGCATAAAAGGAGATAAGCAAGCTACTAGGTGACGTTTTGCGAAGCCCACTAGGACGATTGAAGTAACCACTTCTATAGTGCTGCAGGCGATAATTTCAGAAATACAGTTTCTTTTCCCCGCTAGGCCAACATTTAACTACTTCTCTTACGAATTCTATCATTTACCGTAGATTAAACACCACGATCCCAAGAATTTCCAGAAACTGGATAAGGCGTCGTCCCGGCCTGCAAGCTAGCCAGTACAGCCCATGGTAACAGAGAATGAGCGGCGCATGTGAAACAAATTTGATGTTAGCTTTTTACAGCCAAATTTAACTATTTCTGTGAAGATTCTAGTTTCATAATCCAATCCTAAGACTGACTTCAAACCCTCTTGAAAGACACACCCGTTCAAATAGGCAGAATTTTCGAAATATGTTGTATTAAAGCGTCTTTTTTGGGATGAAACCATAGATTAGTCTTTGTTTCTGCGACAAGCGCTCCACTCGACCTCTTCGAGTTTTGAGGTTCGTGATAACTACAAAATTCTGGCAATTATACCGAAGAAATTACCGAATCCCAGTTACTGTACCGAATCAGTTTAGATCAATAGCCTATTCGGGATTTTGTCTTACTGCCGTATCTCGGTTATTATACCGAATTGTTTTGCTAATGAAAACCTACCCAAAAATATGTGTAATTGGTGTAATTTCATTGAAACTGGAACATATGTCGGGATTCGTTTTACTCACCCTATCCTGAAAATGATACCGAATAATATTCGATATCAAAGAACAAATAGTTCTGGACCGATAGCCTATTTCGGACTATCTGTAACTACCGAATCTCCATACAGATAACGAATAATTCTGGCACCAAAAATGTGCGAAAGAGTTTCGGTAACTTCGCTAACCGAACTACCGATAATTCAGGGTGTTTATTATCCCTCTGTGTGGTTAACTGATAAATGTGTTAACTGTTAGAAATAGCGGATCTTTAAGAAAGTTTCCAAGAAGTAAGTATGAATCAGCTGAAAAACACAAAAGTGATGTTCTTAGTACTTTAAAGCACAAGTAATAGTGGATACATCTTGTGTTCCTCCTCTGAAGCTGTTGGGTTTTTTCCAAAAAATGAGAAACCCCTCCTGGATATTTTAGCCGCGGAACAAGTCTTCTCAGCGTTGATGAGTAAATGGATGAATTTGCATTACCGGTGTTTTTTAACAATGAGATCCTTGGAAGGAACGAGCGAGAGCCTGATCTTTGAAGAAGGTAAAAAAAAAAAACGCCATCACAAGTGTTATAATAGATACACAAGTTGTTGTGCTTTAGAAACGTTAAGCATTAAATGTTATGCTAGTATTCATTGCCAGGAAGAGCCTTAAACAGACCAAAAAATTATCTGCTGCGTTTTTGTTTGTCGTCATGAAACCAGATTGTTTTCGACCGTTTTTCTGCTCTTCCAAGAAAAGCTTAGTATTAACAATGAATGGAGAACGTTTTCAAAATCAGAAACAATTCTCAAATGCTTTCTGATGAAACCCAATTCTGACACCCGGCATTTTGCACGACCCGTAAAAGGTCATTCATCATTCAGACAAATTTTCGGTGGGAAAGGCAGTTCAGGAACAAACAAAATGTATTTCGTTCCTGCTAGGAAAATTCTGAAAGAGCGAGCTAAGCTAATTTTGGTCAGGGACGGAAAGATTGAGTACCGACTTTCCGTTAAAAAGCAGAAGTTTTCTGTTTTCGGAATTTGCGAGAACTGCTGAAACGGAAAATTCTTGTACCTAAGCAGAAACATGCTGAAGCTGTACATAATGTTCCTGTTCCGTTACTGTAACATTCTGTTTCGGAAATGAAGGTTCCTGTACAGAAATGGAAGGTTTACTGCACGGGAACGGAAAGTTACTGTCGGGGAGCTCGGGGTTGGGTCGGACACGGAATTGGCCTGGACCCCGCGAAAACAAATACTAGAAATGTCGATAAAATCTGAAAAAAATATATAACATCTGCCTTTTCGCTACCAAACTGTGCACCAGAGTTGCATGGTCCTTGCTTTCTAGTTCCAAACAAACTTGAAAAAATGCATTTTTGGGGTAAAAGTATCCCGGGTGAAAAAAAAGACAGAGAACTATAGATAAACCATACCAAAAAAAACATGCTCTTATTGTTTCTGAGGTTCCCCAGATTCCCTGAGTGCTATCAAAATCAAAATATATATGAACATAATTCTAACTGACCAATTTTATTCAGTCCGTTTTGAGTCATTTATTAGATCTAATTCCAATTAATGCACGTTAGAGTCAATGAGTATTTAAACGTAGTTACTGAGAAAGGAGACTTAAAACGGAATTCGAAGGAATCAGCTAGCGGTTGATTCCAATTGCTGGTGCGTCTTAGTTCGCCTTTTCACTTATCGTTTTAAAGGCTTTTTGCTTTTTTTTGTGTTTTCCTAAATGGTCCTTGGAACTGTTTGACCATATCCGCTTTTGTCAAAAAGGCAAACGCCGAATTTCGCCTTTAATATTCGCGCCTTGCAAAAAAGGAACTCGCTGTAGTTGACAACTATCTGTCAAAAATTTTATTTTTATCCAAGAAAAAGAGATAAGTCCTTAATAAAAAAGACGACTGGGTAAAAGGTGAAAACCTTCAAAAAAGCTTAAAGCTATAGCCGAAAAGGGAAAAGCAAAAGCCGAACAAAATGCTACTGCTATTTCATCAGTGACGCAGCCTATCAGAAGATTCTGCTAAGGCCAGCTTGTCAGGCTCGGAAGTCGTAGTACCACCTTGTTTTGGTATAGATAAAAAACAAAATTTCGGTAAGACTAGGGAGTTTAAGACTCGTGCGTTTTCTCCAGACGGCCGCAACTAGAGGAAATCTTCAAACAGGAGTAACTTAAAAAGAAATGACCATTTATTTTTAAATTGCTCGGAAAAGTCAGACATAAGGCGGACTATCCAAACATGTATAATTCTAGCACCAATTGTACCAAACTATTTCTTTTAAACAAATTTCCTCAGACAGCTAGTAAAATAACTTCGGCTTTTTGATCCATAAACTGCATCACTTCTAACAATCAGCAATTATAACATGGGACGATAGCCACATGGGCTATCGCATCGGGTACTTGACACAGAGGACGCAAGATTGGTCCCACCCGGTCCATCACCATTTTGCTTCACAACAAAAGCGTCTTGGGTCTGAGGGTTCGATCCCCTCATAGCCTTAAAGCTTTTTGCTCCCATGCCAAACCATAAAAGCCGCTTCATTAATGATTGACAGGTACCTATGGAGAATGTACAAAACTCTTAGACAATAGCAACTTTAGACGCAACAGAACCAATACAAAACGATGACGAATCACGTGTACATGTTTGTATCGTGACAATATTGTCATAGGAACTCGAATATTGTCTCTATCTTTATTTTCACTCAGGGTTAAGCTCATGGTAAGTTAGAAAGCTTCTCCCCAAAGATGAGTGGTGGCTTGAACGCAATTAAATCATAAAGTATGGTTTAATGATTGGGATTTGCAGCCTGCTTACTATTTTCGAGAAAGATCACTTGGTTTTCCTGTGGTACGCCATTTTTTTTATCTCTATTATCTAGTAGAATTTTCTATAAAACAAACCACTGAGTCCTAAAACATTTGGCACCGTATCGGGAAAATTTTTTTTTTTTTTTTTTATCTAGAATAAAAGAACAATGACATTTTTACATATGCTTCATCTTTTCAATGAGAAGATCAAAAGAATTTTCACATACACTTCATCTTTTCAACTACTAAACCCCGATGGAGGCGGTTTCAGAATCAGTTTGTATCTACATGAATATTCCTATTTGTCCGTCTTATCTTTGCAAATAAGTTTTCACGTGTTGAGCCATTTTATTTTTAGACTTGATCAGCGCTGTATCTTTTTGACTTACTCTAAGATTTTCGGGGATATAATGCCACTTAAGCTTCAAAAGATTATTAATAGGACTAGGCCTATCTTATACAGACATTTGTTCAGAGTGCAATATTTTATGGCAAATATAACTTTTGTATTAATTTATTTCTCTGTCAGTTCTGAACTTATTCTTACACATGTGTTCAATGACTCTCTTAATGATATAGGGTATGGTTACGGCTGACAAGGATATTAAACTTTACTGGGACCATTGGGGTTCTGAACCATAGTCCATTGTGGTTCCTTCAAACGAGGCTTTACCAACGATGCTCTGGGAATATAATATTATATACAACTGCTATTGTCGGTAGAATACTTTCACTTTTGAAGCTGTGACTCCGCTTCAACATGCGGCAGTTTTGGAATAATACGGGTAAGAAATGTTGACGGAAAGTGTCGACGTGGTGTCGTTGTCGTTGAAACCAAGATATGTTGAACTGCCACAGAAATATGGACACTTTTCCTAAAACGGTCGTACAACCAAATACGCTGGGAAACCTGAGAAATCGTTATAAGTAACTGTTGAATGAGCTAGGACTAAAATGCCAAACCTTTTATATTGCAGAAACCTTGAGTTGCCACGGAAATAAAGTGTTAAAATTTTTTACTAACACTGTTGTACAACACGTAAAAACTTAGAAATGTGGTTACAGCACCAGGCGGTTTGGGTGTGGTTAGTCAGTGTGGCTGGGGACTTAGACGCCCTCGGCGCAGCGCTTCGCGCTGCACCTCGCCAAATTTTTTACTAACACTGTTGTACAACCAAAAACGCTGGGGAACTTTTGAAAATGTTAATGGAAAGTCTTGAATGAGTAAAGACTGTTTTGCAGATTTTTTCTGAACCCGTTACTGGGACAGATGCAGTCAGTAACCATGACGCTGAGTAAGAACAAACTGGCAACGTAACCAGAGACCAAAGTAGCAGTAACCTTTTGACAAAGCTACTACCAACGGCAACGCTGGCTCTTGGAAGACCATACCACAAAACCAACCCCGTCTGGCAGCCAAACGAACCTTTTTTCACAAAGACTCTGGCCACAGACGCCCACGATCACAGACGTTTACACGATCATTCGTCAAGATATAGACCAAACCTTTCACCAAGACGTTGCGAATGACAACGCTGGCACCTAAGCTACGGCGAAGCCAACTCAACCAGTAAAGAAGAAAATAACAACGGGAATTCTGGCGCCCATACCAACTGTACTTCCCAATTGAATAACTGCTGGGGCAGCCAGATGTACCTACTTACCCGAAATACCCTGGTCGTGATGTTAGGCACCGAAACCAGAGGTTTTTCTAGGCTATAACCACTACAATTATTGGAGATCCCATGCATATTTATCTTGGGATGGTGCCGCTACGTTTTGTAGTAATTACCTGACGACTCCAGATTGAGCCTAGAAATTGGTTTTCACTCCTTAAAGCACATACGAAGACCATTAAGGACCACATAAGACAAACAACGACGTGTGTCCGATAATTTTACCCTTTAATAATCGTGTATATCTAGTCATAACCTATGGTTAGCTATTTGGTACACACAAGCAAACTTTAACAGGGTAATAACCTTTCACCCTGGCGTTTTCGGCCCGACATCCGACCCAGGAAAATAATTTTTAACAAGTATTATTGTTTTGAGATTATTTGGCTTTCGCAGGTAATACCATTTTCTGCCTTATTCGAAGCCAAAATTCATTCCTGGTAACTGAGAGGAACCCCTAACCATATTGGGAAAAACACGTAAAAACTTAGAAATGTGGTTACAGCACCAGGCGGTTTGGGTGGGGTTAGTCAGTGTGGCTGGGGACTTAGACGCCCTCGGCGCAGCGCTTCGCGCTGCACCTCGCCAAATTTTTTACTAACACTGTTGTACAACCAAAAACGCTGGGGAACCGTTGAAAATGTTAATGGAAAGTCTTGAATGAGTAAAGACTGTTTTGCCAAATATGTTGAATCTTAGAAACAGTGGGTTGGCACGGAAATAGAGTGCTAAACTTCCTGAAACTGCCAGGGGATACAAACAAAAATGCTGAGGGCAAAGGGAAAATGTTGAGAGAAATGTTGAATAAGCAAGAACGGCTTTGCCACAACTGTTGATAAGTTGACATGTTTATTTACCACGGAAACTAAGTGTCTGCGTTAAATGGAGATGGCGAATGGGAAAAAAGTGTTAAATTTTGAGGAAAATGTCGTAATGCTTGAAGTCGGATACCATATTTTCCTAAAGAGATTTAAATAGCGGAGAATCGTCTATCAGAGTTCAAGAAGGTTTTGTAAAGGTAATTAACCAAAAAAAATTATCTTTCAGGACTTATCACCCAGTATTTCCTCTTAGCTGCGTTTGCTTGGCTGGCCGTTATGGGATACGATGTATGCCGCGCTTTCAGGTAATCACTTTTGGAAGCTTTTCATAAGCGACTGTAGGAGTAGCACTCATCACAGTAAAACTGCCACCCCTCTATAAAAGGTCGTTTAAATCCATCTTTGAATCCTTATTCTTAATCCCTGAGTCAATCATCGATAATTTAAAGAAACTCAATTCAAGGTTATTAGAATTTGCTAACATTGCAAAACTTCGACTGCTCTTACTGCTTTGATAGTTCTGATCATTATTTGTAGCCTTGACTAACTCTTTGTGTTTTATTTTTGGTTATAACGCTACAAACTGGGAAATAATCAGGAAGAGAAAATGAAAATGGTCAACTCGCTACACAAAATCACTGAGATATCATTTCTATAATTTAAGGTGTAGACCTTTTGAGAACTGACGTCTTTGTTGAAGGATGGACATCAGCTTCCAACAAACGCATTGGAGGAGCTCAAGTTCATGTCGCTACTGCTAAAGGGACAGGGCTATATTTAAATGAATGTTGAGCGGTTTGTTGCTGGGTGCCCCAACCTACCCGAAAAAATGAATTGCGAAGACGATAATCTGCGACTGAAAATGACCGTAGAGAAATATCGATCTGGTTAAAGGGACTTACTCCAATACCTGCGAAGAAATAGTCATCAACACATGTTTCAATGTATTATACAGTCACCTTATTTTATGTAAGTGTGTATGTATCAGCCTATATTTTAAACGAAAACTTGAAATTATACTCATTGTGACCAAATTTCCTTATAAAAATTTCTCTAATCACAAATTGTACATATGAATAAGTGTCCTTGTGAAAAATGGTCTGTGAAAAACCATCCTGTGACAAATTACCCGGACGACGTTTACCTGATATTTTGGGACAAGGTGTGACGTGGACATAGACTTGGGAACATAATTATGATCCAGGGTGGTGCTGGGATATATCAATAAATTTTAAGGTGACATATAAAATAAACCTTGCTGCTAGTAACTGTTGGGTTACTCTGTCTCAGAGCATGGCATTTAGTTTTAAAAATTTGAATTTTTAAATTTAAATTTTGGACCATAGTCGGCTATGATTATCTCAGAAAGTCTGGTAAATTCAAAACTGTGAAAACAAAATGTCATCTAACCAGTGTTGGTTCAAAGGAGTCGGGGATCAAGACAGCTTGGAAGGAAAGAGAAGACCTGAAGACTTATTTTGAGATCAGTCTTAGACGTTCAATGACGATAACGTTACCAAGCTAAAGACACCCACTAATTCACAGCATTTAGCTAGTTCATGGATAAGTGAACAAAGAATACAAAAACTTGGGCTGTTATGAAAGTGCAGGATACAGGTGTTTGACTCTATGCATTTATCCGGGATACGTAGTTGGTCAGATTAGCCTGCACTTATGTATCCATAACACTTAAGTAGACGGTTTTCATGGACCAGTCTTCAATTCCTGGCCTTCGCATCCAACTTGTTTGTTTGTTTTTGCCTTTCAGGGCACTTTTCATAAGATAAAACAGTTATTTTGAACCGCATTTGGATTCTGTCTTACAGAAAACAACACCTGCAGGGCCGTTACAAAAATGTGGTATAACATCGCAAATCGTTGCTCGTCAAACTTCATTTTTCGCGGTCTCAAACCTTCAGCTCCCTTCCTCACAATATATTTTTTCAGTGGAAGTTATAATAGAAGAACGTCAACAGAATTGGACAAAAAGACACTTCTGAGCTATTCCATCTTTGCCTGGGGGACGCCAGCACTGATCAGTTTATTAACCTTTCTCATGGACCACGTCGATGTACCGTATTATATTGTTACCCCTAACATTGGATTGAATACGTGCTATTTCTGTAAGTAAAACTGTATTCTATGTGTTGCGGGAAGACTCTGCAGGTGTCCCTCAATGTTCGTTTGATAGCCTAGTCAAGTTTCTCAATCTTCCATAAGAGAAACGATTCTATTTCCTATTTATGCTTCCGAGCTCTTTTTTGTATCTCTTTCAGTGGATCTGTGTGACGCCTTATAGTGGAAATTCCATAATAATTCGAAACACTGACAACTGGGAACCGATAAGTCGCCACACAGACTTTTGACCACGCCGATAACAACCCATACCGACAACTCACGTAACTGTCAACAGTGTCAGCTCACCACAGTACCATTTCGCCACATGAACAACTGGCAAACATGGACAACTCCCTATACTAGTAATGTCTTATGCAAAAATTCAAACAAAAAAAAAATGTGGTAGATCTTTTCGTCCAGTTGAAGAAAGGGAATTAGATCTTCTTCTAAATCTTTCAGTTTTATTCTGGAATAACAATACTATTTTGCAGGCAGATACAAACTGTAGACGTCAGCTACATTTTATTAGAGCTATAGTTCGGCCGTTTTTGGCAAGGGTCCTCTTCTGGCTCAAGCTGGTAATAGTGATAGTTCACTATATTGTCGAGACGGAAACTGGTTCTAACTCAAATGAGAAAAGGAAAAAATCAGCTATGTGTGGTACACTATGTTAAAGTTCGAGTATGTCCAGAAATGGTACAAATGTTATGGTATAAAACAAACCACACGAAAAAAGTGCTTATCTTGCTAGTTGTCCAATTTCCACTGCCGGAATACAGTTAGTATATTACAGTCCTGATTCTCCAGAATTTTTTTTTTTTTCAAATCAACTAATTTCCTAGCCACTGTGTGAAGACCACTCACCTTTGTTTGTAAAAATAGTAACTGAATAAAGATGTTATACTATAAATATGGTGAGATGTCACAAGTGATCGGTGTGTCAGCTTGTCCCTTTGGCAAGTTGTCGGGCGTGGCAACCTATCACTGTGGCAAGCTGACGGTGTGGCTGGCTATCGGTGTAGCAAGATGTCACTATGGCGAGCAGTTCCCAGAAATTGCTCTGGCGAGTTACATTGTGTCGAGATGTTTTGACACGATAACGGGTAAATCTTACTGGCCTACATCGTCTCGGTATTATTTAGACTTCTTAGACACTCTTTGTTCAGTAACTTCTTAGCTTTAGAGAAGAACCATGGATGCAATGATGGCCAAGCTGCCCGCTGTAGAAGGGATTGAGGGGGGTATCGGAAATTGTGTCGTACGTCTAGAGACGAAAAGAGTGGATCTATTAGGTTGAAAATTGGAAATTAAAAAATTCAGTTGCCGTAGATGATCTGAGGCTATGCCGGAAATGATCAGACTTGAGTGGAACTAGATATCATATTTCTATGTCAGAACCGCATTGTTTGATGGCGGGGTATTTTGTGACGTTCTCGTCTACTTTAATGTACCACCTACTCTTACCGAGTGTGTTACGAATCAACCTGTAGCAAAACAAGATATTTTGTCCTCAGCATTCCCTCGTTTTTGTATCGTTACAGATAAGCTCTTTCTCCAGATATTGTTTTATTAGTCATTAAATATCTCTCTTTCCATAGAGTCCCACTCTTTCTTCAGAGTGTCTTTACATTCTCAGTTCAATCCACTCTGCCGTTAGAAGATCGTTCACTAGAGGCTCTGTGTCTCTCTCTTGAAGTCGTTAAAGGTTTGCATATTATTGGTTTTGTTAGAGAGCCTCTGGAGGAAATCAGTATAAATAATGAGGCATCGAGAAAGAGAGAAGAGTCACTATTTAACAGTTAATATTTAAAGATTCAGTATTTAAAGAGTCAGTATTTAGCAGTCAGTGAGTTGTAGGCTATCAGCTGGATTACAGATGTTTATATTTGATGGAGAACTTCACCATTAAAAGTAAGTGTGTTTGACCTAGGCATAACCGTCCAAGCTCCCCCCCCCCCCCTCTAAAGCTACGAACAAACCCTTCGAGGATACCGCCCGGGCAGCCGTTACAGTCAGCAAACGTTTTTCGGCAGATATTTTATTATCACAAGTTAACACACAAGGTATAACGAGATACTTGATGTAACACTGGTTTCATCGTGTTGCTATGGAAGAGAGAGATCTGGTTGGTTCCCGATAGGATAGTTTTCGACCTATTTTTTTTTGTTTCTCTTAAATGGCCGGTAAGATAGAGACATCATTAATAAATCTGCAGAAACAGTAGACAATTTTGATTTTCTCCCGGATCTTTTTTTTAAAACGTTAGGTTTCACTATGGACAGAAATGAAATTACGGACCCAATATATACTGTGCTATTAATGCTTTGGGTTGGCTTGAGATTTTATTCTTTCAGGACTAGTCGGCTGTCGTCCGACAAAACCTAGTATCTACAAACATATCAAACTTTAGTTCGGAGTGGGTCCCACCGAATCCGACCAAGAGGAATTCAATTGTGAAATCAGAATTTGTCTCCGAGGCTTATTTTTTAGATCTTACCTAGTATCTATCTATACACAAGGTCTCAACTTTATTTTTGGGCTTTACCTAGTATGAACATACTATAAATTTTCTTTTTTTTCCAAAACCCAGTATCTGACAAACCTACGCCCCACCAGCATCATCACTTTTATTGTTTAAAACTATATTAGTTTGCTGAACGTATACGAAAAAAGAAGTAGCTTTACGTTTTTGCTTTTGTCTCGGAAGCTGCTCAGGTACAGATACTAGGTTTTGTCGGAGGACAGCCGCAGTGATCGGAAATTCTGTTTGTTTTCTCGAGAGCAGGGCATTAGGTAAAAAAAGGATCGGCTTTTGCGTGAAAATTTCTAAGAATTGTGCCCCACTAAATTTATCAAACTACGCGAAACGTGCAAAAGTAGGCCATGTTGCCAGAAAGTATTGCGAACCTTGGCTTATTGAAGCCTTTAAAATAGCCAGGGGTGCGGTTCCATAGTAAGGAGTAACCTGCCGCCCTATAATTTCCGTCGTTCGCCTGATATTAGGGTACATAGTTGCGCAAAGTATGCGCCTTTTGTTGACGTCGGGTTGTGTGGAGTAGAGCTAGAGGCATTGACGGATAGGGGTTCCGGTATTAGACGTCTCAGGGCCGTCTTCAGGAGGTTGCCACATAGAGCCCATGAGAGACTCGAAGCACACCCCACTTTGGTGAAAAGTGTTCCAGGGCACGGTTTTGACGTTACAGGTGGAATCACAGATTTCTTTTCAGATTGAAAACGACGGTTGCGAGGACAACTCTATCGCCATCGTTGCTTTGATTCAAGCAACATCGAGCAAAAGGACTAGGTCAGATTAGGCTTCTACAAGGGCAACAGAACAAGCACCAACGAAAGCGAAACAGGAGGAGTGCAGACTGTACTTTGAGCCGCTCTCAATCAGATATTCAAGACCCTGACGAGACCAAAAGCAGCCAGACAAGTTTACATAAACGAACTGAGAGGTGGGGCAAAGAAATAGGGATAAAATTGTACAATATTACTTTGCGTGAATAACAGCGTCATGAACTGTCGTAAACGTAAGTGCAGCTGATGACACGTGATCTTACAAACCTAAATTGGTCAATATAACTTTGTTTCAAGGTACATTAATGTATCCTCCAGTGAAGTCATGTACCATCAAACCTTGAGTTAGCTCGGTTACTGTTAGTCCCCTTGGTGAGGACTGAATGCTATTTATTAGTTAGATCTTGATGGTTCGTCGAATTTTATTTGTTCCAATTGGTTGATTCAGAAATTCGTGGATTTTTTCAGAAATCCCAGTAAAGAACTAATAACTTGTGATTTAAAAGAATGTACTCATGACCGGAAAGCAAGTGGAACACCATTAAACATTAAATGGAATTTTGGCCAAGTTCAAATCGAGTAAATACTAATATATAGCGATGGAGGGGTGAGTTTGGTAACACCTGGGCCGGAAGAAGTACCCAACAAGATTAACAGATTCGGATTAATCTGTTTTGTATTTTACAGATAATGTGTCTCTCTGAAATAACTGGTAACTTCGGACCAAGGACTAATAAAGAGGAAGAAGGTTATCCTTAAGAAAGTTTCAAACAGCACAAGCTGCGTTAGAAATCTTTAAGAGCAAAGGATTTAATTATATCTCCGTCACTGTTAAAAAAGAGGTTTCGCTATAGGAAAAGCTGGAATGGTTTAAACAAATAAAATAAAAATGGGTCGACAGCTAGTTTTCCTTGAAAGTAAGCAAATGAGAAGTAAATATTGTGGGTCCTTACAATTCAGTCGAGTAAGAGAGACACCAACGACGGGATCATCGTACGAAAGATGCTCGCACCCACAAGCGAGCGGAAGGACAACCTTACCGAAATTGACCTGTATCTTCAATGCATTACAAATCAAACAGACGTCGGACAGCTGTCCTGACAGCTACAGGTTCCGAAGACGATTTTCATGTACGGCTGACTGTAAGCCTTCCATCCAAGAAGACCAGATTAGGAGTTCTAGCCAGAGAAGAGGCTAAACAGAAGAGAACCAAAGCAGACATTGCAAATGAAGAAGAAGGGGAAACCCGATTAGACAACGGAAGACGACAACTTAAACGTCAGAAGAAGAGTGACCGTTGATAGCAGGAAGATGGCACAAAGCCTTCTAGAGACATCAGGAACCTGAGTACGAGTCCCAAAGAAGAAACTAGCTTAAAGAAGCCAAAGACATTGCCGTATGCGTGCGTCTAACCTTACCATATTCAGAAACATTCAGTAACAGGCAAAAGAGACAATGTTACGGTCTACTGTATGGGTAAAAGACAATTTGCCAAGACAATTGGTAGGCAAACTTTGGTGATGATGGGAGTTAATTAACCCTAACTGACTATGAAGTGCACATTTGGTTTAGGATTTAGGCTTCTGGGATAAGGCGTTCAGTTAAAACTAAATTTTTGTACTGCAGTAATATATTATGATAGGAGAGTTTTGATAGATTTTAACAGGATTGAGTTTTTTAATGTGTAGATCCAGTTGATATGGTGCCTCGAGGGTATCGATATGAACAAATATTTATTTGTAACCTTTGCTACAGTATGTCACAAGGATATGAATTTTCTAGCAAATAGTTGTCTTATGGACATTAATGGGCGACGCTTTTTTTTCCTAAGGGGGGAAGGGAAGTCGAAGTAAAAACCTGGAAGTTCTGATTTCTTCAATGACAAACTTCAAACTAATTCATAATATGTAGGCAATCCGATTGAAGGTAGACTCGCCACTGCGCTCAGAAAAGAGGGTACGACGAGATCCAGTATATACACACTGGATGCGGTCAGGCAAACTAAATTGAGCCATTTACTTAATTTATTGTGTACCACAGGTGTTGCCGTTGGCAACCGTTACTAGACTTCATGAGAAAAATATAGTGACAGAACTAAATGAAATGAGCATCATAGTAACAGGTCCACTAGATCGGAATACGTTAATCTCGCGGTGTTAAAATGGTTCTTGGAATCAGAATAATTATTGAGCAAAGCTGATCTAACAGCTTTCTGCCTGACGTGTCTGCATTTTAGATTCCTTTTAGAACTTTTACATGCATTATTTTAAATAGCATTTATATAGGTTTATGTAATGTATTTCAGAGCTGTGTTAGGAGACACTTTTTCTAAGGAGGGAAGACTGTAACGAATTAACCTCTAGCAAAACAAGATATTTTGTCGTCAGCATTGCCTCTTTTCGGTTTCGTTACAGATGAGTTCTTTCTCCAGAGGTTGTTTTATAATTGATTAAATCTCTCTCTTTCCTTATAGTTCATGTATGAATCAACGCACTCTTTCCAGAGGTTCTTTCCGTTGGCAGTTCAATCCAGTCTATTTTAAATAGCATTTATATAGGTTTATGTAATGTATTTCAGAGCTGTGTTAGGAGACACTTTTTCTAAGGAGGGAAGACTGTAACGAATTAACCTCTAGCAAAACAAGATATTTTGTCGTCAGCATTGCCTCTTTTCGGTTTCGTTACAGATGAGTTCTTTCTCCAGAGGTTGTTTTATAATTGATTAAATCTCTCTCTTTCCTTATAGTTCATGTATGAATCAACGCACTCTTTCCAGAGGTTCTTTCCGTTGGCAGTTCAATCCAGTCTGCCTTTAGAAGTTCTTTCGTTAGAGGCTATGTGTCTCTCTTTCTAAATCGTTAAAGATTTGCACATCAATAGATTTGTTAGAGCCCCTCTGAAGGAAATCTTTATAAATAATCAGGCATCGCGAAAGAGAGAAGATTTAGTATTTAAAAGTCAGTATTTAGCAGTAAGTGAGTTGTAGACTATCAGTTGGATTACAAATGTCTAGATTGTATTGAGAACTTCAGCATTCAAAGTAAGTTTGTTTTCTAACAAATGGTTTGTTGAATGTAGGACCTAGACATAGCCGTCCAAGCTCCACCACCCACAGCTACGAACCAATCCTTCGAGCATACTGCTTGGGCTACCATTATAGTCAGCATACTTACAACCGCTCGGGTACAGGGTTCTAAGATATATGTAAGTTAACTCACAAGTTAACACAGAAGGCATAACGAGATATAGAATATAACAAGTGCCATATGAGCTCTTAGCTCTTATTGTATTCTTGCCATGCAATTGAAGAGAGAACCATTTGGCGTGTAGTTTCACATCCAATCTACACCGATTTCTTTAGGAACAAGCGTGGTACGATACACAAGTGGAGACTCTATTAACGGAATGTATTTACACAAGTGTGTACTGACATTAGAAGAATGAGTAAGCTCACAATGATAGGCGGGGCATGCGATGGTTAGGAGAGGTCAGCATCTGAACCAAGTTAAAAAATCACGACCGTGTCCCAAAGCTTCTTTTACGAAAAAATCCGCCAGAAATGCAGCATTAATGCTGCATTTCAAGTCCGAAAGATACACTCGTCGTTTCTTCTTTGAACTTCAATAAGAGTAGCTATTTCGTTGGTCCCTCGTCATTATAAGCATCCCAAAATCAGCCACTCATCATCCAAATAGGCCTGTATTTTCAACACGGTCACCAATGGGTATAAATAAATCCTTTGGAATGTGACCTTGGATGACTCTGGGGACAGTAAACAGACTGTAGCTTTGGGAATTTTAGCAAGTTTCAGGTCAATCAAGTTTCAATTCTCTCAGACCAGTGGGAAAAAAGAATTATTTTTATCAAGCTTCACAGGATTATTCTATAATTTTGGGAAAAAGTAGAATTATTTCAATAATTTACTAATTCCAACACTGTCTTTTATAATCGATGTCTGAATTTTTTTTGTCCTTAGAAAAATGAGAATCAAGTCATTTTTTCCAGTCACCTGCACTGGAAAGAGCAACGTTTTGCATTATTTTGCAACGATTGCATTCTAATTTCTTATTTTTCAATACCATTACAAATATTTGAAATAAGTTTTATTTGTTTTTTTTACTTCAAATAGCCAACTTACCTGAAACTTCGAACTGTTTATTTAGGAATGTGTGCCACTTTTGAAGTCTAATGACAACAAGACAACTAAATTTGACTATGACGCACTCACGGGATGTTTTCTTTTATTTCTTATATATTTTTATAACACACACAAAGAATATACAAAATTAGGTTTTTCTTTTTGATTCTCCCCCAAACAGTTGACCAAAACGGATCGCCGATTCTTTCATAACTTCTTCTCAAATATTTCACACAGATGCTGTAACTTCACAAAATTTTTCATAGCATTTTTGACATCACTAACGCTGCATTAATGACAGAAGAAATTCTAGTCCGAACTGAAAATACTACGAAAAATGCTGCATTAATGCTGCATTTTGAGCTTTCCGACACGCTCCAAATTCGAGTCGTCACGCTGGATCCATCAAGTTCGACCTGTTAGGTTCGACCCATCACGTTCTACACGTCGCGTTCAACCGTTCACGTCTCGTAGTACGCGTTCAATCGTAGACCTTTTAAAAGAAACTGGCTCGACAAGTCACATTCGACCCTTCACATTAGACGGATTTCGCGTTGAGCGGACTTCCTAGTCATAATTATAACGTCATCAGATCGGCCCGGAATGCCTGGTGGTAATTCGCTACTTTGGAAATTCGCTGCTCCTAATGCTCGCATAGGTAGCGACCAGTCTTATTTTTACAGAGAAAGTCTTTTGCCAAGTTCTAGTTTCCTTGAGGAAGTTTTTAATTTGCTGTCGTCATTTTATTTCTAATACTCGCATCACCTGCACAAGCACCAAACTATTTGATTTGTACTAAAACTGTAACTAATGAATGAAGGATTTATGACGCACTGCCCAAGGGACTAAATTCAGAAGAAAATGACAAAGGGGGCAAGATTTTACTGACCCGACTGTTTTTTGTTGTTTTTAAATAACTGCTTTTACTCGTTTCTTTTTAATCGTCTGACCGACCTTTTTGGGGGGATGGGTATTGTCCACCCACGCGTGACTCCTCTAATGAAAGTCAGTGAACAAATGTTGATTTAAGAACAGCTCGCCTATAGGCTACTGCCGTAAAATCTGTTCCTGTGTTAAACAATATTGTTTCAAGAAGAATCGAAGACATTGCAAGTGATATTGTCATTCAGGTTGCAATTAAGCTAAAGTAAAAGTTTGTAATGCAGCTTGATGAAAACAAGGAGAACATCAAAACCAAACACAGAAACAGGCTGACTGTAAAATATTACTGACCCATCTATTATAAGTAGTATTCTGTTTATTGTTTGGTTATTGTGTGAAGTTATGTTTGTTTCTTTTTTTTTCTCTCTTTTTTTTCCCCCTTTGTACTCCGCTTTTCTTCAGTTTTTGCAAGCGGGCAAAAATAAATATATATACATTCCGCTAATGACTTCGAGCCGAGATTTGACAAAATTTTTGCTACAAAGCAGCCTCTGGTAATTCCTTCATTGATTTTATAAATATTTTACACATGTATGCCTTATCATTTATGATACTAAGTATTGTCTTTTTCACGTTCTGAAAAAGGGGGTACGCAATGTTTTCGAACCTTGATTACGTGGTGCTGAAAAGGTTGGGAACCACTGATTTAACGTATTCGGTCACGAATCAGAACCAAATGAATCTGATTAATGACCGAGTTATGGAATAGACTGACCGAATGCGACCGGGTTACCGTATTCGGTAGAGAATGAAACCAAATAAACAAGTTAAACCACTGAATTTGCGCAACGACGGATCGAATGCATCGAAATTGATGCTGACTGAACAAAAGTTTGATGAATTTTCGAATTCTTTCACAAATCAGAACCAAATGAATGTGATTAATGACTGAGCTATAAAATGGACCAACCGAATGGGATAAAACAGATACGGACTTGAGAAAAGTCTGGTGAATTACCGAATTCGCTAACAAATGAGACCAAATAAACAGGTTAAATCATCGAAATTACAAAGGGACAGACCGAACGCGGTGAAATTGATGCGGAGTGAAAAAGTTTCACAAATTAGCGAATAAGAAAAAGAAAAGGGAACCAATAAACATGTTTAATCACCCAATTTTCCAGTTTCGGGACAAAGGATTTCAAAGCTTCGAAACGATGCCCGTTTTGACCGAATTTCTCACCTATTTCAACGAATGCCCAAAACGTTGGGAGGGTTGCTGCGCCCAGCCCCCCTCGGGACGCCCCTGGTGGATAATGCGCCTGCTCATGTGTCATACCCATTTGAAGAAAGGGTTTTCTGGATGCAATCGAAGGAAACGAGGAGACATCTGAACTTCGAACAGCAAATATGGATTGTTCAAACAAGGGACCTGTCACTGCATCTCGCTTAGCCAAACAACTTGCCGAGACAATACCTGAAGCTAAGACTCGATTCGTGGATCCGAAGGTCTTTGGCATCATTCGCAGCCTTCTGGAAGAAGTGTCCGCAGCTGATCTTGCAAGTCTTGATCCGAACGAAGTGGAAACTCCCCCGAAAGGGACTTTCCTAGTCTACAAGATCTACTTTGCCGACAAAGCTTCTCTCTACAAAACCATTGCTGCTGCTATCCGCATAAGAGACATAGTTAGAGCCAATGAGAGGCCTGTTCCTTGCCTCGAATTATGTCTCCTACGCGGACACCGAAAGACTTGTTAGATCATGATCATGTTCGATAATTTAAGATTTCTCACTGAAGTCTTGATGTCTCGAATGTCTTTAGCGTAGTGGGAGGAACAGTGACTAAGGCCCATTTTCAACATACGGGACGCATACAGTTTATCGCTACTTCCTAGTGTTGTTTTGCTCTGATGGGAAGCATACGTCTTGGTGCTCCTCCGTACTGTTGTTTTGCTGGGGCTACTGTACAATGATGTTAACTCATAAACTAGAAAGAACTCGGGACTCCGTGCTTCATTTTCTTTCTCTTTGTTCCCAGTCTCTGAGAAATCATCTTTACGTTGTAGAAATATCTATGATTCGCTTTCTTCCAAATTATCGACTAAATATTAGCTGTCTAAAATTTTACCAGGAGAAGATTTAGCACTTTAGATAGTGTTTTCTCAGCAAAAGCTGCTTTGAAATATCTTTGGCTTTACGAAAAAGCGAAAATAGCAAAACCACGGATGGCAGCTCGCAACTTAAAGCATTCCCACTTTTTCTATAATTTTGGGTTTCTCGTCAAGAAGACTTCGGGAATCTTTAGAAGGTATAATGACGGAATTACCAGAAGAAAAAACATTCACACAGGAGAAACTCTGAGAACAGTATGGAGGATCAAAGTACTCAGCAAGATTTGTAAATTGATAAATTGGACTCAGATTCTTATTTTTGTATTTATTTTTTATTTATTAATCATCCGTTGTTTCAGAAAAAGGACGAAGTAGGAAAACTAAAAGAAAAACAAAACAATAGGAGAACATTATACTTTCATGGGAAAGTACAGAAAATTACAAACTGAAACCTTATGACTACCAACTGAACATGATTATATACATATACGCTTAGAATTTTGCTCCAGGGGCGGGACTGGATTTTTGTTGTTGTATTTGCTAATCAGGTTAGAAATTGCAAGCTCAGGGTCTCTTATGAGATATATTTCGTCATTTTGGCATTTCTTGTCCAAGGGGGTGCCGAAGAAAGTATTTAGAGAATCTGAAGCACTAGCTGAGAATATTTTAGTGAGCTAGATAGAGAAATTGGGGTATTGCAACAGATATATAAAGGGACGCTAAGAGTTTTCGACTGAAACGGGGAACATTCTTACAAGGAAGTAAGAAGGAAGTAATTCATTTATAACCCGCCAGGTCAAGAAAGTAGGGTAGATGAAAGAGAATAAAACCAGAAAAAGTTTGTTGCTCGAAAAACAACTGAAAATTATTAAAAACAGGCTTAAAAAAATTGTGATTAAAAACTTTTCACCGCTGTTGCCATTTTTCCTATTTTTGTTTGTTACCAAAACCAGACTAGTTATGACAAAGCACTGAAAACTATTGTAAACAGTTGCTTCAATGAAAAATAATTCTAAACAGTTGAAGATTTCCAAGTAGATTCGATTGTTCCCAATCGTATACAGTTGAAAATGATTGGAAAATAATGTTTTGGATAGAGGTGAGACAAAAATCTCGAAGCTCATGTAACACTTTCAAAGTAGGGCTAGAAGAAAACTGTGGAAACTGGTCAACCCCTAAAAACTTTTAAAATGCTCTATCACCGAAGTACTTTTGTTAAAATTAAAACTGTGAATATCACAACTTAGAAAGAAGAGTGCAAATTTCTTTAGCAATGAAAGTTTTCTTAAAATTTAGGAGGCACGTATCGCACATTTTCTTTAACTCATTCCAAAGTGCAGAAAACAGTAAACAGTATGATAAACACAACGGGAATCAAACGAGCCTTTTTTTATGTATCTAACAACATTTCTTCCATATTACTCGAAGAAGATATTTTGTTTTCTGTCTTCATTTTGAAGCTAGTGCCTGCATGCTTGAATGATACAGTCGCTTTCCACTCCAAAGCAGAAGCATGATCTAGCGAAACCAAAACTTGGCCGAATAACAAGCACTTAAATCAACTATATAATGACACCTAAGTACCTTCGTTTAGTTAAGACCTGCTGGACTGCTAGTTTCTCCGGACCTTTCTGAACTAATGTTCTAGCCATGCATCTAACAACTTCTGTGTGGTACAGTCAGTTCAGTCCTTAAACGTGGTCAGTCTCCGTTTGAATATTCTTCTTATAGGCCAATTACTGTTTCTTGCAATCTAAGTAAAGTTTTTGAATATCTGCTTCTTCCTTTTCTTAATGATAATGTTAACTTTGGGGAAAATCAATTCGGATTTCAGCCTGGTATCGGATGTCAGCATGCGCATCGGGTAGGGATCGACTAAAAGCAGGAAAGGAAAGGCAAGAGAAAAGCAGGAAAGAATACTAAAACCAGGAAGGGCAAACTAAAACGAGGAAAGAATTAGCAGGAATCGAGGATTCGAAAAACTGGCAAGCCTTTCCTCTGTTTAATATCCCGTGAGGGGTCGGAAACTTACATTCGTAACAGTTCACCTTTTCCTCCGTTTAGTATTCGAAAAAACTGGCAAGCCTTTCCTAGTATCCCACGAGGGACTAAAAGGAGGAAAATGTGAACTTTTACAAGCGTAAGTTGCCCACACCTCACGAGATAATAAACAGAGGAAAAGCTCGGCACAGCTTGCCAGTTTTTTCTAATACTAAAAGGCGAACTTTTACAAATGTTAGTTGCTGACCCCTGACGGGATACTGACCAGAGGACGGGCTTGCCAGTTTTTTAGAATTCCTAATTTCTTTCCTCGTTTTGGTACTCTCCGTGACAAGCTACTAAAACCAGGAAAGAAATGGTAGACTTGAAATATCTTAGTTGCCGATCGCTCGCTGGACTCATGGTCGCCTACCGACAAGGTACTAAAAGGAGGAAAAGGCGAACTTTTATAAATGTAAGTTGCCGACACCTCACGAGAAACTAAACTGAGGAAAAGCACGGCACAGCGTGCCAGTTTTTTCGAATACTAAAAGGAGGAAAAGGTGAACTGTTACAAATTTAAGTTTCCGACCCCTCAAGGGATACTAAACAGAGGAAAGGCTTGCCAGTTTTTCGAATCCCCGATTCCTGCTAATTCTTTCCTCGTTTAGTTTGCCCTTCCTGGGTCTAGTATTCTTTCCTGGTTTTCTCTTGCCTTTCCTTTCCTGCTTTTAGTCGATCCCCATCGGGTACTTTCTTCTCTTCTCATTGATTCATCTAAAAAGGGTTATAGTATTCACATTTGTGCACTAGGTCTTTCTAAAGCTTTTGACAGTATTGTGCATTCCTAAGCTCTTTACTCTCTTTACAGTAACGGCATTAACCTTTCCATTATATTTCTTCTTCGTTATTGGTATCGTAAATCTTACCTCCGAATAAAATCTAATGGTTCTGTTTCAGCTTCAAGGATTCCTGTCCGTTGTGGTGTAAGACAGGGTGGTGTACTTTCTCCTAGTATATTCAAAATGTGTATTTCTGATACGCTTACAAATATTTCTTCTTCTTATCTCCTTGGTTTTTCAAATGTTTCATATCTTGCTTATGCAGATGACCTTCTATTAATTAGCCGATCTAGGAGCGAATTGTCGCGTTTGGTTCAGAAGGTTTCCTCTTCATTTTCCAATATTGGACTCTCTTTAAACGTAAAAAAATGTGAATATCTGTCTTTTAACTCCGGGCCATCCGCGTCTCTAAATTGCTTGAAGTTTTCTATTCCAAGTGTTGATTCTATTCGGTGGTTGGGTATTACCATTACTAAAAATATTCGTTCTTTCCGATCCCGGACGGTTTCCGATTGTAGACCTAAAAATTCAACTGTGTTATTCGAAAATTGTCGCTAAGAGGGGGAAATACATTCGGAAAGCTCTTGGCAAACTATACTCTTCCTTCTGTGACCATTCTATTATTTTTTTATCTGGTGTCTATCCTGTTTTAAAGAAAAAGGATATTAAGGATCTTTTTCTCCCTCCTTGGCAAAGAAATTCCAAAATTATTAGTAAGTACTCGCTACCGGATATCACGGAGAAATTGTCTGTTCTCCACAGAAAACTGTCCGAAACGGCGTACGCGCGTCTGTCGCCCTCTCATGGGCTTATTCGTCTGTTTGATTCTTAAGTAGACTTTGTTTGTATGTGTAGTGTTTTGCCTAATTATGTCTTCGTGTATTCTTTTGTACTCCACTGTTTTCGTCTTGTACGATTTGTGGGTTAAAAAGAAATTATTGTTATTATTATTATTATTGGTCCTTCGCAATTCGCTAAATGAAAATCCATGTCTCCATCGAAATCAATATTGCTCGGTTTCACTTTGAATTTGTTGTTCTAGTCTGTCTACCTAGTTTTAAACCACTATCCGTATTCCCAATGTCATTCCCAGAACCTGCAACGAATCCCAAAATTCTCATATGAGCTTGATTGGGTTAAAGTGGTATTGACCTGATTACTAATCTTTGGCTTTCCGGAATCTTATCCTTGTAGAACTGCTATCAATTCAGTTCTTTGATTGCAATAATCTAGAAATGAGGTCAGCGGTCTAGTAACTATGATCTTTTGACGTCTGCATTGAAAGTATTGGGTGTCCGGTTTAGATATCGAATTCTCTTCTTTCATTAAATTTGTAGAAATCAACGATAGTTTCGACAATCTCAAAGAGGGTGCTGTTGCAAGATGCAAGTATCTCGTCGTTTTTCTTAGGCTGATCTTGACAGTTTCAAGGTTGGGATTGATTGCAGGTTCATTTCTTCCAGGACAGCAATAACCTGACGAGGAACAGCCTCTTTGAATTTGCCACCGTGATTGCCACAGAAGAACTTCTTGATCTTCTATCTATTTTGGATTAACATTTACACTGCTATTCAGGTTGAAAATGATATCTGAAGTTGCTGGAATGGTGCTTTTTTATGTCCCTCCCCCTCGGAGAAATTAGGGGCAATTACTCAGTGCCTACAGCAATAGTGTTTTTATATTTCCATGGCCGTTTCAAGAAATAAACCTCTTGTCCAGCCAGGTGATCCAGTTACGACATTTGTCAAAAGCGATTTTCAAATAGTTACCACTGTTCCAAGATACTAGACAGTACTAGAAAGACGAAGAGAAAAACACGCAAGAGATTAGACGTTTACCCTTGAGATTACATGATCTGTCTGTAAGTTCGAAGTTAAATAGTTAAAATAGAAATAGAGTTTACGTTGTGTTCAATATCACTTCAGTCTGTAGAGCCATTTTGGTGAAGGACTGGCTTACAACCAAACCTTCCTTTGACACTACTGTCACTTTTCTGCCAGGTTCAAGTTAGCTCCGAAACATTGATATTTCTTTTCTCAGACGATGTGAAGTCAGTCTTTGGTCTGTACCTCTACACTCCCATGTGCTGCTTCCTGATTTTCAACAGTTTCTGCTTCGCAAAGTTGGCTTGGACCATGTACGATGCTAGCCGAAAATCCTTCGCACTTTCTCCAACCAACTCTACAAGAAAGCAAGAAAGGTGAATACCTTCTCTTCATAGATTACTGGATTACCTTCTTCTTGGCTAATGTCCTATAGTTTGTATTATACCATCCATTTGTAACACACTAAACATGTGATGTTAGCCAGTGCTAATCCGATTTTTTTTTCCCTGCTCAGACACTTTGGATGACGGATTGCATAAACTTGAATAAAGACACCAGACATCGTTATAGATAGTCTCGCCCATTTTAGCTAGTATTGTTTTTAGTGGAGAGTTCATTGGAATAATCCACTATCGCGAGCGCTGTAGCGGCTTTCGGTTTCCGGTTTTCAGTTTTCGGTTTTCACCGTATTTTGTGAAGCTCATAACTCGTGAACCAGTGCAAGTTTCAAGTTCAAACTTGGTATACTTCTGGGTATTGGGGTCTAGTTTTCTTCTTTGGGGGTCCCACCCACCCACTCAAGCCCGGTTCAAGGGCGAATGGGCCCCAGATTGCCCAGTGAATAATGTTCATAACTGGACCAGAACTGGACATGGGACGATCAAGTTTCTTGGACGTGTAGATCCTAGGGATGTTAATTTGCTTTTAAAGTTGCACCTCCCACACCCACCCCGTTCATGGGCAACTTAGACCAGATTGCCCAGGAATAAAGTTTGTTACCCGTGACACAAATCAACAGGTATCAAGTTGAAACTTGGTAGGATTGTAAGCGTTGGGGTCTCTTTCTACTTTTTGCGGATCCCAACCCCAACCCGCGCTTGGTTCAAGGTCAAATCGGCCCAGATTGCCCATTTGTTAATGTTTTTAACTTGACATTAACTGGAGATAAACATTAACAAATCTTTTGTATCGGAGGGGTTGGGGGAAAGCTTAACCACCCCCACCCTCCGCGTTCATGGGCAAGTGGGCCCAAATTGCCCATGAAAAAGCTGGGGCCCAGGTTTCCCAAGAGTAAGTTCTTGTATGACAGGTCTCAGGTCCAAGTATATTTGGGGAGATATATCTATGGATGAAGATTTAGTTTCGAGACTTGACTGTTTTGTCATATGATCGATGATGTGCCATTCTTAATGAATCGTGAAAAAGTGGGCATTAGGCTGCTACGATTTGGTTTATTGCACTTGCTATTACCTTGCTAATGGAAAAGAGGTGTAAAGGGTGGGACTGGCTGGCAGACGATTCAGTGCAAAGAATATCACACCTGATTTAGTGTTCCATATAATTCTATTCGTGCAAGATCTTCCAATATTTCTTTGGATTTATACTGGTGGTTTGTTTACATTTCAAGCTTTTAAAGTGGAATGATTAGAAATTAGGTTATTTCAATACTTGTTTGGTTATTGGGGATGACAAATGTCCTTGGTTCTAAAGCTGTCTGTATATAAAATGTGATACATATTTTACTTTTACACTCAACGTCTGAGTGCTTGCGCACTTGTTATTGTTCTTGTTGCACTTGCAGCTTCGCTCAAATGCCATTTCGGTCGGTCTGTCTGTCAGGCCACTCAATTCGAGTTTGGATACTTCCAGAATTGCAAGGACGATAAAACTTGGCAGGCACATAAAAGTCTTAATGAAACTTGATATTTGGAAAGACCTACTGTCTCGGATCTCAAACTTCAAGTCCGGAATGGATCTGGTGATTTTTGAAGGTGTTTGAGGGGGGAGCCAGAAATCGCGTGACACGTTCATAAAGGGTGGATTGGGATGAAGCTTGGTGGGAAGAACATGCCCAATCCCCAGATACATAGTTGACAATACTGGATTGGATCCAAGAATTGTGGGGGGAGTTCGAGGGAGGGTTCCGGAATTGCGGTGACCCCGAGTTAGGATGCTTACAAATGTGCTAGAACGATGAAAATTGGCGGGCATGTCAGGGACTCGACAATGTTTTACTAAATAACAGTCGTTTCTCCGATTTGACCATCGTGGGGGGATTTGACCGAGGGTGAATCCGGAATCTCGAGAAATGGCACGCTCTTGCTATCTAACTATCGATACATAAATTTTGACATTCAATCAAGAATTGCAGCTAGCACCACGTTTTAAATATCTTCTTGTGTCTTGAGCTCATCCTCAGTAATGTGTGTTCATTGATTTTTGTTGTTCTTGTCATTCATGGCGAAACAAAAAGTACTCTTTCTGAAAAGGCGCGAAGGCCAACATCAATTAAACGAATTAATAAAGGGACGAACGTAACCTGCCTTTCTGCTTCAGTCTTCTGTATTTCCGACTCTTCAATGCCATCTATCATTAGATATTTTTTTCCCCCTTCCCTTCCTCGTCGCTTGGCCGCCCATGGGTCTGCCACCGGAAACCTGGCCATTCGCGAAGGGAGCTGTACAGTGAAACAATTTATGTAAGAAATTTGTTAACTTCAGATAATATTTCTTTCTTCAATAAGACAAATCACATCAACTTCTCTTATTCACACTGTGTTACTTCCAATCAACTGCATTTTTCCATCCGTCTATTTACCTGTAAATATACGATTTACATGGGTGTCGTGGGTCGGGATACCAAGGTTACGTTCGTCCCTTTATTAATTCGTTTAATTGATGTTGGCCTTCGCGCCTTCGGTGCTCGGCCAACTCATAATTAAACTTCACCAAAGGGACTCACGTAACCTTGCCTGTTCAAAGCCTAACCACGGAAGTAAAATTTTTCGAACGTCGATTCTTTCGACCAATTTCCTTTTTTGAGTATTTCATCCATTGGTATACCGAATTTTACAAGATGACTGGATGCTGCCCCCCTGGTAGAATTTGGCTTAAACTTCGAGACGTTTTTACCCGAAGATTGCATGATATCGGACATCCATCTGCGCCATGTGTCCTTGGTAGCGCGCCTGTAAGGTTTCCTAGTTGTTAACAACAAAGTCTGTTCCGAGCCTCAAATCAATATTGCATAAAGCATGACACTGGGCATACATTTCCTCCATTCTCTAAGGCTTGGATGGGTATAACTTTCAATGGGGATCCCGCTTTTTGGGCCTTCTTTAGTTTCAACAACGGCAATGTTAAAACTCTCTCTCGGAATGCGTGACCATGGAGTGTTATGTTTGCTAGTTCCTCAACCCTACCAAGCGTAGCCAGAGCAAACAACATCACCAACTTCCGGGAGATTTGCAACAAATCTAGATCATCATTACTACCTAACGATTCATTATACTGAATGACAGTATCGACTTCCCAAACTTGGTCGCACCTAGGTTTAGGGGGGCGATCGTTATATACTCCTCTTAACATGCGTGCGACGACCGGATGCTCACCCAGAGATTTCCAGATAAACTTGACAGTGCAGACCTGATAGTATTAATCGCACTGTAAGACTCCCCTTTTTGGGATCCCAAAACGTAAGTGGAGGGATACCTATGACATCGCAAAAGTTGTCCGTCTGTCCGTCCGTCCGTCCGTCCGTCCGTCCGTCCGTCCGTCCGTCCGTCTGTAAGCACGATAACTCTCGAAGGGAGTGAGATATTTTGATGAAACTTGGTGTGAGGATTCGTTGGGTCGTCGGACCAGTCAAGTTCGTAGATGGGCTATGTAGCCCTACATTTAGGGGTGGGGGAGGGGGTTTAAATTAAGGGGCAAACAAAATATTGTGAAACAGCTAATGTGATAGTCGATTATGGGGTAAGAAGACATGCTGAGCACGATGGTGAAAACTATTTTGTCATCGGACGAGTAGTTCGCCCGGAATCCGGCCAAAACCGGAAAGTTTGTTAAAAGTAAAAGTTTTATTTGAAGTTGATTAGATGTTCGATTTAGGGGTAGGAAGACATGCTGAAGACGATGGTGAAAACCATTTTCTCGAAGGATAAGTAGTACGCCCGGAATCCGGCCGAAACCGGAAAGTTTGTTAAAATTAGAAGTTTTATTTCGAGTTGATAGTTTGATAGTCGATTATGGGGTAAGAAGACATGCTGAGCACGATGGTGAAAACTATTTTGTCATCGGACGAGTAGTTCGCCCGGAATCCGGCCAAAACCGGACAGTTTGTTAAAAGTGAAAGTTTTATTTGAAGTTGATTAGATGTTCGATTTAGGGGTAGGAAGACATGCTGAAGACGATGGTGAAAATCATTTTCTTGACGGACAAGTAGTTCGCCCGGAATCCGGCCAAAACCGGAAAGTTTGTTAAAATTAGAAGTTTTATTTCGAGTTGATAGTTTGATAGTCGATTATGGGGTAAGAAGACATGCTGAGCACGATGGGGAAAATCATTTTGTCATCGGCCGAGTAGTTCGCCCGGAATCCGGCCAAAACCGGAAAGTTTGTTAAAAGTGAAAGTTTTATTTGAAGTTGATTAGATGTTCGATTGAGGGATAGGAGAACATGCTGAAGACGATGGTGAAAATCATTTTCTTGACGGACAAGTAGTTCGCCCGGAATCCGGCCAAAACTGGAAAATTTGTTAAAAGCAAAAGTTCGAGTAGATGACAGATTAAGGGGTAAGAAGGGAGGCTGAGTCGGTTTATGACGATGTTTTTTACCCGGACATATAATTTTTCCGGAATCCGGTTGTAACCGGATTTTTTTTTAAGTCAAACTTTTATTCAAAGTTGATTAGATGTTCTTTATAGGGATAAGGAGATACGCTGGTTTTGTTTCTGTATTTTTTTTTTGTTTGCTGGGCTAGTAGTTCGCTCGGAAATCGGCAGGAAGTCCCGGTCATCGTCAAAATAGATATGGTTTATAGAGGTATATCTGAACTTGGTTTTCTCTGATAATTAGCCTGTCCAAGACTGGATCTGGCGAAGACAAGACTCGATTGTCTGAATCAAATATTAGATTTTTGGGATCCCATCGACACCTTTGGTCTTGTTCAAAACGATCCGCGATGAAATTACAAACGTCATTTGTATCGTACAAAATGGGATTTTTATTCCGTTCCGAACACCAATTAGCCCATTTCCTATAAGCTCGGTCATATGCCTTCCTAGTAAGACTTTCCTGCCAAATTTTGCAATGGTTCTGAAAAGTTTTGCTCTTGCAAGAGTTTCCTGTAACATTCCATGCCGCTAACCGGCTGGGTACCGTCCTGTCTCCTAATTTTTGGCTCCTCAAAATGTTCATTGTATTCCCTAAGACAATTGGTTTGCTCTTCAGAAGTTCCAGCAATACCGGGTACCACGGTTGGAATTCCCAAACTGGTGCTACCAGAATCAAGGATTCTACCTGGTCCATGACCACTTTCTTCAGTACCCGTCCTATTAGACAACACGGGGGAAACGTGTAAGCATTGAGCTGTTTCCAGTCTAGTGAAAACGCATCCGTTGCCAATGCTTCCTTGTCCGGATGCCACGATACGAATTTTTGAACCTGACGGTTGTGCTTTGTCACGAATAGGTCTACGCTGAGATTCCCAAGCTCAGAGCCATTTTCCCGAACACTTGTGTTTCCAACATCCAATCGCAAGGATCTTCTTCTATTCGTGACATGTAATCGGCTCTCTCGTTCATGACCCCGGCTATGTGTACTGCTGAAAGCGTCACATTCTTTGTTAGAGCCCATTCCCAAATTGTAGCGCTAAAAGGGGGAGGGATTGTGACTTCGTCCCCCCCCCCCCATCTTGTTGATGTAGGCAACAACGGTCCGTTTGTCCGTAAATATCTGTACTTGGGTATGAGATAGGTTGTTTCCCAACGTTACTAGTCCGTTCCATACCGCTCTCAACTCCAACCAATTTATCATCTTTTGTTTTTCCCCTTCCGATCATTTTCCGTATGCAACGTTTGTTCCCATATGAGCTCCCCAGCCCGTCATACATGCGTCGGTTACCAAAGAGTGTTTTGGTAGCGATTCAACAGACATTTCCCATTGTGCATTTCCATGTGACGTTTCCACCAGTCTATCTTTTCTCTCGCTTCCGCGGACAGAATCAATTTTTGGTTGTAATTCGGTGACCTTTTAACTGCAAATTCCTGCATCTTTGTAATTCCCTGTAATGAAGTGGTGCACCCATCACAACTGACTGGGCGAATGTTAGCATGCCGATAAAGCTTGCTAGTTCCCAAACCGAGACTGTTTGTTTCCGTAATAGATTGTCTGCTGCTATTTTCACCGCTGTTACCTTCTCGGATGGTAATTCCCACCTCATCATTTCGGAGTCTACGACAAGCCCCAAAAATGTTATCCTCCGGCACGGAGTCAGAATAGACTTCTTTTGGTTTATCATAAATCCCGGTTCCTGCAATTTTCCCACCAGCAACTTGATTTGGCTCATTGCCTCGTCTACTGTTTGGTTCAGTGTCAAAATATCGTCTAGAAATACTACATTCCTGAGCCCCTGGACTATTACCCAGCCCAATATCGGTTTCATGATCTTTGTGAACACTCTCGGTGCCGAGGCTAACCCGAAAACCAACACTTTCCAACAAAATATTTTCTTCTTCCACCTGAACACTAAGAACTTCCAGTGTTTCTTTGCTACTGGGACACTTAGGAACGCATCCTGAAGATCGACTTTCTCCAACAAATCCCCTGGCAGTATTAAATCCTTGACGCTGTTCATACCCTCCATCTTGAAATGGGAATCGACCAAAAACTTGTTCAGTTCTTTTAAGTTCAGACAAATTCTGACTTTTGAATCTTTCGGGACGGCTACTAGGGGGCTCACAAAAGCCCCTTCTGGGAGGCGATCCAACTTTTCGATTGCTCCAATTTCTAACAATCTCACAATTTCTTGATCGACTACGTGCGGGGCTACCTGTCCAGAAATTTCCCACTGGGGTACTGAATTTTGGTGGGGTGTCGTGTGGAACTCTTTCTCGTACCCCGCCACTGTCTTTAAAACCCACGGGTCGTTCGTGATACTGTGCCATGCAGTTAAGCACGATTTTAGGTTCCCTGCCTTTAGAATATGGGAATTTTCCTGATAACCTGACAACATATGGGGACTTACCTCTTGATTCGAAGGTACCTCGTCCCCTTCCACGGCCTGCCGCAGGATGGAATGCATAAGGTCTGACACCTCGTCTCGTATTCCTTCTCTAAGGGATCCTCTTCCCCCCCCCCGTAAGCTTCGGAACCCTCCCGGGGGGGTTTTGAAAGCGCATGGCTGATTGTAGTGCCTGTGATGCACCATTTTGCTGAATTACTCTTTCAACAAATGTGGGTTCAAAAAGGTAGTTGGGATCAGAGGATTCCATGTGCTCAAGGGATTTCAGGTGGGGCTTCTCAGTTAGCATTGCTGCTTTCCTCCAACCAGTTTGATCGCTCCGCTGATTCCTGCCATCATCAGCTCAGTTTGCTCTGCGGAAATATTTCCCATCTCGGTACACTCAAGGAGAGTTTGATAGACCGCTGAAAGCGGCCCCAAAATGTCCTGCAACATACTCTGCATGTTCTTCAGGTATTTATCATTGTTCTCGATTTTAGGAAGAATCGAAATCACTACATGATCCATCCTTGGGGTTGGGATTCCCGCTGGCCTTGGGAATTCTCTTCCTATTCCGATTCGTTCCTACTTTTGAAGACCTGATTTTGATCTAACCAAAAAATCCATTAGTTCTGGTTTCGGTTGCCATCTTGCCGCACTTTCGGCAACAATGTCAAAGTTCAACATATCTTCCGGTTCAATAGTAATTTCCGCAACTTCTGGAAGTGGCTCAAATATGTCATCCTCCTGGTCTTGAGCAGAGTAGGCATGTTCCATGTCCATTCTTGACCTTTTCAGACTCGTTCCTTCCTCATGGTTCTGAAATAACGAGTTATGAGACATTTTCTACAAATTAATGATTCAGGCGAGTTATACTACTCTCTTTCACCCTTGAATCTCTTAGCCCCAGATATGTTCATTATCTTTCCTGCTTTTATCTGAATATATATTCTGCATTCACTGTAGAACAATGGGCAACTTGAATAAATTAGCTAGAATCCCCACAGCATCGAAAGATCTGAGGAAGAAACAGCTATAGGCTTGAATTCAAATAAATACCATCCAAACATATATTTACTTGAAGCCTTTCACATAACTTGGTCTTCTTACCTCACTACCTTCTTACTTCTTACTCATCTCATAAATTTGATAGTTTCACTTCAGCGACTGTAAGCAGAATGGCCAGGTTTCCGGTGGCAGCCCCATGGGTGGCCAAGCGGCGAGGAAGGGAAGGGGGGAACAAATTCTATCTAATGATAGATGGCGTTGAAGAGTCAGAAATACAGAAGGCTGAAGCAGAAAGGCAAGGTTACGTGATTCCCTTTGGTGAAGTTTAATTGTATTTACTATAGGCTATTGGCGATCCTCAAGCTGTTCTTCCTTCTCGGAATCACCTGGATATTTGAAATTCTGTCATGGGGAATCGGAGGATCGAATAGCTACTGGTATCTCACAGACACGATCAACATTCTGAAGCCCGTTCTTGTCTTCGTTATTTTCGTTTGTAAACGAAGGGTAAGACTTACAGTTACGTAGTAGTAGAAGTAGATATAGAAATGAAGACATACAATGCTTGAGCTGGGAAAAAGTATACGGTCAAAACAGCTGTAGGCAAAAAAGTTAAAGCAAAAACGGAAACAAGGCTAAACCCCGACTGTTCTTCACAGAATTTCGGATTTGTCCAGTCGGCGGGAAGGTTCATTGCAGAAAATCAAGGTTAGATTTAGTGCCAAAGTTTAAAAGTTGTTTTTCTGGCATTCGGAGGACAGATTTTGACATGCGGGAGGTGCAACGAACCGTCAAACATGGCCAAAAACTTTACCAGCAACTGCAGCAAGCCGATAGCGCACTATCAGTGTAACGGCGAGACCGAACTCTAAGAGAGGCGAGGTGAGCGCAAAACCACCGAACAGGGATGACTGGAATATTGCCCTACATTGCCCTACAGTGGTGAACATTAGGCCACAACTCCTAGCCACCACGATTCAGAGACTTACGATTTTTCACGTCCAGCGCGTAACCTGGAAAAATAAATGACGAAAGAGACTGGTCTGAACTAATAAATGTTTCACACACACCCATTATGTCAATATTCTGCGTAGATTCATCGATAAACTGCGGAACGTCAAGATACCCAGTAGTTAAGTGGCAATTCCATGAACATAAGCACAGAGAATCTTGCCGTAAAATATTTGAGGGCACAATATAAGAACTTTTCTGCAGCGGTTTTAAACTAACAAATGGTATATTAATATCTTGACCGATCCGGGCATCTAATCCATCCTCAATCCGGAAACAATTATTCATATGTGTCTCAAGACAAGTGCCGGTATTTTCACACATCAAAACCAACACTTCTCAAAAACGCAAAAGTTTTTGAAGAGATAAAAAGACAAATGAAGCGGAAGTAAGGGTATGGGTACGAGGAAACAACGCAACCCGGGGAACAATAATACAAAGCAAAAATAGGTGGATACATTGCAAAGAGGCAATCCGAAAAATGCATTAAACACAAACAACCGAATATCTAGCAGAACGTGTCTGACAAAGAACGGATTTTTCGCGTAGAAGCATCACCAGGCAAGCGAGCTAAAATTCAGCCCTTTTCTGTCCAAACATTCTTAACCCCGAATCTATCTCTCGCAGCCTCCAATATCGACTTTTTTCGCTTTGTAAGAAATTCACTCACAAAAACACCCGAACCGACAAGCTTCGACTTGAGCTTGTAAACCTGAAAAGCTGTCTCTCTGCTTACAAACTGTACAATCACTGGCGCTACAACCGGGGTGCTCACGCTAGCTGGGTTAGCACGCAAGAAACGATGTGCACTCCTGATCTGGCTTGCAGATAATCCAACCAGACCCATCTGTTGGTTCACAATACTCAGTATAGACGAGTTTAGATCAACACCAGGCTTTTGTTTCAGACCCATAAAAACCAGATTGTCTAGTAATGAATCCTGCTTTAAGTCATCAACATCCACTTCAACACTTGCAATACGAGATTCAAGAGACTCCATCTGACTTTTCAGACCTTTCAGCAGCTTTTCAATTCTTGCAAATTTGGGATTGTACTCTATGCTGATAGCATCGTATACCTCGCTCAGAATCGTTTCCGCACTAAGAGACAAGTCAGTCCTTCACTTTTCTCATTTGCTTTTTTCTGAATCTCCGTTAACATGCTGTTTTTCGTCCGCAGTAGCCCATCCTCTGTAGCAGCTAGCTTTTCAAATAAATTTGTAACAGTGTTAGCTCCTGGTAGTGTGCTACCCTGAGATTCTGGAATGTGTTCCAGGTAAATATCAGAAAAGCAATCTAACTCATCAAACGCAGACGGAACTTTCTTTTCGTTCGACAGTTTAGCCTCGGATGCATTCTTATCATAGTCCAAAAGACTTGATTGCAAAACTGTCTGCAAATCATGCGTTCCGTAACAAAACACTCTGAATTGGTCCGATTTGTTCTTCCCAGACGATTTGATGATAATAACAATACGAACGGTCCACAACGGATATCTAGCAAACTTCACCAACGCCAAATCTCCTACTCGGAAAGACACCTTTTGGGGTAAATCATCAACTGAATAAAGGTTGAGTTTGGCAGGCCCACGTAAGCTGTGGCAATCACCAGCGACAGATGGCCCAGAGGAACGCAGGACCTGCTAACGAATTTTTCCTCTGTACTCTGACATCCAAATATCCAATACAGCTTACTATCCACGATAATGACAAGTTCAGTTTTTGCACAATCTGTACAGTCTATTATTCGATCCGCGCGGAATGAATGACGACGCGCAACTGAGAAGAGAAACTGCTGAATATCTATCGTCATTCAGGCAGCTTGAATCCGTTAAATTGCTTGGGGTAATAATCGATGATGATCTGGAATGGAATTCTCATGTTCACAATATTATCCGTAAAACCAACTTTTTAATTAAATCTCTCTCCACCCTTAAATCTTTCGGTTTGGGTACTAAATGTCTCCTCTGTTATTTTTAAACTTCTATCCGTCCTCATTGTGTTGCGAGAGCAACACTTTGGTTTTGTCCTCGTTTTTTTTTTTTTTTTTTTTTTTTTTCCTATGACTCCGATTTCATTTTATTCCTGGTAACTGGGAAGGGTCTAACCTGTGCGGTTTTACGGAAAGTGTGGACCTTAGGCCGGATTGATGAATATGACATTACATTTTGGAAAGCTCCGTAGAACTCTTGCCTGAGGCCAATAAGGATGGTTTTTGCTTGTCATCGAGCCAGAGCCTACGGTTTGCGAAGTGAAGTGGAGTTGTATAGCCTATGTCGGAGAGGACCATCTCAAGTTGTGTAGCGAACCTTTCGTTTCATCAAACCATGTTTCTGCTTTCGAGTGGAAAGCTCCGTTCTAGCACGCCAGCAGGCAGGCACCAGTTTCAAATTGAAGATGGACTAAAATCTATAAGTGTTAAATATATGCGGCAGTTACCCGGCCCCACAGCCAACATATCTTCTTTGAGTGATAAATAGAAAAATCTACAGAGACAAAAAAGTTGCTTTTTCCCACGGGTCCGAAAGTGCTGCCATCTATTATTTCTGTCCATGTCTGCGACGATTCCAGCTGAGTTTATAAATTTTTTTTTTTGCACTTGGGTTTGCGGTAGAGTAACGGTATCAGATGTGCCCCTTAAACTTTAAAAGTTCTCTCATTGCTAAAGAAACTAGAGCTTATCCTTTGCTCCTTTCTAAGTCGTGACGTTAGAAAGTTGGCCTACGGCAAAAAAGTCAATTTTTGAACTAAGACAGGTAGAATTTTTTTTTCGACGGCAATCGATAGCCATTGATGGGCTGATCAAAGTATATGTCATCCATGTTTTGGTACAAAAATTCCTTCATGAGATACACCAGTTTGAAAATTTCAAAGGGGTTGACAACTTCAGTAGTAAGGTACACTGAAAACAAAAATAGGCGATACCTGTTATGAGACATGAAGGGGACTTTTAAGCAACAGTCGACTGTTGGCTCATAATCATCTTTGGTAATGAGGGGTTTGCCGCTTTTGCTAGTTGGTGTACCTGTTATTTGTTTCCGGTGTATTCGATGGTAAGAACAATTTGGTTCCCAATGGTAAGATATGCAAGGGACTTGTAAGTAATAATCGGCTGTTATGCTACAATCATCTTCTGCGATGATGGGTTTGCAACTTTTGCTAGCTGGTGTACCCATTATTTGTTTTCGGTTAAGGGTTAATGTATATCACGGGAGAGGGACTTGTAAGTAGGAATCGGTTCACGAGTGGCTAGGAATTTTTGCAATTGGGTGCACATGTATTCGATTTCTATAAATCTGACAGTAAGAAAGTTTGTGTCGATGGTCTATCAATGTAACCTAGGATTAACTGTTTACACAACGGATACAAACGAAAATGTAAAGCAATGAGGTAGTTTCATAATAATAGTGTCATCTATGGTATTTTAATCCTGAAAAGTTACGGATAGCTTTCTAATGCCAACTAGATTATATAAGATATTGTTCCAGTTTTTCATCCGTCACTATGTCTACGATTGAAAAGGATAAAGTTCAACTGACTGCAAAGTTAATTTAGTCCCTTCTTCCTATATTATTTTGTTGTTGTTTTTACAACGCTGAAGAATACCTTTTGATCATATGATTAATTTTTTTTACAACATCCCGTTTAAAAAGCTTCGATAAGTTGACAACTTCAGCATTAAGCGACAGCGAAGAAACAAACCAGTTTGAAAGTTTAAAGGGGTTGACAACTTCAGTAGTAACGTACGCACTGAAACCAAAAATAGGCGATATCAGTTGTGAGACATGTAGGGGACATGTATGCAACAGTCAACTGTCGGCTCATAATCATCTTCGGCAATGAGGGGTTTGCAGCTTTTGCTACTTGGTGCACCTGTTATCTGTTTCCGGTGCATTCGATAGTAAGAACAATTTGGTTCCCAATTGTAAGACATGCAAGGGGCTTCTAATTAATAAGCGGCTGTTATACTACAATCATCTTCAGGGATGAGGAGTTTACAACTTCTGCTCGCTGGTGTACCCATTATTTTTATCCGGTGGTGAACTTGATGTCTAGCGCGGGAGAGAGACTTGTAAGTAAGAATCGGTTCACGAGGGGCTAGAACTTTTGTAAATTGGTGCACACTGTATTCGATTTCTATAAACCTGACGGTAGAAAGTTTGTATCGATGGTCTATCGCTGTAACCTAGGATTAACTTTTTACGCAACGGGTACAAACGATAATGTAGAACAGTGAGGTAGTTTTGTAATAGTTAATACTGTCATCTACGGTATTTTAATCCTGAAAAGTTACGGATAGCTTTATAATACCAACAAGATTATATAAGATAGGTAGAATTTTTTTCACGACGGCAATCGATAGCCGCTGATGAGCTGATCAAAGTATATGTCATCCATTTTTTGGTACAAAAACTCCTTCATGAGATACGCCAGTTCGAAAGTTGCAAGGGGTTGACAACTTCAGTAGTAAGGTACACACTGAAACCAAAAATAGGCGATACCAGTTCTGAGACATGTAGGGGATTTGTACGCGACAGTCGACTGTTAGCTCATAATCATCTTCGGCAATGAGGGGTTTGCAGCTTTCGCTAGTTGGCGTACCTGTCATTTGATGGTAAGAACAATTTGGTTCCCAATTGTAAGACATGCAAGGGACTTGTAAGTAATAATCTGCTCTTATGCTACAAAAGTCTTCAGCGATGAGGGGTTTACAACTTTTGCTAGCCGGTGTACCCATGTTCTATCGCTGTAACCTAGGATTTACTGTTTACGCAACGGGTACAAATGATAATGTTAAACAAGGTAGTTTCGTAATAATTAATAGTGTCATCTATGGTATTTTAATCCTGAAAAGTTACGGATAGCTTTATAATACCAACTAGATTATATAGGATATTGTTCCAAGTTTTCATCCGTCACGATGTCTACGATTGAAAAGGATAAAGTTCAACTGACGGCAAAGTCAATTTAGTCCCTTTTTCCGATATCCTTTTGTTGTGGTTAGGGCAATCGATAGCACTTGATGAGCTGATCTAAGTATATGTCATCCATTTTTTTTGAAAAAAAATCCTTCATGAGATAAACCCGTTTGAAAGTTTCAAGGGGTTGACAACTTCAGGAGTAACGTACACACTGAAACCAAAAAATAGGCGATACCAGCTGTCAGACATGTAAGGGACTTGTAAGCAACAGTCGACTGTAAGCAACAGTCGACTGTTAGCTCATAATCATCTTCGACAATGAGGAGTTGGCAGCTTTTGCTAGTTGGTATATCTGTTATTTGTTTCAGGTGTATTCGATGGTAAGAACAATTTTGCTCCCAATTGTAAGACATGCATGGGACTTGTAAGTAATAATCGGCTTTTATGCTATAATCATTTTCAGCGATGAGGTGAATTTGATGTCAATCACGGGAGAAGGACTTGTAAGTAAGAATCGGTTCACGAGGGGCTAGAAATTTTTGAAAATTGGTGTACATTGTATTCGATTTCTGTAAATATGACGGTAAGAAAGTTTGTATCGATGGTCTATCACTATGACCTAGGATTAACTGTTTACGCAACGCGTACAAACGATACGGTAATGTAAAACAATAAGGTAGTTTTGTAATAATTAATAGTGTTATCTATGGTATTTTAATCCTGAAACGTTACGGATAGCTTTATAATACCAACTAGATTATATAAGATATTGTTCCAAGTTTTCATCCGTCACGATGTCTACGATTGAAAAGGATAAAGTTCAACTGACCGCCGAGTCAATTTATTCCCTTCTTCCGATATTGTTTTGTTGGTCATAATCATCTTCGGCAAAGAGGGGTTTGCAGCTTTAGCTAGTTGGCGTACCTGTCATTTGGTGGTAAGAACAATTTGGTTCCCAATTGTAAGAGATGCAAGGGACTTGTAAGTAATAATCGGCTGTTATGCTACAAACATCTTCTGCGATGATGGGTTTGCAACTTTTGCTAGCTGGTGTACCCATTATTTGTTTTCGGTTAACTTAATGTATATCACGGGAGAGGGACTTGTAATTAGGAATCAGTTCACGAGGGGCTAGGAATTTTTGCAAATGGGTGCACATTGTATTCGATTTCTATAAATCTGACGGTAAGTAAGTTTGTGTCGATGGTCTATCAGTGCAGCCTCGGATTAACTGTTTACACAACGGATACAAACGAAAATGTAAAGCAATGAGGTAGTTTCATAATAATTAATAGTGTCATCTATGGTATTTTAATCCTGAAAAGTTACGGATAGCTTTCTAATACCAACTAGATTATATAAGATATTGTTCCAAGTTTTCATCCGTCACGATGTCTACGGTTGAAAAGGATAAAGTTCAACTGACTGCAAAGTTAATTTAGTCCCTTCTTCCTATATTATTTTGTTGTTGTTTTTACAACGCTGAAGACTACATTTTTACCATATGATTAATTTTTTTAGAACATCCCGTTTAAAAAGCTTATGCTATAATCATCTTCAGCGATGAGGGGTTTGCAACTTTTGCTAGCTGGTGTTTCCATTATTTGTTTCCGGTGAATTTGATGTCAATCACGGGAGAGGGACTTTTAAGTAAGAATCGGTTCACGAGGGGATGGAATTTTTTGAAAATTGGTGCACATTGTATTCGATTTCTGTAAATATGACGGTAAGAAAGTTTGTATCGATGGTCTATCGCTATAACGTAGGATTAACTGTTAACGCAACGGGTACAAACGATACGGTAATGTAAAACAATAAGGTAGTTTTGTACTAATTAATAGTGTCATCTATGGTATTTTAATCCTAAAAAGTTACGGATAGCTTTAAAATATCAACTAGATTATATAAGATATTGTTCCAAGTTTTCATCCGTCACGATATGTACGATTGAAAAGGATAAAGTTCAACTGACCGCAAAGTCAATTTGGTCCCTTCTTCCAATATTGTTTTGTTGTTGGTTTTACAACGCTAAAGAACAGCTTTTGATCATGTGATTATTCTTTTTAGAACATACCATTTTAAAAGCTTCGATAAGTTGATAATTTCAGCACTTTACCGACAGCGAAGAAACAAAACCAAAGTGTTGCTCTCGCAACACTTTATTCGGCGAAGCCGGACAAAGGTTGCCGCAACACTTCACGTTGCCCGGGCAACGTAGATCTAGTTTAGAATACGCTTTACCGGTTTGGCATTCTTCTCTTTCTGCAGAGCTCTCTTATCGCCTGGAAAATGTCCAAAAAAGAGCCATGAGAATCATTCTGGAGTCATCAAAATATTAAATACGAAAAGGCTCTCATTAAACTTGACATTCCTAAATTATCTCTACGTAGAAATACTCTTTCAAACAAATTTGGAGTTAAGATAACGTGTTGTCCCCAGATGAACCAACTATTCCCCCCTCCCCTCCGGTCTTCCGTGCGTCGGTCCGAGAGGAATACTGGCAATAAGTTTTCCCCATATCCCGCTAATTCTTCTACCCAATTTTTACGTAGTTTCATTCCATCATTTATTTCTGGTAATTTCTTGTAAGTGTTTTAGTTAATTTGTTTCTTGTGTGTCTGTGTATTTTGTAAATTTGTATTCCTTTTCTAGCTTTTAGCTATTCGGATTAAACTTGATTGACTGATTGACTGATCTGGAAAATTGAGGGCAGTTTGTCACAGTTTTTCGACTTAGGGTACATTCAGAAGTTTCAGGAAGTTAGGGCTTGGCAGGCATATTTATGACCCGACCGGACTAACTTTGAAAAAAACAAGACCAAAGGTTTCGATTGGATCCCAAAAATTCAATATCTGATCCAGACAACAGGGTCTTGTCTTAGCCAGATCCAGTCTTCGCCAGACTCCTTGAACATTTTTACAATTAAAATTCAGAAACAGATTAAGGCAAAATAGCTAATCACCTGAGAAAACCAAGTTCAGATTTGGATTCAGCATGTGTGTTTACCCCTATCATATCTGTTTTGACGAAAACTTGCTGACACTTCTGCTAATTTCCCGGTTCCGGCCGAACTCAAGAACTACTTGTCCGGTGAAAAAAGAAAGCTCAAACACGAAATCAGGGTATCTTCTTTCCCCAGTAATGAACATCTAATCAACTTCAAATAGAAATTTAGCTTATAACAAATTTTCCGATTCCAGCCGGATTCCGGTCGAACTATATGTCCGGGTAAAATATGATTGTCATACAGGGACTCAGCATCTCTTCTTACCCCTAAATCGCTTATCTAATCAACTAGAAATAAAACTTTGACTTCCAACAGTTTTCCGGTTTTGGCCGGATTCCGGACGGACTATACATGTCCGGGTAGAAACTTGTTTTCACATAAGTGTTCAGCATGTCTTCTTGCCCTAAATCGAACATCTAATCAACTCCAAATAAAACTTTTAATTTTGACAAACTTTCCGGTTTGGGCAGGATTCCGGTCGAAATACTTGTCCGTTGAGAAAATAGTTTTCACCATCGTCTTCAGCATGTCTTCCTACCTCTAAATCGAACATCTAATCAATTTCAAATAAAACTTTTACTTTCAACAAACTTTCCGGTTTGGGCCGGATTCCGGGCGAAATACTTGTCCGATGACAAAATGGTTTTCACCATCGTGTTCAGCATGTCTTCTTACCCCATAATCGACTATCACATTAGCTGTTTCAAAACATTTTGTTTGTCCCTTAATTTGAATCCCCTCCCCCACCCCTAAATGTAGAGCTACAAAGCCCATCTACGAACTTGACTGGTCCGGCGACCCAACGAACCCTCACACCAAGATTCATCAAAATATCTCATTCCCTTCGAGAGTTATCGTGCTTACAGACGGACAGACGGACGGACAGACGGACAACTTTTGCGATGTCATAGGTATCCCTCCACTTACGTTTTGGGATCCCAATAAGTTCCTGATCCAACCATCCCGGGTGGATGGCGGGGGAATCTTGAAAATTGCAAAATTTGTAACTTTCGAAGAGGTCACCGGATTGGAATAAAACTTAACAACTGAAGAGATGATACATCTCTGATGTCCCATTTTAAGTCTGGATCGAATTCCACAGCTACAAGGTAGTTGGAGGGGGGGGGGGATTGTAACTCTCGAGAAACGGTTAGAATGGAGGGATTGGAGCGAAACTTACTGGGAAGAACAGGCATTGGCTATAGATAAATCGTTTACATCTGGACACTTGGGGGGGGGGGGTCCTTACAAATGAAATTCTAGCTTAACCGCATCTTAACCGAAAAGTCGAAATGTACTTTTGAGCAAACAAAACATCTCAACCCATGTAAGTGCCACATGAGCTTACAGGTCTTGTTCCAAGAGGAAGAAAGAAATACTGACTCAACGCTTCAGAGCATTGAGACGACAAAACCGACTCCAAAACGTCGCAAAGTGTTTAGAAAATTGGAGGAGGGGGTATATAAAGTTAAGAAAAAACCTTAAACTGTGCATCTTAACCGGGAAGTGAAAAAATTACTTTTGACCAAACAGTTTATACTAATGACCCCCAAGGGCTCTTAACCGTTTCTGCATAAAGGATTTTGCTTAAAGATGAATTTCGAGCGCCTTTAAATTGCGCATCCTACGGCAAAGTACACAAATAAAATATGTCTTACCACACAATAAGTTCTCGTGATTTCGAAGTACATGATAATTCTTATCTCAAGGGTTTTGCCTGCAAATTGTCAGAACAAACACACGAAAGTGCAAGTGGGAGAGGGGGGATGGAAATCTCGAAACACGGTTGGAATGGAGAGATCGGAGTGAAACTTGCTGAGAAGAACAAACATCTGCTCCGGGTAAATCGTTTACACAATTGGACTGGATCCCGACGTGAAATTGGGTGGAGGGGGTGCCGGGATTTTGTGGATTTTCACGTGGAAACTTGGCTTGCATATCAGGGACCAGATCAAAGCCTTGGAAATAAAAAAAAATCCTCGATTCGAAAATCGTGGGGAAGTGCAGGGAGGGGGAATCAGGAATATTGAGTCATGTGAAACTATGGAACGGGAAATCAGATTCGAGTGAAGTTTAATAATAGAATGGAGGATATTTTTCTGGTGATCGTTTACATGTCCGGACCGGATCCAACAACTATGGGGGGGGGGGGAGTCGGAATATGTGACCCACTTAGACTTGAGACATCGGGATGGAATTTTGTGGGAATAACAGACAGATGTTCTGGATAAATCATTTACAGAACCGAGTTGGATCCAGGCACTGTGTGGGGATTTTAAGGGGGATCTGGAACTCCGTTATCGTGAGGTAAGGTACTTCTAGATGTGGCTGGGCAATCTTGACTGCAAGTAAGAAAATAATTTTGAAGCAAAACATACATATTCATGATCCCAATGAGCCGGTTATCATTTTTAACTAAAGTGTTTTGTTTCCAAATGAAGTTCTAGCTCCTTTAGAGTGCGTACCTTAACCGCAATTTCGAACAACTTTTGATCAAACAATACATCTCAACCCGTGCAAGTGCCATCTGAGCTTACAGCTTTTGTTCCAAGAGGAAGAGAAAACTGCTTACAGTGCTTCTGAGCAGTGAAATGGAAGACCCTGCTCCAAAATGGAGTAAGATGCTTAGAGAACTGGAGGAGGGGGTATTGAAAGTTAAAATGATGGAAAGTCTTCAAGAGAAGTATTTCTGCGAACGATTTCTCACAATTTGAATGGTCTTGGGGCTTGAGTTGTACAAGTTTTATAGTTTGTTTAATTGAATCTAAAATAAATTTGAAACATTTGAAACAATTTAAAAAATTAAGCCCAGTTTTTGGATTAGCTGGGATTAAAGCAGAGTTAGCGTTGGTGGCGGTAAACACCCTCTTCACATTTAAGGATTTAGATCTGAAATAACGTGAACCGGTTACCTGGACTACCGTGAGCATACGGTGGCGGTGGACCTACCAAAAGATTTGACCCTTTCTCTGAACCAACTAATACTGCTGATGAGGCAAGACATCCTGGGTGGCGGTAAAAATACAGAACACAGTGGCGGTGGGACACCCACTTTGTCACTGAGGGAATTTGAGAAGGCAGAAGTGGACTTTCACAGAAACCAGTCCGCTTTAAAGTGCTGAACTGTAATACTGCGAAGCAATTATTGAACACGGGTGCCATCCTCGATATTCATGGCTCCTAATTTTAGGTATTCTTATTTTCCACAGATTTTGGACCTGCTTGGTATGCGGTACGACTGGCTTGGAGGCGTTCTTCGGAATTGGTTTAACTGGACACCGCGTTCTTCCTCCTCGACCCTCGCAAGCTCAAGAAAGCCACGGGGTACCAGTAAACTCGAATCAGGAGGAAGCAACTCAATGGAAGCGACCACGTCAACCTAGTCGCTATCTGTTACGTTTTCCCTACCATGTGCATGTATGCATTGAGAATGATTAGTTTTTTACCTTCAAAATTAGCACTAGAGCAATAGTACACTAGAGCACTTGTGAAAGTCCAAGAGAAGAATAAGAAGAGATGATGCGAAGCAAACACTTAAAAGTCAGGTTTCACCTTTCAAATGTTTGCGTGTTTCCGCATGTTCAAGACCATCATTACTTCAAATTACTTCAATCTTTACTTCAAAAATATGGCTTATAATAGCAAACTGCCAAGTTCAATATTTTTTCGTCAGGTACATACTTTGTTAACCAATAAACACATTACACAATCAGCAAAAAGAAAACACACTATAAATCAAGTTGAGTTAAAAAGGGCCACAAAACTAAGCACAAAGCTCTTTTTATAGCGGTCTATTTTAGCAAAAACAGGTGTCAACTTTGGAACCCTTCACAGCCGGTTCTCTCCGGAGGCGTATTCGTTCGGGAACCAAGAGACGTCTTTGGAGAGGATGTCTTAGAAGCTTTTGACCAAAATTTAGGGAAAGGTTTTGCCATCTCTTAACCAAAGTTTGAAGATTAAATTCTTTCAGGTAGTAAGAACATGGGAGCTTTGGTCCACCATTAATTATCTGAAGACATCTCTTCTGAACTCTCTCGATCTGATCTTCTTCTTCTTTTGTAAGCCGGAAGTGCCAAACTGGACAGTCATATTCTGTTATTGACTATTCTTGTTATTGAGTTTGAGTTTTTCTTTCGGCAGTCTCAATTTTTCAATGTTTTAAGCATTGAAATACTTGCATTTGTTATCTTTAAAATTGATTTTGTGCTTTCATGCCAATAGAGATCAGAAGAGATGACCACGCCTAGGAGAGTCGTCGAGTTGCAAAGGAGTTCTTTGGGAATCAGAGGTTCAAATTGGGGGGGGGGGAGTGAATTTAAAAAATAAAGAGGAAGGACTACTGACTTTTTCTTGTTTACAATCGTATTAACTTCATTAGCCTCCGAAGATATTTGACGTACGCAATTTAAAGCATAGCTCTTATCCAACTTAGATACCAGTTCAGCCAGAGAAAGGTCATCGACTTATCTCCATCTTTCCTCTAGATCGGCAGCTATATCATTAACCATTAGGAGGGAACATTGTGGGCATAGTACTGTACCCTGAGGGACCCCGCATAAAACTGGCAACTTACAGGAAAAGAAATTCTGATATACTACTTGTTCTCTATCAGTTAAAAAACTTCTAATAATTTCGATAAGATATTGAGGAATGTTACTATCAGGCATTTTCTGGATTAGAATATAATGATCAGCAAGGTCAAATGCCTTTTTGAAATCAAAAGGTATTAGATTAATCCGTTTACCGGTGTCCTCAAGATGTTTTAGTCTGAAATTAATTAAACTTGCGAGGTAATGGACAGTCGACGAGTCGGGAATATTCCCGAATTGCTTTTTCTCAATTATTTTCAAAAGTTTTTCTTTTAACCAAGAAGCAACAAAGCTTTCATACATCATACTGAAAACAGAAGTAACCGTCCGTCTGTAAGCACGATAACTCTCGAAGAGAATGAGATATTTTGATGGAACTTGGTGTGAGGATTCTTTGGGTCGTCGGACCAGTCGGGTTCGTAGATGGGCTTTGTAGCCCTACATTTAAGGGTGGGGGTTCAAATTAAAGGGCAAACAAAATATTTTGAAACAGCTAATGTGATAGTCGATTATGGGGTAAGAAGACATGATGAACGCGATGGTGAAAACCATTTTGTCATCGGACAAGTAGTTCGTCGGAAATCCAGCCAAAACCGGAAAGTTTGTTAAAAGTAAAAGTTTTATTTGAAGTTGATTAGATGTTCGACTTAGGAGTAGGAAGACATACTGAAGAAGATGGTGAAAACCATTTTCTCGACGGACTTGTAGTTCGCCCGGAATCCGGCCAAAACCGGAAAATTGTTAGAAGTTCAAGTTTTATTTCTCGTTGATTGGATAACCGATTTAGGGGTAAGAAGAGATGCTGAATCCGTGTGTGACAATCATATTTCACCCGGACATATAGTTCGACCGGAATCCGGCTGGATTCGGAAAATTTCTTATAAGTTAAATTTTTATTTGAAGTTGATTAGATGTTCATTATTGGGGAAATAAGATACCCTGATTTCGTTTTTGAGCTTTCTTTTTTCGCCGGTCAACGAAACTGGGAAGTTGGCAGAAGTGGTAGGGAGTTTTCGTCAAAACAGATATGAGTTATAGAGGTAAATACACAAAATTTAACTTAAATTCCAGCTTTGAGTATGATTTAAACTAACAAATATTCCAAGCATTCAACGCCAACTATAAGTGACGCACCCTTCTTCTAAATAGGGAATATATACTACAAAATGCACCGCAGGCGAAGTTTTGTAGAAACACTGATGATCAAAGTGTTTTTTTGCTATCCGAAATGAAGACACGATTCAAACGGAAAAAATAAACCGCATTTCTTCGATTTTTAATAAAAAAGAAGTTTGATATTAGATGGTCAAATTTGGACAAAAACAGAACATCGAACGTAGCCATATAGCTAAAATAGAGCTTCCGTTATGGTTGCGTTTTCTCAAAAATGCCTAACTCTTATTACAATCTGTTAAAAATATCAGCAAATTTCTGGTAAATCCTGAATAAGTGCAAAACCCTGGAGTATCAAAAATTCTGACGGGATCCAAAAATCCTGGATTTCAGGATAAATCCTGCAAAGTGGAAGCACTGGTCGCAAATCCAGACAGTTGACAATTAGGTAGGGCCGAAATCTTCCGGGTGTATTAACGATGACCCAAAATTATACTCAATGTAGAAGACAAAACTTGTTTTCCAAAATTATCGATTTAGGACTAGTAACTCTCAAAATTTGTTGGGTGATCCTTTTGCACCATCAAACAAGGTTCAAACTCGGAAGCTGCTTCAGGAATTTTTTGAACTTCACAGTACAGCAATATTTTCAAAACTATAGACGACAGAAACTTAACTTAAAGCATTTCCGTGGCTCTTACAATTAATTTTTTGTTTCCTGTCTCGAAACAAGCAATTAGGGAATAAGGTACCATATACTGCAATAAAATCGGACTGGATTGCTCTTTGCTGGTTTCTCGATCAAACAAAGCTCGAAAGTAGTTTCTCGCTCATTAGTCTCGTTCTAGATATTTCTTCAGCCCGAGCTGACTGCGAATCATATTTGAAGGTGCAAAGCGGATACATCTGCTAAATATTATTAGAGCTAGATTTCGGCTCTTCTTGGCAAGGGTACTCTTCAGACTCGAGCCGCTCAAGCTGGAAAATGAAAAATTCTGAAAAATGAGCTTGAAAATATCTGTTCAATTTCCAGCTTGTGCGGCTTGAGCCTGAAGGGGACGCTTGCCAAGAAGGGCCGAAATATAGCACTAATAAAATGTAACTGACTTATCCGTTTCGCACCTTCAAGCATTTTTTCTTATTGCTCACCCACTGCCTTTGCATTTCGTCAATTACCTTGCCAGTGGAACAAATGTCGAACTGAGAAGTCTTTCACCATCACCTGATTGCAACTTCGCAGTGAAACTATAAGGTAGCCCTCGCACTTCACCAAAAACGAGGCGGAGATGAAATCTCCATTATGTTTCGCTACCGTCTTCGCAGCTAAAACAAAGCCGAAGTTAAATACACCCTCGCCCTTCGCCAAATATGAGGCGGAGGTAGAATCGCACTGTCTTTCGCCATCTTTTTCGCAGCGAAAACTAAGGTCGAAGGGAAATCCGACTTCGACCCTTACTAAACACAATAGCAAACGCGAGATCTCCCTCTCCTTCACCTTCATATTTGCAGCGAAAATGTGGGTCAAAGTATAATTCGCCATCAATAATTGTCCTCGCTATACTTTCGCCCGCACTTCGCTACCAAAAATGCCGTTTCGTCCTCGATCCGAGGTGTAAAATGGCATTTGACGTGGAGATTTTCCGTACGAAGGCTCGTAAGGATTAAATCCTTATTTAATCAATCCCCTTAAAAACTTAAAACCTTTAGTGGTTGGGAAACTTACCAAGCCTTTAAGATTAAGAGATTTGGCCGGTGATTTTGTATCTAACTCATTACCGTCTCCAAACATTGCTATTCCAGAAAATGGATGGTTGCGCTGAACGCAATCCGCCGACTCCTGTAACTTCTCCCAAAAGGTCCTTCTAGCTGCAGCTGGCTGACCAGGAGAGTAATAGAAAATACAAACCGCTACCACTGAGAGGGGCCTTGGGAGCCGTTTAGGTTGAAGTGTTACCCGAATTATCTCATTCGTCGGATCTAGCAACGGAATATCTAGGAATTGGGGTTTAAAATCTTCATGAGCAAAAGTCATGACTCCACTCCCTTTTTTCCCAATTGGTGATCTTCCGGTAGAAGTTTCAAGAACGATTTGAAATTTGTATTCTGCAAAGAGTTTACATTTTGTTTATGGACTTCGGTTACACAAACCACGGAAGAGCCGAGAACCTGGGCCGCGGTCTCCAGCTCAATTAGTTTTTCCAAGTTCAGATTTTCTGCGGTGCAATAAAGGAAAGATGGAAAAACCTTTCGCTTATTACTATACTCACGAGTGTAAGTCCTTTTCTTAGATGCTTTAAAATTTCTCGAATTTCCTTTGCAGTTTTTTGGGACAATGGAGTGGTGGGTGTAAGAGGGGATATCTTCAGAACAGAGGAAAGGTGAGAAGGGGGGTTGATTGAGGGAGAAGGGGGGCTTCTTCAGGAAAAGGAGGGGTGGTGCAGTGGTGGCAATCCGCGCGGCTGTTGCCGGTTTCATAGCTGAATACTGTGGTTGCTGTTCGCAATTTATCTTTCAACATTGACGTATGCCGTATCATTCTACATGGATGGCACACAAGGGAAGTATACCTTGGCAAATAAACTAGACAAATATTTTTGAAGTTAATCTAGAAGTCCAGGACTCCCTTGTCACTACCACATGGTGAAAACCAAATAAAAAGCAAAGACAAATTTTTTTATGGGAAAAACGCGCCTGGAATGAAAAAGTTTGAAAGACACGTGCCAGCACAATTCCATAGGTAGTTCAAGTGACCTTCACGGCGGTCGTCCTGGTTTAGGATCTGGGCTACGAACCATACTTGTCATTCAGTACACTACTTGCCACAACTGTCTGTTCCTCCTACCTCAGTAGATTTCAGGTACTGCTTTTATGGAACCCTTCCAGGCTCCCGATTTTTCAACCCAGACTTCCAGAAGTTTTCAGTCTGACTTTTTCTTCCGAATCCACTATGACGAAACGGATATCCAGGGTTGGTCACCAAGAACCAGGGTGTACGAGTTACTTCAGGATACTTTGGGTTATTCAGGGTTACTTGGGGTTACTTTTGGTTACATAGGATTACTTTGGGTTACATTGCATTGGGCAACATTAGGTTATATTGGGTTACTTTGAGATACTTTTGGGTTACTTTCAAGGGTATACGAAGTTACTTTTGGTGACCAGCCATGGACGGATATTTGGGCACCAGAAAAAAATCTTGAAGATGAAGTCTGGATATATTTCAGTGCTTCCAGGGGCCAGGATATTTAAGATTTCTCATTAAAGAAACCACACATTGAAACGTTTGGGATCATTTAAAACAAACATTTTATCATCAGCATCAACTATAAGAGATTAGTCTGTAAGAAATATTTTTAATGGTTAGCCTGTCAGAAATATGAAACTTATCTGAAAATTTTTGCGTCTAATCAGGGATTACTAGTTTTCTTGCTTGGTGCACTGAAATGCTGAGGAAGGTAAAATTGTCTATAAATTAATCAGTATATTTATGTATGATATTATATATAGTTGAAAATACAACTCGTATATAGACAAGCATATAAACGTATTTACAATTTACGCATTTGACAATTCAGACCTGTATCACCGTCTGCGGTACAGGTGACAGATATGGTATGTAAATGCAAAACCTCTTTCCCGTGAAGGGCAGTGAAGGCTCACATAATGTTATATACTGTAGTAAGCTTGTAAAGGCTTTTCTTGAAATTTTTTACTTTTTTTTCAATCCCTCGACCTGTTAACCAGTCTTTTTCTATTTTTTCCCCTCCCAAACATCGCAATCCCCGTCGGGTACAGAGCAGGCTCACAAAAAGTTAAATGTAAGTAAGCTTGCCAATGAACATACACATAAACATATTTACATTCTACTTCGCTCGACAGTTCAGAGCAGAGGCAAAGTCTGCGGAATAGACGAGAAACTAAAACAAAACTATTTGCTCGAAGTGTTATGTACCACCGTGTCAATTTGGGTTCCGAAAACGACTTGGATGCGCCCATGCTCTTAGTGCATTATGTTCTGTTCTCATTGAGGCTGATTCCCTAAAAGAAGCTCTGGTGCTTGCTAGTCACGATGTAAGCAGAGCTTTCGATTCCCTTGTTCACGAACATATATTGCATGAAGCTTTTAAGCGTGAAGCTTTTAAAATTTGGTTTTCGCGATCCAAGTTGCTGGTTCTCTGAATGTAAATCTGACAGTGCCGGTCAAAAAGGGAGTAAGACAGGGGTCCATTGTCTCACCTGAGTTGTTTAACAATGCAATAATTGAACCGCAGAGTAAAATTAAACCTGCATGTATTGTTCGGGGTATTGATATTAGCCTGATAGGGTATGCTGATGATATTCTTAACCCCAGCCGTACTGTTACTCGTTTAGAGGAAAATTTCGATATTCTTAGCACAGAATTTGGGCACGTTGGAATGCATTTCAATGCAGATAAATCCCAAGTCGTACTTTTCAACTGGAAATCTGACCCGGACGTAACAGTACGGCTGGGAAGTGTTCATGTGAAGCCACTGGATTCCCTTAGTTACCTGGGGTTACCTATTGGAAAATCCATCAAAGAAACCCGTGCACTACTTATAAAGCATATACGTAAAAGAATTGCAGGTGCATACGGATCTGTAGTATCGAATAAGCTACGCTTTCAACGTCCCATCCTCGCGGCTATCTTCAATCCGTCGCCCTACCTCACATCCTGTATACTGTACCCTTCTGGAGACTTTTCACCAAAACAGACAAAAAACAAGTCCGGTCAACACTCTATCGTTTTGCCAAATATATATTGCGCCTCCCCCCTTGGACGACAAACTCTAAAATTTCCAGTCGTTATCAAATTAGTCATCCACTAACAGCAGTGGAGAAACAAATAGAAACATACACCAAAATATTGATCACGACTGGAAATCCCTCTTGCTTTAGTTGCATAGTAAAAGTTATACTGTGTATTTTGTAAGTTACTTTCTTTTGTGTTTTCCATTCTTTTTCTCTTTTTTTCCTTATTATTTACTCCGTCTTTGTGCCTTGTGTTTATTTTGACGGGTTATAACTAAAATCCTCATCATCATCATTTTTTTATTTGCTCCTGCCCAATCATTGCAAAAGAGCAGTGGAGGCTCACAAACCCTTAAATGCTGTAGTAAAGGGGTCAAAACCTTTTTCTAGAAATGAAAAGCCCGTTTCTTCTAAGCACTGACTGGGATATATCTTTGTGTCCAACCCGAACTTGTCTAACCAAGTGGTAAACTATCGAGCGGCCTGGAAGCATACGCGTTACGTCCAATACCTTCGTCAAATCCTTCGTTCTACAGAACTTATACATTCCAACTAGCTCGGTTCAGCAACTTGTAATCGTCTTGTCTCAAATTTCTAAGTCTTCTGCTCTGTCGCGCTTCAGATCATTTGCCCTTTCCGATCCGTCGCGTTATCATCTAACCTACAAAAGTCCCAAGATATCCCCGGTCTCTTAGAACAGACAAAGGTCCAAAACCTGGAAAACCTTCAAAATCCTGAGAGGAAATACAAATGTCAGGGAAATCTAGATTCTAATCTAACCAAATTTTCTTCGAAAGTTCGTGGTGATTCATAAAAACTATGAAGAGATACAGTGTTGTTAATTAATCGGCCGTAGTTATTATGGTAGTGAGGGTCTGATTGCATTCTAGAACCTAAATATTTTCCTAAACCAGGCGCCACATGAGCAAGGAATTCATATTTATGTTTAGCCATTAAACATTATGGCGAAGAAACGTCCCCAGCCATGGCAAAACGTCCATCTCTCCGTTCTTCCTCGACGACTCTGACTACTTCCTAGGCTGGTCAACTTAGGATTTTCTTAGCTGTTAATTTTATTTGGCAGTTTCCAAAATGTGCATGATTTTCTTCCTACTCTCACATTGCATTGGTTCAGAAACGACCCACGGCTCAAAATACGTATGATTCATATTTCTCACGTCTCAAAATGCACACAGTTGAGGGGGAGGCAAAACATATCGGGAGAGGAACCAGGAATCGGAAAAATGTAAGGTCTTTTAGAACTTTAAAGGAAAAAAATGTTACAGGGAACAGTATCATCAGAAAATTACTCGATCAGTTGCTCACTCACCCTTATTTCAGACTACTGCAGATCAAAAGGGTCTAATCAGAATGGTCCAACGACTGAGATTGTCACAACCTAGCACCGTGAAAGCACCCTGACAAGCGAGCTCAAATTAACTTATCCTCATACTCAGATAAGAGAAACACGTGCTGATGTAACCTCATATGGCACTTGCAAGTGTAAGTAGTAGGTAAGCGCTCTGTCAGATTGATCGTGTCCCTGAACTGCCTGACAAGTTTCGTGTTGAAAACGACATCACAGGAATTCCGGAACTTACCCCTCCACCCCCCCCCCCTCTCTCAAGAGTCCGGATACAGTCCAATTGTGCAAACTATTAGAACAAATGTTCTTCCCAGCAAGTTTAATTCCGATCCCTCCATTCTAACCGTTTCTTGAGATTTCCGATCACCCCCTCCAATCTCCTCCGTAGCTGTTGAATAAATCATAAGCTGAGATGAATAATTTGTTATATAGTACTTTTCAACTTTGCCGTTAACATGCACACTTCAAAGGAGCTGGAACTTCATTTGTAAGCAAAACCCTTGAGGCGAAAATGATCATGGGCTCATGAAAATGTAACTTTTGCTTAACAGTATGTTTCTTACTTTGTGGTCACAATTGGTACTTCAAGGAATAGTCGGATTTGGAAAGTTGTGATTTCTAAGCCGATCTAGTTGGATTTCTAATATTCCAGCCAAGTTGCATTGTCCTAGCACATCTGAAAGTACCTTAGCTCGTGATCACCGGAATTCGTCCCTCCCCCATCAGATTGTCCCACAGTCACCGGGGCCAATCCAGTTCTGAAAAACATTTATCCAGAGCTTCTGTTTGTTAGTTCCACAAAGTTCTATCCCAATCTCTCCAATATAAGCCAGTCACATATTTTACGCCCCCCCCCCCCCCCACAACCAACCGTTGCTGGAACCGTTTTGGACATGAAAAAGATCACCAGAGACATGTCCTCTGTTCAAGTATTAAATTTCGCTCAAATCCGATAACCCGTTCAAAAGTTAACTATTCCCCACGACTATCGGATAGAGTAAAGTCTTATTTACAAGTCAGTTTGATCCGATCCATGATATGCCTACCAAGTTTCGTTGTGAAAATCACCAAAACTATCATCACCGGAATTTAGGGAAACTCCCCTTCCCCCCCCAATGGTCCGAATCAAGTCCAATTGTGTAAACGATTTATCTGGGGCAGATGCTTATTCTTCCCAGCAAGTTTAACTCCAATTCCTCTATTCTAACCGTTTCTCGAGATTTACGGTCTTCCCCCTCCCCAACTCCCCAATAGCTACTAAATCCGATCCGGACTTCAAATGGGACATCGAAGGTATGTCCTTGATTCACCTATCAAGTTTCATTCCAATTCAATCACCCGTTCAACAGTTACACACTACTCAATTTTCCAGATTCCCCCGCCCTCCCCCCCCCACAGATGGTCGGATAGAGAAACGTTAAACGAGAAACGTAATAAAAGTTAGTTTGGTCGGGTCTCCGATATGCCTCCCAAGTCTCCTCGCGAAAATACCCCGAAATGACATCACCGGAATTCAAATCAAATCAAACCAAATCAAATCAAGTTTATTAATTAGCCATGATTATCCAAACACGAATATCACTGGTACGTCAAAGATACAAACACTTGGGTCACAATTTCTGTCAAGTCACTGTTAAAAGTTTTGCAAAAGTACGGGACGAATGAACGGTCATACCGAACACTGCAATTTGCAGGAGGGAGCTTTAACTTTTGCTTCCCAGAATTTGATCCTCGAGTGGGGCGTTTATTTTCAGCTGTTGGCTGGAAATCTGGCAGAATGTTGCGAAAGAGCTCCGACGACAGACAGGACTTCCCAAAAGCCATGAGAAGTTCATGCCGTCTGTTTGATAAGGTAGCCAGGCCCAGTGACGCCAGACTCGCCTCGTATGAGACGTACTCGTGAATTCCGAGAATCACCCCTCCACCCCCACTCCCCCAAAGGTCCGGATCTAGTCCAGTTGTGTAAAGGACTTATCTGGGACAGATGCTTGTTCTTCCGAGCGAGTTTCACTCCGATCCCTTAATGCTGACCGTTTCTTGAGATTTCCGCCCCCCCCCCAAGTCCCCATAGCTCACGAATCTGATCCGGACTTCAAATGAGTTCATCAAGTTTCATTTCAATCCGATCACCCGTTCGAAAGTTACGCAATCTTCAATTTTTCATATTCCCCCTGCCCTCCACCACCACCCCTAGATTCTCAGATCAGGAAACTGATTATTTCCAGGTTAGTTTGGTGGGGGTCCCTGATATACTTGCCAAGTTTCATCGACCTAGCTCATCTGATAGTCCCCTTACTCGAAAAAGGTTGACAAACTGCCGTTAATTTCCGAGGTTCCTCCGCCCTCCACTCCACCACAGATGGTCGAATCGGAAAACTGATTATTTCCAAGTTAGTTTGGCTGTTTCCCTGATGCGACTGACAGTTTCATCTTCCTAGCACATCTGGAAGTACCCTAACTCGAAAAAGTGAAATAAAAAAAAAAACGACAGACCGACAGATCGATGGAACTGTCGGTGATAATGATGTCCTAATTGAAGTCCGTACCGGATTCGTCAGCTATGGGGGAGCTGGGTAGGGGGGGGGGGGAGACCAGGATTTTTCGATCCGATAGTCATTGGGGAGTGGAGTGAGGGGGGATCCGGAATATTGAGCTATGCATAACTTTGGAACGGGTAATAGGAATCGAGTGACATTCATTAACTGAACAAAGGACATGTCTCTAGTGATATTTTCCATATCCGGACTGGATCCAACGAGAGGTGGCGGGTGGGGGGGCAAAATATGTGACTGCCTGATACTGGAGAAATTGGAATGGGACTTTAAGGGATTGATTGGCTTATAAATCGCCACTTTCTAAATCCGACTATTCCTTAAAGTACCAATCTTGACCGCAGAGCAAGAAAAATACTTTAAAGGAAGGAAGGAAGGAATTTATTTCTTCAACATTTCTACAACATATTGACATATTCTTAAACCATAGCCCGTCTCAATATGTGACAACAGGTCACCTGTGCAAGACGGACATCAAATTATCAAAATCTATTGATCAATTTTTTTTTTTTTTTATACACTTAGTGAGACTTTAACTCACTCCAAATCAGCTTTCCTCACTCAAATACCCCTATCCTACCCAATTCCCATTCCCCTCCCGAATCCTGCCCCAACCTTCATTAAACAACCAACTCAATTACCCAACAAATATTTTTTTAATCTGTTCTTAAACAATAAATGATTATCAGACTCCCTAATGCTTGCCGGTAGATTATTCCAAACATTCACACCACTATTTCTAATTATAAATGACGCTCTACTACTCTTACGCGACTCACTAACAAGCCTATCATTATTCCTCGTATCATAATCATGGTAATCTGAATTCACACTAAAAAAATTACTAAAATACGAAGGAGAAAATTTATTTAATACACTGTACACAAAATTACCAATTTGCTGATCTCTTACATGTTTAACTTTCAACACATTAAAATCTCGATAACAATCTTCTGTATGGCGACAATTTTTTAACTCACCCAAAACACGGAGAGCTTTATTTTGTAGAATTTCAACACGTTTAAAATTAGAGTTAAAGTTACTGGCATACACAGAACATCCATATATTAAATATGGATGAACAATTGAAAAATAAATGTCTCTTAATGCTATTACCGGTAAAATATTTTTGAATCGACGCATTACACCCACGCCTCTCGCCATTTTTGTTGCAATAATGTCACTGTGTTTTTTCCAATTAAAATTTACATCAAGATTGAAACCAAGATATTTACAAGCATAAACTTGGTTAACCGGGGAATTTCCAAGTAAAATGTGTTGTTGATCATTTATAATTCGTTCAAGTCTACTAAATATCATATAATTGGTTTTCGACGGATTCACTGCAATAAAACTCGACTTCATAAAAATTGATAGGTTCACAAGTGCTGCATTAGCTTTACAAATTAGCTCACTCAATGATCTAGCGGCTACAGTAAGTGCTGTGTGAAATACACATTTTCATCCCCATGAGCCCATTATAATTTTTGCCTCATGTGTTTTGCTTGCAAATGAAGTTCCGGCTCCCTTTACGTGCGCATGCTCACTGCAAGTCGAAAAGTACTTTTTATCAAATGATTCTTCTCAACTTATGATAGCGGATTCAAGAGCTATGGGGGAGTGGGAAGGATAAGGATAAGGAACTGTGTTGGCTGGTGTTAGATTTTTTCAAGAAGAAAAGGTACAACATTGTTTTAAATAATCTTCCTGCCAATTGGAAATGGCTACTCCCCTATTATACATCCCTCGTCTAAACGCTTTTACCGAGGAATTTTGCAACAGCATAACTATCTCGAAAACTTGTTGTTTTTATTTATTAAGAAAATGTATACAATGAATACGTCAGCTTCGACTCTTCGTAGGCGACAGTTCGGCCATTTATTGCCAGGGTCCTCGTCAGGCTGAAGATTGACAGCCTGACGAGGAACCTTGCCAAGAAGGGCCGAACTATCGCTGATGAACAATCGTAGCTGACGTATCCGTTGTATACATTATTTGAAAATATGTTGTAAAGTCAGCTTCGGCTCAGAGCACATTTAACTTGTTTTATTGTAAAAATGCACTTAGCATTTTGAAGCATTTGAAGCTTGTTTGACTCGCTTATGCTGATTGTAAATCCTAAAGTGGCTCGGTGTCGTCTACCGTTTCGTGACGGACAGTTTCGTTATAGAACTTCTTAAGTCATTGTAACCGAAAAATATAGGTCCCCTAAGCAAACGTCCAAGCAGATGCAGTTTCTTGGAAATCCTGCTTTGACCATCAGGATTAACCAAAGCTGAAAGACGGGTGTTTCCGACTATGACCACGATTTTTGACCAACTCTCACTACGCCCACACTCAGACTGCTCGTAACCAAAATGCCCTTTATTCAAGATGACCGTGAAACCAAATACCCCCACTTGAAAGGAGAGTATTATCCTTGGACACACCATAATTATCATTATTTTAAGGTCTTATGCATTTTAAAAGGAGTAAAGATTACAGGAAACTTTCGTATCCCTAAATATAAGTTTTTATGTGAAATCGTTTGCAATGTATGTTCAGTGTTTATTATTTCTCGTAAATAGTTTGTTAATAAACTTGTTATTGTAGTCGACTAAACAATTAAACTTCCTCCAGCTTCCCTCCTTGTTTTTGATGGGACCTGTTGTAAAAGCGTATTTTGACGTTTTCCCCGAAAATATACGATAACAGTGTTAACGGTAGTGAAGCCAGCTATTTGTGGGGTGTTTTATCACAACCTGATAATCATGTTCCTTTCAGTTACCTACCAGCTTCTTAAGAATTAAAGGGTCAAATATGAAGCATTCTAAAACTCATGGTGTCTAGAAAACCCCGTCTAAGACACCAGTTAAACCCCGAACTCTGCAGCCTGCGACTGTGAGATCACTTGGTGAGACGACTGGAAAAGACCCGCATCAGAAAGCTCTTCATCGCATCACGTTGTCTATGCTGGATATTCTGAGTGTTGAAGAGAAGAGAAGATAGAGATCGACTAAAAAGAGTCACAGCACAGAACGCACACTTACTAACAAGAGGCACGGCATACTAAAAGGAGGCGTGCCTGCACCAGGAGGCATGCACCGTCTGTGCATTTTTAGGACCCGTTTTATGGCGTGCCTCGTTTTAGAACTCGAGCTTCTTTGCTTAAATAGCTTGAAATACCCATTTTCGTGGTTGCTCTTTTTAGTACTCGATAAACAGTCCTGTACAAAACACACCAGTTCACCTCTGTAAGAAAAAGACACGTCACGCATTCCTTCTTTGGAAAAGAATCAACAACATTCTTTGCGTGGCGTTGCTTGCTCTTCGCTGCGCCTTCTTTCCGTTTTGGAGCTTGGTTTTGGTGAAGAAAGTCGCAGGGCCCGTTTTCTGCTTCGTAGGTACGTTATTACTGTAGAATCGTAGAATGTAGAATCGTTGGTTCAAGTAGCCGGTCTCTGCCATTCTCCTTCTCGTAGTATTTTCGTGATTCTTGCCTCAACGCTTCAAAGAACCCGTCATACTAAGAACTTATTCCCGAGTTGCTGCATTTCCAGGGGATAGTCTAAGCTCCTTTTCAGCCATTTCTTTCATGTTTTTCATCAGATTTCGGTTCTCTTAGAAACGTTTGAGGCTTCCAATTAAGAATTTCTCGGAATATTTTTGGTCGGAAAGACCAAGAAGAAAATTTTCTACTTTTGTCTAAAAAGCTAGATATTTTGTACGAGAGACAATAAACTGCTAAAGCAATATGTGATTTGTTGAACGAAAAACCGAGTTTAGGATTAGACAGTTATTCAAATACCGGAGCGGAAACCACTTCCTGCTGCTGTATGTCCTTTAAAGATCGCCGGAAACCGACTCCAAAATTGATTTTTCCACTGAACTTATCGTTAGTTTTGTTGTAATTTTGCTGGCAGTTGTTTCGAGGGTTTGAGATGGTTAGAGTAACTTGCGTGTTTCTCTTAATGTTGTTACAGCTAATAGAGGGCCAAGAAAATTTGAAGGAGCAGATAGGAAGCGTTAACTTCACTATGTGTTGCCCAACTGGCCAGTGGCTGGACCCGTATTTGCGTTGTATGAACATGACTGAATATGATAAAATAAGTGATACAAAAATTCTTGCCCTTCTTTCCCAGATTACAGGGTTTCCCAAGTATGCTATTAGATTGATCCCTAGTCCGTGGAACTCTCGGCCAGTCTTCAGTTCTGAGAAATGGCAGACAGATGAAGTCTTTGGCGAAGAGCACTTGTCGAGACTACCAGACCTCTGTCTAGAGCTCGAATACAATGCAACGGGGAAAGTAGTAGTTCACCGTCTCTTTCAAGGACGAAACATCAGCTCACATATGTGCTGTCCTCCCAAACAGGTCATTGATGTGTCGAGCAACACGTGTGTCGATTCAGAAAAATATGATAAACTCAAAGTGGGAGTTGAGACAGACGAGAATGAAGGTTCTCTTGTTTCAGGCCACGGTTTGTCAGACTTTACTGGTCGGAACAATGCTTCTTCATTGTTATGCACAAGGGAAAATTCGTCTTATTTAACTAACGACAATAAATCATGCATCAGGGATCATACTTGCTACGATCGAGGTGTCACTGAGTTCCGTATAGACACCAAAGATGGCCTAACGGTTACTAAAGTCGGGGACTTAAGAGTAACGCACCCAGTGGAAGAGTATTGCCTCGCGGTGGATAGTGCAGGTTCTACGATTGCGAGAGTCTGCCGGAAAAAAGGGTGTTTGAGCAACCTATGCATCACTAAGTGCTGTAAAGTAAGTAAAAGTTATTTCCATTTTCTCTCTTGGTTTCAAATGTTATATAGGCATGGGGGATGCTCCTTGGGTAGCCACAAACGTCAGCACCGTTATAACTGGAGGAATATTTTACTCTCTTATGTCGTGCTGCTTTGGGGGCACGTTCAAGTAGTTTTTTCTTTACTCAGACTTATTCTTTACTAGTAAGTCCAATATCGACGCCGATTGTGGAACACCGTAAGTACAATTTAAATCAAAGTCCAATGAGAGTTCTTCGACGAATCTAACTCGGGATCGTATGACCTTGAATTCCCTTGTTTCTACCCTTTTCCGCTTAAGGAATTGATTCATGTAGGCTGAGAAGGTCGGTGAAACTGTATCTTTCGATCGGTCAGAGTTTTACGAACAAACTGTTACTGTCACCGTAGCCAACGCTGTCCAAAAATTACTTGTACACGATTCACTCTTCCAAATCAAGGTGGCCGTTGCTCATTAATTATTCAATAATTTCGCGTCGAAGGCTGAAGCGTAACAAGATTTGGAGAAGATCGTGTGGCGAGTAAGAAGATTAATTCAACTAAGCATATCACCACGAGAACGTTTGAATAGGTCGGAAGAATCGTCGGCCAGTTTGACATTTCTTGGACTCGAAAGAATATTATTTAGCTAACTTGTATAATCTTAAAGAAATCACTACAACGAATTTAGTATGTTCTGCGGCGTTTGGTTATTGTGATCCACTTTACATCCTTTCTTCTTTGGACTTGCGGAAATTAACAAGAAAAACCTGGAAATAAAATACGAAAAGAAATCTATAAAGCTAATAATTAGTTTGACTTTTCTACATATTTTCGATATAGCTGCTAAAAAAGAAACGTTTTGTTATATCCATAGTCAAACTATGATCGCAGCCTCCCCATGTCGGGTGCTTTCAAACCACGCTACTAGATGACCCAGTGGTCAGATCGCGTCGTGGCTTCACCTTGGGTCTTGGGTGAGAGGATTTTAACGTTGCAACTGCTATAATGCTCACGATGCAACTTCTTTGAGCTCTTGGAGCCACGAAGTTTGTTCTTTACTTTTGCTTTGAAATTCTAATAATTTAGACGGTACACAATAAGACCGTCACAAAACTAACTTCGCGACAAGTCGCACCACCTCTGACTACGTTGTTATGATACAATTAGCTTGCAATACGATTGTGCATACGTAAATGAAACCGATGTTTTGCCCAGACCCTTAGCACCGAGGGTAAATCGTACACGAGACTCATTTTTGTTGCACCCCTCACGTCCACTTCTCGGCCGTTTCTGGGCTGATTATTTTAACATTCCTTTTTGCACTGCAATGCTTTCGAGAAAGACGTCAGCGCTTCTCCAGAATCCTGTTGCTGCTTCAACCCAAAATCCAGAACCGCATCGCTTGCAGAAGCAAAGAAATGCTGCAGCAACGATGGGGCCGCAATATTGAAACAAAAACGAGGTTATGGTTTCAACCGCAAATGTGCCAGACGAAAACCAACAACTGATTGGTTACCGAATGATAGTTGACAATTATCACAAATTCCTAGCGATTAGCAGCTCGCACAGTTGGCATTAGCAGATCCAAACGCTAGAGTTTTTTGGTAATGTGTAATCGAAGTAATCCATTAAATTAACTTTTGTTTGATGCTGGAGGATCCCAGAATGAGGCTTTAATGCCACGTCCACAAACAGTCCAATAAGGATTTGCAGACGAAAATACGCATTCGAGATTCACTTTACAATAGGGAAAGATATTTCGGAGCAACGGTTGATATTCGCATGTAAATGTGCAAACTGGACGGTGTCTGCACGTCACTTCAGTTTCGTTTTGGCGTCCCAAAACTAGTAACCGGAAACATATGACTTCGTAATGGTTGTATGTCCGTCCTCCTGTCCGTCCAAGTGTTTGCATTCTCGAAGGGGTTGAGAAGGTCTGTTCAAACTCTTTTTTTGTTAGGTCAAAGTACAGATCAGGTTTGTAGAAGAGCTCTTTAGCCACATATTTAAGAGTGGGAAGGATAGTAGGTAAACTACCACGCTTTTTAAGCCTTTTCCCAGATCCACCAACTTCTAGCAAAAAACTCAGAAAATAATCAGATAACCGGTTCTATGCATCATACGCGAGCACTCAGCGGGAACATAACGCGCATGAAAAATAGTGAATAATGGCAAGTGCAAAGATTATTGAGATCCGTTAGCAGACTTAGAATGCAAACTATGAAATTTGGGTCTCCGGGATTAGGAATTAATGAATGCAGTTACTGAAGTAGGTTGTATTGGTATAATAGTATACTAGTGTATTTTCTGCAGTCAAGGTACGTTAAAAAAGAACAAAACGTTAAAGCTTTATTTTTTGCTAATCTGCCAAGAATAAAGACCTTAACACCGTTTACTGCTCAGGGGTTCTGGACTTTTATGTCAGGGCCTGGAGAAAGGCGTGGTGTTAAATTTAAACAATGAAAAAATGTAAGTAGATTTTCTATTTACTACTGGGGGTTTTTTCGTGACAGACGACGAGTTTTTCATGACAAAAAAGGATGTGGAGTTGGTTGGAGTGTTGATAAAAAGCTAAGAAAACATTTTCAATCATAATTCCTTTTCCGATCTATATTCTTCCTGAACCTGGAAAAAAACAGAAGTTTCAGCAGCTCCTATAATTTCTTGATCCGGTGGTTTCAATTATCTGTAGTGAGGTAAGATGATCTGGTTTTCTACGTTGTTTTTGTTCCTGATTGATGCTAAAATTTTGAGCTAGACGTACAGGAATTACGTCAGTGTGTCTGGATAAATCGTTTTAAGGGAAACATAACACGCTTCTGGATATGTCGATGAAAGAAAACCAGCAAGTCCCGATTGCTTGGATGAAGAAATGCGATAAATACTTCCCTTTGCAATCCCATTGAAAAATTTGGTCTTGTTTGTTGTAGGTTGATGAAAGACTGAATATTGAAAATGAAGCATGTGAAGATAAAGGTGACGCTCCATCCCTCGCTCCTATGATCCGGGACATCGAAGATACCCATCCGCGACTTTTACCAAAGAATGTCGTATGGCGGTATGGAAAGCCGATTTGCAACCATAGTTCAGAATTTCAGGTAGGTTTTACGACTCTAACCGTCTGTGAAAACTCGATGTAGGCATTCTGTCTGTTCCAGTATTCTTCTAACTAGGCGTATCCTCTCCAAGAAATAATAATACACCTCGGCAGTTTTAAGCCGTAATCTGGAACCTTGACTGTGAACTGACTAGCTCTGAAAGTGATATTTTATAAACAAGTTATGGCTACTATATTTTTATCTTTTTTTGTCAGTATATGGTCATTAAAAATTTAGGTTATAGGGGGACCGGCCCACATTAGCCATGGCCCAGGTTCGACATTTGCCTTTTTCTAACCGCCCACCCACTTAAAAATTTCGAAATTTAGCATTTCAAGTTCAGTTCACAGCTGAACACGACGCAAAAGTAAAAGTCAGGCAAACGCATGTGGAATTTGAAAAGTGTTGGGTTGCGAAGTTCGACGGATCTTGTCGTTAGTAGAATCAGAGCAATATGCTGAAGAGCTCGGAAAACGCTTTTTTTTATTCGGCACGTCAAGTTGTTTCTCTTCATTCCAAGACCCTCCCCGAGGAGCGTAACGCACAGTGTACCTTTGCTATTTGGTCTGTTCTACAATTGTCGGCATTGACTCGCCCGTTTCTGAAGACACTAGCATGTTACAGACAAACCAAAAATTGATTTGGAATTGAATGTTAGGAATAATTTCAGTTTCTGACTAACTCTCTCTCACTTAGACCTAAAACAAAGACTTAGGAAGGGAGAAAAAAGGCAGCGAAGGATAATTTAAGGTGTCCTTCGTGCAGATCTGGTGAAGATGCAGTTGACACCTTTAATGACTGTGTCAAAAGCTTCCTTGACTCTTGGTTTGTTCCAGTTCCGCCTCGTAGTTACTTCGAAGTAGCTACGCGTGACGTCACAAATCAACTTGAAAACCCTTTTGTTGGAACGGCCACAGTAACTAAGGGACGAGGAAACTCTTAATACATAAATGCAAGAAGATGTGGGACTGCATAAGCAGAAAGAAACTTTTGCTGTAACGGAATGGCTTGCTAACTTATTTTGAAACAGATTCTTCAAGTGAAGGAAACGAGGAACTAAAGCTTCAAGTTAGCTAATGCAGCCGTACTCGTGGCTATGCCTGTTAATGTTTTGCCTTTCTTCCATTTGGGTCTTTTCGGTCGCTAAACTGGGGATCACTGTTGGAATTTGTCAACTCTTGGGTTTACTGTAATCCTTTTGTCAGAAAAAGTGTTGAGGCACGAACTTTCATAGGCCCTTGGGTATCAGGGAGACATAGTGTTCAGTCGAAAGCTGTTTTAGCAATTTGCGGTACTGATGCTCACTTTAAGGTGCCTAGGAATTCCCCTGTGACCAAAACTCTTGAGGAACAAATGTGACCTTGGAGATCATGAAAATATGTCGAATAGTCAAAAGTATTTTTTTACTTAACGGCTGAGATGCGGACTTTAAGGGGACTAGGAATTCATTTGTAAGCAAATTGTTAAGGCGCACAGAAGAACCACCCGAGGCATCTCGTATGGAAAAAATTGTAACTGTAAACAATTGAAAACAGTTGTCTTTTTACAATTGTATTATCGGACCATAATGCAATTGAAAAAAAACAGTTTCTTTTTTACAATTATATCATTGACAATCAAATACACTTGTAAACCGTTGTAATTCCTACAATTGTATTTTTACATTTGTATTTCGGTCCCATAATACAATTGGAAAAAAAAACAATTATTTTTTCACAGTTGTATTTTTACAATTGCATTTTGTTTCCATAATACAATTGGAAAAAGCCAATTGTTTTTCAAAGTTGGATTTTTACATTTGTATTTCGGTCCCATAATACAATTGGAAAACACAACTCTTTTTTCACAGTTGTATTTTTACATATGTTTTCCGGTCCCATGATACAATTGGAGAAACAAAACTGTTTTTTCACAGTTGTATTTTACAATTATATTTCGGTCCCATAATGCAACTGGAAAAAAACATTTGTTTTTTCGCAGTTGTATTTTTACAATTGCATTTCGGTCCATAATACAACTGGAAAAATACAATCAGTTCTCACAGTTGTTTTTTCACAACTATATTTTCGGTCCCACATTACAATTGAAAAAATAGTTGTCTTTTACAATAGTATCAGTCGAATAATATAAGTGGAAAAATCGTTTTTATCTTACAGTTATATTTTCGTTAATTAATACAATAGGAGAAAGATCAGTTGTTTTTATAGGTGTACGATTTACAACTATCCCGCCGTAAACGATAGAAATTTCTAAAAATGTATTTTTGGTGGTTCCATAATCGTATTGGAAAAACAAAATAAAGAAACCAGAAACAAGAAGATAGAAGGAACCAGAAACTACAATTTAGAAACTACCAAGTGGATTGTTCTAAAAATGAAAATAGTCATATGATTAGTCATTTGACGTGACTTTGAGTTAAAGCACAGGTTAATACTAAAACTTTTGAAGGTTGGTTTAGGAAAATAACATCCGATAACCTATCCGACCCGAGGGTTTGGTGTTTTCAGCTGAAATGGAATCCTATGTAACAAGGTATGACCTCGGCTTGTCTGGATAAAGGGAGGGAAATTAGCACTTTTAGCATGTTAAAGTTGCCAAACCAACCTCTACGCGTTCTTTTATGGGGGTCTTGTCAGTAAATCCATGAAAACATACCCAACAAGTTCCGGAAAATTGGCATCTCTTCTGTTGAAAAATAAATATAAATAAAATTTAAATAACTCAATCAAACTTATCAGCTCCGTCTGCTCGTGGTTCGGAAGCTCTCGCTGTCCCTGAATCATCCAATGGCGTTTTTGCACCTGGAAGAAAATATTGAAATTAAAGAAATGAATAATGTGTGACTAGCCCTGGTTTCTGTTAACTCCGTTGGTGATATCCAAAGAAACAAGTATGAATTGACTGTAGTTTGATTTACTCAGCTCATATCGCTAATTCAAATAGCCGCTAACAGCTTACCTACTAGAGTTCCAGATACACAATTTTGTCCACCTATGTGAGTTCAGTTTCAATCGCTACAAGCAGGCTACTATAGGTTTAAATACTCCTTCACCCCAAGATGACTAGGAAACATATATTAACCAATGGCTCAAAACTCGAAGCGAACAAGACCGGTTTCGATGGGATCCCAAAAATTTAATATTTGATCCAGACAAATGGGTCCTGTAGATATCTGGTCTTCGGCAGACTACTTGAATATTTTTAATATTAAGATTTAGAAATAGAAGAAGGTCAATGGCTTATTATCGGAGAAAACCAAGTTCGAATATGGATTAAGTATGTGTGTATTTACCTCTACGCTATACGTGTTATTTAATTTGAAGAAAATGATCGAATCTTCTGCCTTACTTCTGCCAAATCTCCGGTTTCGTCTGGATTCTGAACGAACTTACTTGTCTTGGAAAAACTAAAGGTCGAAAACGAATTCAGCGGTACTCCTTACTTGCAAGCAGATGTAGCAGGTAAGGGTAGCAGCTAAGATTTGTGCTATCTTGAGGAACAGACAACGGATCGAGGAAATAATTGCTTCCAAGTCAATTTGATCGGGTCCCAGTACACCTGCCGAATTTTGTCGTCCACGTGCATCTGTAAGTACTTTAACTCACGACAACCGGACCCGCAGTGCTCCGATCCTGTCGTTTCTGTCAATAATGTATTTACAACTTGTCCTCGTTCTTCTCACCAGCTCTATCCCGGTCCCCCACTCTAAGCCTGTATCGAGATTTCCAGCCCCCCTTCCAGTCCTCCTCCCCCCAGTTTTCAGATCCGGTCCGGAAACGAAACGGGACATCCGCCACCAGAGCTATTTCCAACTTAAAGTTTAATTTCTGTCCGATGCCCTCGAGGTATGGTTGCCTAGCCTTCCTCCCCCTTCTCCCCCCCCCCTTCTCTCCCCCCCCCAATGGGGTCAATCGTGACAAGTCAATCTGGTCGGGTTTCTGGCACGCCTGCCAAGTTTCATCGTTTAGCATATCTGGAAGGACATTAACCTGTGATAACCCGAAATCCGGGACTACCTCACCCCCAACATACACAGTGCCCGGATCCGATCCATTTATGTCAACGATGTATCTAGGATCTGAGCTTGTTCTTCCCACCAAGCTCCATCCCGTTCCCTCCACTCTAAGCGTTTCACAATATTTACGGTACCCCAACTCCCCCACAGTTGACGGATCTGGTCAGGAAGGCAAGTGCCATAAAAACGAGTTCAGCGTATCTCCGTACCCCTATATCGAACATATGATCAACTTCAGATAAAACTTTAGCTTTTAACAAATTTCCCGTTTTCAGACCAGGCGAATGATTATGTCTGGGTACAGAAATTTTTCGGTTTTTGCCGGCTTCCTGACGAGCTACTTGTCCGGAGAGAAATTGTTTTCAGCATCGTGTTCAGCATGTCTTACCCAATAATCGACTGCCACATTAGCTGTTTAAAAATATTTTGTTCGCCCCTTAGTCTCAACCCCCACCCCTAAGTTTAGGGCTACAGAGTCCATATACGAACTTGACCTTACCCTTGGCCCATAGAATCCACACACCATGTTTCTTCAAAATATCTCATTCCCTTCGAGAGTTATCGTGCTGACAGACAGACGGACAACTTTTGCGATGTCACATGTATTCCTCCACTTACATTTTGGGATCCCAAAAGCCGAGCAGGTATGAACCGATATACAGGCAAGTGTAATGAAAGAAAATACAACCTCAGGCCACCCTATCCACAAAAGAACCAAAGATAATCACAATGCCCTCACCTGTCATCGCCCTAATCGAGCAGCAACAAGAGCAAAGGTTTCGATGGGATGCCAAACATTTAATATTTGATCCAGACAAATGGGTCTTGTAGATTTCCGGTCTTCGCCAGACTCCTTGGACATTTTTACTAGTAAGGTTTAAACACAGTAGAAGGCCAATTGGCTAATCATCTCAGAAAACCAAGTTCAGATATGGGTTCAGCATGTGTGTATTTACGACTAGACTCCACGTCATGTCTAATTTAACGAAATTGATCAAATCTTCCTGCCTGACTTCTGCCAAATCGCCAGTTTTGACTGGATTCATTCAAACAATGTTTACAACGGATACGTCAGCTACGATTCTTCATTAGCGATATTTCGGCCCTTCTTGGCAAGGGTCCTCATCAGGCTGTCAATGCTCTGGTTCAAGTTCGGGGAAGGAAATAAACCTGTAATAAAATGATTTATGATTGTATTTATGATTTATGTTTGAATAAATGTTTCAAAATCAGCTTGGGCTCTATGGATATTTTTCGACTGGATTCGAGGTGAACTACTTGTAGTGCTAAGACTAAAGCTCAAAAACGAATTCAGAGTATCTTCTTACTGCTATATCGAACATCTAATCAACTTCAGATACAACTTTAACTTTTAACAAATTTTCCGGTTTCAGTCGGATTCCGAGTAGAAAAAAAATTGTCAAAAGCGGATTCAGCATGTCTTCTTACCCCGATACCGGACACCTAGTCAACTACAGATAAAACTTTTACTTTGGAAAAATTTTCAGGTTTCGGCCGGATTCCGCGCGAACTATTTTTACGACGAGAAAATGATTTTTATTTAAACGTTTAGCATGTCTTCTCACGCCTAAATCGAACATTTAATCAACTTTGAAAACAACTTCCTTCTGTTTTGGCTGGATTCCGGGCGAACTACTTGTCCGGCGAGAAAATCGTTTTGACATCCATGTTAATATGCTCACCTATGGGCGTGTACCCAAATAGCCACAAAAGATGCCTACAGCCAAGGGACCATGATGAGTTGCTCATATGGTGCATTTTACACTCTGCGCAAAATTCGAGCGTATTTTTCATATCCCACCATCTTAACCCAAATTTGTCCGCCCATTAATTTGAACCACAACCCCTAAATGTTGAGCTACAGAGCCCGTCTACAAACTCGACCTCTACCTTGGCCTAAAGAGTCCTCACACCAAGTTTCATCAAAACATCTCATTCCCTTCGAGAATTATCATGCTGACAGACGGACGGACAACTTCTGCAAAGTCATAGGTATCCCTCCACTTAGGTTTTAGGATCCCAAAACGAAAGAAGGCTTCCAAGATTTGAGCAAGCATTAACTGTTTATAAGTTCGTTTCTAAAAATTAAAATATGCAGTTGCTGGTTATTCACAGATGACTTGTATTGCTAATAGAGGGAATTTCGGAATCCCTACATCATTTAGTCGCTCAAAATCGGTGACAAGCGCTGAGCAAGGGGGTTAGAGACTAAAGGAGGGGAATGTACTCATAGTTTTGTCGCAATAGGTTGTTACTTTGGTCGAAGGAAAGTTACAGATGTCAGGAAATATAGAATATTTAACGTGAAACAACATGTTTTGGGACCAAATTTTCACTTCGTGTGTTATGTCTTGATCGAAGACAGTTACGTCAGAGTCATAAAGTTTCGAACCGTCTCGTTTCACACCTTCCACGCAAAACCACAGGTACGACGAGAAAATGGTTTTTATTTAAATCTTTAAGTAGTGAACTGGTAGACAAAAATGCTACTCAGCCGCTCTACCAACTAAGCTACCGAGGGGATTGTGAACAGAGTTCGCAAACCACTACGATAGTCTGTTGGAAGCCTGCCAAAGCCTCCCTTGTGTACAAAAACAAGACCGAAGGTTTCGATGGGATCCCAAAAATTCAATATCTGATCCAGACAGCTGGGTCTCGTCTTAGCCAGATCCAGTCATCGCCAGACTCCTTGAACATATTTAGAATTAAAATTCAGAAACAGATTAAGGCCAAATAGCTAATCATCAGAGAAAAACTTCCTGCCACTACCGCCAATTTCCCGATTTCGGCCAAACTCCAGGACTAATTGTCCGGCGAAAAAAAAGAAAGCTCAAAAATGAACTCAGGGTATCTTTTTTCCCCACTACTGAACATCTAAAAATTTAACTTATAAAAAATTTTCCGACTCCAGCCGGATTCCGGTCGAACTATATGTCTGGGTAAAATATGATTGTCACACACGGATTCAGCATCTCTTCTTACCCCTAAATCGGTTGTCTAATCAACTAGAAATAAAACTTTAACTTCTTCCGGGCGAACTACATGTCCGGATAGAAAATTATTTTCAAATAAGTGTTCACCATGTCTTCTTGCCCTAGATCGAACATCTAATCAACTTCAACTTCAACTTTTAATTTTAACAAACTTTCCGGTTTAGGCCGGATTCCGGGCGAACTACTTGTCCGTCGAGAAAATGGTGTTCACCATCGTCTTCAGCATGTCTTCCTACCCCTAAATCAAACATCTAATCAACTTAAACTAAGACTTTTACTTTTAACTCACTTTCCGGTTTTGGCCGGATTCCGGGCGAACTACATGTTCGATGAAAAAAAAGTTTTCACCATCGTGTTCAGCATGTCTTCTTACCCCATAATCGACTATCACATTAACTGTTTCAAAATATTTTGTTTGCCCCTTAATGTGATACCCCTCCCCCACCCCTAAATGTATGGCTACAAAGCCCATCTACGAACTTGACTGGTCCGACGACCCAACAAATCCTCACACCAATTTTCATCAAAATATCTCATTCCCTTCGATAGTTATCGTGCTTACAGACGTACGGACAGACGGACAACTTTTCGATGTCATATGTATCCCTCCACTTACGTTTTGGGATCCCAAAAAGTGCCATCTATGTACCACATATTTGGTTAATTAAGAAGCGCAAACCCTTCGCATTACTAGAATTTTAATCTCCATTATCCTCCCCTAAAAATGCGGCTACGGTCCCCATCTATGAATCTTGTCTTATTGCAATATGACCCAAAAAATCATCACACCAAGCTTGAATAAAGTATCACAATACAGTCTTGGCATCCTAATAAGTTTAATATTATGTAAGTAAATACATAAGCAAGTAACAGAAATAAGTGGTCTAAAGGTCAAAGCGTTTCTTCGGGCTGCTTTGAAAAATATAAACGAACCAGCTGGAACCCGACTACGCACGCCAAAAACTCTGGTTAATCAAAGAGGTTCACAGCTACTGATGATCCAGCAATTCGAAATATCTGCTACACTGTAAAAAGTTTCTCCGAATAAGGATGCAGTATTTGCTACTGTGGTTAATCTTATATCTACTGGGATAAAACTAATCCGAATTAGGGGTAATCTTATCTCAATAAAGCTAGAGAACACAACTGTGTGCTGCAAATCAGCCTGTTTTCTGTTTGAATAATTTATAATTCTGTTAAAATGTGCACCGCAGGCAAACAAAAATTAACACATCAGCCTCTTTCGTGGTTAAATTCAGAGAAACTCGAACAAAATATGTCGCAGACAAGGTTATTGGATATAAACTTCTTTTCTGCTTGGTAATCCAACCAAAAGTCAAAAAAGAGTAGAAATAAAGGAAAGAAAGCCAAAAACAGTAGTAATAAAGTAGTAAAGGAGATAAGAAAATTAAAAAGTAGAATGGTCGAAAATAAAGTATTCTACTTTGAAATACAGTAAAAGTGGAAGCACTGCTCCTTCCTGTCTAGTTTCAGTGGTTGCTGTTGAGTTGCGCTGTTGGGTGACATCGGTATACTGGAAATATCGTGTTTCCACTTCTGTTTTTGAAAATCCCAAATTCAGGTAGAAAAATCACTAAAGATCCTTTTTTCTTCAGAGAAGAATCCCTTGATAAATCCCTCTCCTTCGTCTGCAATATCCGATAGTTACGACCACCTGTGTTTGTGTCAGGAGGGGTGGGGGTGGGGGGGGGGGGGGGCGAACTACAAATATGTGTCTGTATAATGCCCGTTAAGGCTACCGGCTATAAGCAATAGACTTAAAATTCTACAAATTTGAAGAAATATAAACACCAAAATCAAGCATGCCCTCATTTCAGCATTCGCTGAAAAACATTTCAAATCTGCCTTTTTTTCTGGAAAATTTCACAGGGTGAAATTCACGATTTGTCATTTTGACAAGATTCAAACATACGACTGTCATTTTAACAATCTCTGACCATACGATTGTCTCGTAACGTAGCCTACGACAAGAACATTTCTTCGTTTAACTAAATTACTAGAACCAGGTGGTTTACGGGCGAAATTCACTGTTTGTAACTTAAGTAACTCGGGCAAGCTCAAAATATCGAGTGTAAGAAAAAACAGAAGAAAATTCCGACACGTTTGCCAAATATCTAGGCCAAAACAAAAATAGTAGAATGAGGAGGCAAGCGAACAAAAGATGCTACATACTACATAAGTGCCCCTACAGTTATTGTGAAGTTGACGGATTTTTAACTTGAGACTAAAAAATAAAAAAAAATCTCCATTCTTATATTAAAAATCCCAAAATATCTCAATTATCCCTGAAAAATCCCTTATCCCTCTTTAGAAAAATAAATCCCGAGGAAGGCCTGGAAATCCCTCAAAAAGGGATAAATCCCTCGAAAACAACATCTGGAAATCTTCAGTTATTTTTCTAAATATTGTATATAATTTAATATAACCAACTATTATAAATTGAGATTTTTTTTTCCAGTATTACATTGTTTCCCAAAAAATACGTCGAAGATCGAAATAGAAAATATCGATATATCGCAAAATCAAAATATCGCCCAATAGTTGAGCTATGTAATTTTATAACAGTGGTGATCTCAGTTAACTTGAGAAGTGAATCGAACGAGGCTCTAGCAAGTTCGAAGCAGGAATCAACTATAAAGTTGCAATTTTCTCGTACAAATATCTGAGTCAGCTGTTACCCCTGCTTTTCAAAATCTTTTTACTTATAACAGAGATCTTCATTATCATAATACAAGACATGCGGATAATTTAACTCATGAGTTTAGAAGCTTAACTCGGGCATCTTTTGTAATTCGCCATTATGGTCCTCATGTTTGGAATATATTGCCCGAATGTGTGAAAAATACGCCTAATCTTCCTGCTTTCTAGTCACGGGCAAAGAAGTTCCTTTTGTCTCGGAATGAAACTGGTGAGAAACACAATACACGTTATCCATTCTATTCAGGGTATGGTTATCCATTCTATTCAGGTTTTTTTTCTCCGATTTTCTTTTTTTGTTGTTGTATCATCTTCTTCTTGTCTTTTCATATTTGTCTTTTCATATTTATCATTTGAATTTTTAGTGTATGAATAGCTCGGTATGAATATAGTGAACAATTATAAATTAATTACACCGCTTGCCCTTCCAAGCTTCATCGCCTTTCTTGGCAGGTAAAAGACGAATAGTGTTTTTTTTTTTTAATAAATGTATCTCTACTCTACTCTACTCAATCGATTTTGTCTCTTTACAGGAGACAATGACGCTTCGAAGCTCGTATCGGCCTAAGAAATCCTTCTGGCTCCTTCCTAATATGTCGTTGGTTTTAGCGACATATAATAGCAAAGATGTTTATAATCTCTACTGCTATGATCAGTACTGGAGCACCAGCACCAGGACTTTTGAGGTGAGGAACCTCAGAATTCTTCTTGTTAGGAGTAACCTTGTCGGGTGAGAATCAGGGGAAAATTCATACAAAGAAGTCTGGTTTTGATGGTGAGCCACTAAAGAGGGTGTATGAGAAGCAAAAGCTGAAGATCAGATTAGGACATACCGTCTTTAGTGAAGTCTCGCCTGTACAAATTTAAGGGAACATGTACGCTCTGATGCAGATGATGACGGAATTTTATTTACGCACTGAAGAAGAGGAAAATAGGGCAGGATAGACAAAGAAAAGGAAAAAAAAAACACTGAGCTTTCAATAATGTAGTGAATGCACGAGACCATGAAACAAAACATTTAAAAAAAAGAAACAAAAGGGACTAAGCGGGTCTAAAAAATCTTCTTCCTAGGTGGAGTGCGGAGAAATGGCCAAGGGCAGAAACGTGAAGGTCTTCGGCAATCGAAGATAACTTTTCACAAGAGTCGGAGGGCAAAAAAGTTTCAGCTATACGGGAATTCCTATAACGTCGAGGAAGGTAGAAGAGAAATTTACAGTATTTGAAATAAAAAGTCCTGATACGTTTTAAATCTCTTCGCCTTAGAATACCAAAAAGTCCGGAAAGGTTGCAGACAGAGGGAGAACAAAAACTATTAAATAAACTACCAAGGGCTTTTCTGTTATACCTTCCTCTATTTAGAACTATTTTTCGATATCCGGCACGAATGGAATCGTGAGCAGAATCTGAGAGAAACTTACAGATATAATCTATCTTGTTCTGTACTCGAAACACATATTGTGAAACAATTCTTTGGAGGTAAAATCAGCCTTTAGATATTGTTTTCTAGCACGTGGCAATTGTATGCGATTCTCTTTCGAAAGATGAACCCGAGTCTGATTTTGGTTTCTCATACATTGCGTACATCATGCTAGTAGCTTGCATCTTCCTCGCCTTGACGGTGTTTGTCCACCTTGTTCTACCCGATCTTCATAACATCAATGGCGTCACGATCATCTGTAATTCCTCCTCGATGATGATCAATTTCATTCTGATGGCCTTCATGAATTTGGGGATTACTCCAAAGATCCACACGGATAGCTGCAAAGCTCTGGGTATGCGATTTTTTTCCTTTAACTCACAACTCTTACTGAAATTGTTTTTTTTACGATCATCTGATTCCAAAATATCAGATTTCGAAATACCAATAATCCATATCTAGGCCTCTGACTGATGGATCCTCTAAAGGAGGTTCGTTGCAAAATAACCAATTACCAAGCGCTAGGTGATTCAAGAGTTGGAAAATTCAAGAAGAATTAAAGGGTCCGACTCCGAAGCGCAAAATTGACATGCTGGTTAGCCCAGTCTTGCAAATACTAAACAAATTCTTTTAATTTCTCATGCCGTGATTTTGAAAGAGTTGTCAGCAGTCGGTCGGTGATGTTTTCAATGCTTGACTGGCAAAATCACCTCGGCCTATAAGAGACAAAAAGTAGTAGGTTCAAAACGAAACAATGTCGAAGCGAGGTGCTTTCAGTCTTGTACAATTTTATACAGGAGACCAAGTTGTACTATAAAAGGCAAAACAAGTCAAAAAGACTATTCGTCTCGATTCTTGGGGTAGGTCTTACCTCTTTTTTGAGAGTATGTGTGCCCAAAATCTCACATGCCATAACCAAGATCAGGCATTACGTGGTAAACTGTGTCTCGGTAGTTTGTTCTGCAGAAAAACATAGACTAATGCGGTTTTATAGGCCGTCCTTCTTTCCCTTTCACAGTTCTCCTTTATTCTGACTTAGAACCCACAGAACCGATTTAGCTTCATCATTGTACCCGACCTCTCTTGAGCCACGTAGCGCTCTGCAAAACAGAATATTTTCCTCCTCCGCTCTCTATCATGAGTACGTTGCAACGGTGCTCGTCTGGAACCGGCACGCTCTCATTGGTTGAAAACAACCAAATGGCCGCTTACGACCGTTTCCAACTGCTTACGATGTAAGTGGTGAACCCCTTCAGTCATAGGCATCCGCTCAGTAGCCTGTTGCGGAACAGGATCGCGTATTTTTGCTCGGCTTTGTTGTCATTGTCTACCTTTGGTTCTTCCGTGTAAATTGATAGGTGATGTACATTTGATTCAAGCCAGATGCCCATTTTTTCTTACAGGACGAGTAAAGGTGTTTTCAAGCCTGTGGACTGTGGAACGTCTTCTACCTGAACGTCATAAGGTTTTATGCATTATAAGTTCCTTGTGTATTTCAGGTATAATCGCCCAGTATTTCTTCTTAGCTGCGTTTGCCTGGCTGGCCGTTATGGGGTACGATGTCTGCAGAGCCTTCAGGTAGACATTTTTTTTTTTTTAGGGGGGGAGGGTTATTTCATGGTAGCCTTGAGTACAACCTCCTGGCAACCTTTTGTGAAAGCCATCCACCAGATTGCTAGAATTTTGAGTCGACCGAACAGTCAAGACAATTCTTCCTTACGTCGCAAAAATGATGATCGCTAATTTGGCTATTTTTCAAAATTTCTTATATATCCATTTCACTCTTCTCATCAATACCAGTAATAACTGTGAATCTCTTCATTTTCCCTGTACCATCCATTTCTATGTTAAATTCGTCTCCCATGCTTGTTGTCTCTCATGGGCCTATGCCCATAGCCCGGGACCACCTGATGTTTTCTTTCTTGCTTCACCTCCCGAATCAGCCTTGACGAAAAGAATATCATGGATCCAGAAGGAACATCTGGGAAGTGAAGCCTTGCTTTTAAGTGGTTAGAACCTCCAGCCAATAGTTACTAAGAAATACCTCCATACAAATTATACCCCTTCCAACCACCCACAAAGTCATTACAGAAGAGGCTCTAACGATTTACAGGTAGTTACTGCTTATAACACGTTATCTACCATGCTCTGGATTATCGCAGGCATGTTTGGAAATCTGAAATTTCGGATCATAGTAGCCTACGTCTAATGCAGTGAAAGTCTTTTCGTCTATCTACAATGTCAATTAAGGTTTTCAATAAGAAACAAGCAACCCCCTTAGCCATCAAAACGTCCCGAGACATCATCAAGCAAAGAGCAGAGCCAATGAAGTCGAAACTTTTCAGTAACCGAGCAGTCACCACTCAAAGCCTGTAGAGTCTATACTGCACACTTCTGGCCCACATCTGGCTGTACAGTACAGCAAGTACTACAAAGCCTACCACTCAAAGCTGTAGAAACCACCTGCATTCACACGTGTACGACACAATTTCTTCTCGTCAAGGGTAGTAAAAGATTGGAGCCTGCTAACGGACGAGACCGTCGTTTCCGGGTCCTTGGAAACTGTCAAGTCTCGTCTCGATAAGGCGTCGGAGAAAAAACTGTTCAAACACCAATGGGATTATAAATCCTGTTGAGACTATTCAACCAGAAAAGCAACCAGAAGTGGCGCATAACGGATCCGTCGTGGAACTTATTCGCCCCGAAGAGCAAATTAAGTTAATTAAGGTATATACGTGCGAAGAATCATGTCTGTTCTGTCGACTAAAGGCAACTATCCTTTTGCTCCAAGCCATGCCCCCCAGCTGCAGGTGCTGACATCTAAAAGAAGAAACAGCACAACACATCCTCTTTGACTGTGCCTTTAGAAACTGTTACCACTTTGCCAAAACTTACATCGTGTTCCACCCTTCTAACAATCGTAGCTATTGATTATTATTTCCGTTCCAACCTCACGAAAAGTTACTACTCTCACCGTTCCAACCTTCTCTAATTAGTAACTAATAGCGACTATTTGCTTAGTATGCTCGGGAGCGTAGGAAGAGTGCATGGTAACTACGGATCTCTGTAACATGATTGGCTGGATTACCCCTTGGAGTAATATATTGGTGAAGATAGAAAAACACATTCCAGCCTTGAAGCCAAGAAGCCCAAAATTCGTGAGCTCATGCGTGGTAACTATATGCTCTCTATAGTCAGAACAGGAGAAGAAAAGTGGAAGCCAAGAAGAAAAGAAGAAAGGTTAAAGCCCAGCCATACCCCAAAGCCAATCGAAGGAAGGATGTGTGACCAGGGACGTATGCAAGGGATGGGGAGAACAGGGTGGGGTATTCAAGAAATATATGTGTATTTTGCGCTACATTTAACGTTTAACTGACCGTTAAGAATATACTTCGAGGGGCTACTCACCTTGGTGACCACTGTACATCCTCACACCGGCTGAGCACTTGCCACATGGCTTAGATCTATTTTGGGGTTGAGCAGCGACACGAAACCGACTTCTAATTAAAATCTCTCAGTCATCACAGCAATGCGCAATTTAAAAATATGACGCTTTGACTATTATCCTTTGTTTTGCAGTATACACAGTGGCAAAACTAGACCATTTCCGTTGGGGAAAATCCAGATTTTACCTCCAGGACTGGACAAGCTGCTACAAAAAGCATTGTTGCCGCTTCACACATTTTTCGCGAAGGATACTAAGAGTTTGTCATATATCAGTTTCAACTCCCTCGCATCAGACCACCATACAATGTAGGCATGTTTATCAAACAAGATAAAGCCATGATCGAAACTGCACTACTTAGTGGACAGTGCGGCTGGGTTTTTTCTATTTTAGGCTTGGTGAGTTTTGGGATCCCAAAACGTAAGTGGAGGGATACCTATGACATTGCAAAAGTTGTCCGTCTAGCCGTCTGTTAGCACGATAGATCTCGAAGGTAATTAGATATTTTGATGAAACTTTGTGTGAGGATTTTTTGGGTCAAGGGTAAGGTCAAGTTCGTAGATAGGCTCTGTATCTCTACATTAAGGGGTGGGTGTTCAAATTAAGGGGCAAACAAAATACTTTTAAACAGCAAATGTGATAGTCGATTATCGGATAAGAAGACATGCTGAACACGATGGTGAGAACTATTTTCTCGCCGGACAAATAGTTCTTCTGAAAGTTGGTTGTAAGTGAAAGTATCATTTGAGTTAGATAAATGTTCGATTTAGGATTAAGAAGACATGCTGACACTTATGTGAAAAGCTTTTTCTACCCGGACAACTAGTTCGTCCGGAATCCGGCAAAAAACAGAAAATTTGTTAAAAGGTAAAGTTTCATTTGAAGTTGATCAGATGACAGACATAGGGGTAAGAAGAAACGCTGGGTCTTTACATGACACGCATGTTTTACTCAGACATACAATTCGTCCGGGTTCCGACTATAAGCGGAATTTTTAGTTTTTATTTGAAGTTGAATATACGCTGAATTCGTTTTTGAATTTTCTTCTTTTGCTGGACAATTAGTTCGCTCGGTATTCGGCCGAAACCGGAAAGTTGGCAGAAGTAAAGCGGAAGCTTTGGTTAGTATTGTCAAAATAGATATGACTTATAGAGGCATATCCGAACTTGGTTTTCTCTGATGATTAGTCTGGTGAAGACTGGATCTAGCGATCACAAGACCCATTTGTCTGTATCAAACATTAGATTTTTGGGATTCCTTCGAAACCTTTGGTCTTGTTCATATAGAACCTGCCGCGTTTGGCCTTAAGTGCCATATAGCGTTGATATATGTCTATATTTGATGATATAGTCCATCTCTCAATCTGTGGCCCTGCAATACTTTCTCTAGGTTGCAAGCTAGGCTAAATGTAGCTAAATCACCCGACCTGATACTACTGAGTTCATTCCTCTGTGATTTATAGAGAGGACGGAATCAGGGATCTTTAACATTTTTAAATAGCGAAGGGGCAATCCTATTCCTTTGAAATTCGATGGCGATAGAAACTGATATATCAAAGTGACTTCTTATGTGTCTTACCAACATTCGACAACGGTGAGGGGAGGGGACGAGGGGAGACCAACAGATGATATAAGGATCCCAATTTGCACAGAAGGCTTTTTTCGATCTTGTGGTGTGCAGCCATACCAATAGAAAAGTGCATTTTGTGGGTTTGACACGACTTATTCCAATAATCTGCTTGATTTTCTATCAAATCGTCAATAGACGGTTATGAATTACCAACAAGACTTTTCCGATGCCCGCATCGAAAACTCACCGACAAACGGAAGAAGTCGACTCGAATTGGTGATCTCATCAACAAGTTTCCTGATGTATCAACAGAGCTTTTGTACGGTAAAAGAAACGAAAGAAGGAGAGAGTTTACTGATGCTTCACTTCACACCGACAAAAACTTCTGATTTACCGATGAGATTTTTCGTCGGAGGGGTCCCTCTTCTTCTACTCAGTAGGCCTACTAGCATGTTTCTATACTTTTCTCGGGTATTTGTTGTAATTGAGATGACGGTGAGTGGAAGGCGGTTTTGACCATGAATGTTTCAGAAAGACTATTCCCACCGTTCAGTGGTCAGTTTAATTGCTCCAAAAGTTGCCATACTATGCAAAATAAATTACAGAACTTTCCAAAATCCATATCCATAATCAAGTATTCTGTCTGTTTGTTAAAAATATACCGTGTACGCCTTCAGTTCCTGTTCAAATACTTCATCGTTTTTCAGTGGGAACTATAATAGAAGAATTTCAACCGAGTTGGACAAAAAGGTACTTCTGAAGTACTCCATCTTTGCCTGGGGCACGCCTGCACTGATCAGTTTATTGACCGTTCTCATGGACCAAATCGATGTACCCTACTATATTGTGACGCCAAATATTGGATTAACCTCGTGCTGGTTCTGTAAGTACAACCATGCACTGCGTCTTAGCAGAGGGCTCTGCAAGTGTCCCCTCGGTATCTGGTTACGTACCAGCTTGATCAATCGTTTGCTTTTCTTTCAATAAAATTAAATTCGTTTCTTCCTGGCCCCGTCCGATTTGGAGAAATGGTAATCCGGTTCTCGGAAAACTAGAATCCGGAGCAAAACAGAATTGAATTTGTTTCTGAAATTAATCGAGGCAGACGGGTTCAAGAATACCTGCTGAATGATAATTAGAACTTCCTTTTCACCGCTGGACTAGTATCTTGACCGAAATCTGAACACAAGCGGAAATGTAGTAGAAGTATTTTTTAGTGGGTTGTTTAAAAAAATAGTAAAAAAAGTTTTTGTTGGAGGGGTGAGGAGTCACGATTCAGAGAATGAAGGTATAAGTTATCATTTCTTTTTTTTATTACCTTTATTTATTTATTTTTACTTTTCTTCTCTTTTTTCTTCTTCTTTTTTCTTTTGTGTGGTATATTTAAAAAATGATTAATTTGCGTTTAAATGAAATTAATTTATTGTTTAAGTTAGGCTAAAGTAGTTTGTGGTAGCCGCCCAGTGCCAGTGCATTTATGTCTTCTCATGGGCGGTTACCTATCATGATGGGTTATTATGTAATTTAGCAATAAAATAATCTAATCTAATCTAATCTTGTGTTCGAATAGCTGGTTGAAATAAAATTTCTACCCGAAAGAGACCAAAGCATCAGGAAATACTATTAGAATAAAAGAATCCAGCTTCTGAAGAAATTTGCGCACCCGCAATTGTTATTTAAGAAGCTAAACTCCTGGGTGTAAACAAAACACTATTGTTTTCATGTGTATTGACTAAGCAGTCTAGTGTACTTTCAAGATGTCTGTCTGAGTGTCTACTTGATCAAGAAAAAGGCTAAAATTAACAGCTAAAAAAATAATAGTCAAATGCGATCAATTCCAGGGGCGTTGCTAGTCTTTTACCTTTGGGGGGGAGGTCCGCCTTTTGTGCCGACGGACAAACACATATATCCGCCAGCACAGAATAGAACCGGGGTAAAACTAACTGTAATGCATCAGTTGAGATTATTCCTTTGATGTAACTTTGTATATTTGAGTTTACATATTTGGCTCTTCATTTTAGCTTTCGCAAAAACGCAAAGCTTCCAATGACTGTACCAAGAACAAGTTAAGCTAAGCGCCACAGGCAAAAATTTTTAAATCTGCCTATTTTCCATAAAAATTAGCTATACCTACCATACAAGTTCTCAATCCTAAAACGCCAACTAAATGAAAAACCGTTCTTCCAAATAAAGAATACTACAAAATGCACCGCATGCGAAATTTTTTGTAAACTAACTGTAATGCATCAGTTGAGATTATGTCTTTGGCACATTTAGTATGTTAAAGTTCACATATTTTGCTTTTCATTTTAGCTTTCGCTAAAAAGCGAAGCTTCCAAGGACTGTACCAAGAAAAGTTAAACCAAGCGCCACAGGCGAAATTTTTTTAATCTGCTATTTTCCGGGCAAATTTACCTACAGTGCCATACGCTTTCCGACTTTTAACGTGTTTCAAACCCTAAAAGTGTCTATCCTAAAATAAAAACTAAATGGTATACCGTTCTCGCAAATACAGAATAGCACAAGATGCGCCGCAGGTGAAATTTTGTTCTAACTAAATGTAATGCATCATTTGAGATTATGTCTTTGGCACATTTGGTACGTTAAAATTAACATATTCGGCTTTTCATTTTAGCTTTCGCTAAAAAGCGAAGCTTCCAACGACTCTACCAAGACAAGTTAAACCAAGCGCCACAGGCGAAATGTTCTTGGCGAAACATTTTGTGTAAAACTAACTGTAATGCATCAGTAGTAATAATTGTTCCTTTGATGTAAATACATATATTTAATTTCACATAAAGGCTTTTCGTTTCAACTTTCAAAAAGCGGAAATTCCAACGTTTGTACCCAGAACTAAAAACTAAGCTACGCCGGTGAAATTTTTTTTAATCTGTATTTTTTCTGGAAAAATTTGCGCGTGACAAATGTTTGCAGAATTTAATTTCTTATCTATAAAAAGACCCGATGTGCGACAAGAATACCGACGCCGGACAAAAGCATTCAGAATTCGATCTCTTCTGTGTTTTGCCCAACAAGACTGTAAAGAACTTTATTTTTTACTTGTAAATAGAAGCCTATGTTCCAACGAGACTTGAACTTTCGGCATGCGCCCGATTCAGAATTTAATAATAAAAAAAAATCGTGTAAAATGAACCCGTTGTGCCTTCGAGAATACCGACGCCCGACAAAACCGTCGAGCATTTGATCAGTGATGTATTATGCTCGACTAGACTGTACAGAACTTGATTTCTTACGTGTAAAAATAACCCTTTGTGCCGATGAGACTTGAACTTCCCTGGCACGCCTGACAAAGTTCGCAAAATTTGATTTCTTAAGCATAAGTAGAACCCGATCTGCCGACGAACCGACCGACGCACGACAAAAGCATACAAAATTTATCTCTTCCGGATTTCTTATGTATGAAAAAACCCGACGTGACGACGAGAATACAGAGGCAAGACAAAAGCATGCTGAATTCGATTTCTTCAGTGTTTTGCCCGACACTTGTTTGCAGGATTTCATTTCTTGCGTACCAATGTCGATCGACGCCCGACAAAAAGAAAAAATGTATTTCTTCTGGATTCCTTGTGTATAAAAAGAAATCGATGTACCGACGAGAATACCGAGGCAAGACAAAAGCATGCTGAATTCGATTTCTTCAGTGTTTTGCCCGACAAGTGTTTGCATTCTTGCAGGATTTCGTTCTTGCCTGACAAAAGCCTACAGAATTTATTTCTTCTATGTTTGCCGGCGCTTCATAGCCCCCTACCCCACCCCCCATAGTGACACCCCTGACCAATTCTACAAGAAAACTTTTCCGAGTACAAGATTCTAAGGGCTCCTTTCCTAGAGGTATTAGCCTATGTCCTTAAAAGTAATCTCTGTCCGATATTTCTGGAACAGTATTTTTTCGACGACAAAGTTAAGGCTAGGGGGAAACCTTTGTTTCTTTGACTATGCCTGCGTTTCCTGCCGAACCAAAGTTAGCGAAGAATGATTATTTTGTTTTCAGACGACCCGAAATCAGGCGTTGGTCTCTACCTCTACACTCCTGTCTGCTGTTTCCTAATTTTCAACCTTATCTGCTTCATAAAGCTGGCGTGGACCATGTACGGTGCCAGTAAGAACGCCTTTGCACTTTCTCCAACCAACTCAACAAGGAAACAAGAAAGGTGATATTTCTGTTCGATGTAGATTTACGCGGTCATCTCCCCTTTCTTTGATACCCCTTATTTCGGATTGCACAATCCATATGAATTGTCTCATTAGCACGCCGTTGTATTATTTATTTCGTTACTTTTTGGGATCCCAAATAACCATGACTATGACTTATTAAGCTTGTGCGTCCGTCTGTCTGTCTGTTAATACGATAAGTATTGAGATATCTTCTTCAGACTTGGTGTTAGGATCCTTTGGGTCAAAGTACAAGTCAGGTTTTTAGTTGGCCTCCATCAATCATTATTTAGGGGTTGGGTAAGGTTTAAATTTAAAGGGCGAAAAAATATTTTCTTAAAGCTAATGGGATCGTCAATCTAGGGGTAAGGAGACGAGCTGAATCCGGATATCAAATTTGTTAATTTATTGTCTCTCCTAGAAGTTTATTAGAAGTTCAATTGGGGGTAAGGAGGGCTTGCTGAATCTGAATTTGAAAATTAGTTTGTTCGGAGTTTGGCTGAAATCCGGGCCAAAGCTGAAATTTAGCATGAAGTCCTAAAACCGAATGATACCGTCAATAGAAGGTGAGGCGACAGTTACAGCTTTCGAAAATACTAAAGATGGGCAAATAGTGTTTGTGATCGGTTTAGTTAAATCTCCTAAGTCCCAACCGACATTTACTACGTCGAAAAGGTATAATGGGTTTGACAACTATCTAGTGAACAATTTAATGAAATTTATTAACCAATTTTCGAAAAAAGTAGGTGGCGCTACCAGTCCCTACACTATATACTCTTTTCTCCATACAAGGTGAAACCTTATCCCGCATTTGTGACGAAATTCACGTACTCTTTTTTTAGTTTAGGGATGCCGAAGTCATGTCGTTTCTTGGGCTCGTAGGGGTTGAGAAATTTTGTTCGAGCTTGGTATTACCAAGAAGTGAGAACTTGCATAAAAACGATGTCAGCACGCTGGATCGTTTTTTTTTTCTCTTATTTACCAGGGTGACGGGTGACGTTCTGAGCCTAGAGTACAAACATTTGGATGTGTTCTTTAAACTTGCATCTACTGTCGGTCCTTTTCGGTCTTTATTCGTGTCATCCTTGAATACAGGATTGCACAACTTCTACCATCTTACTGTACTTTAGCCCCTTATTTTGTCTTTCAAACTAGTGGTAGTGCAATTTGTTGGAGGTAGAAGGGAGAAATGTCGACCTCTTTCTGTTTAAATTGAATTCGGCTCACTTTCTTGGCGCGAAGAACGGTGGTCAGAAGTACAGTGACAATAATTATTCTGTGGTCGCAACAGCACCGGATAGACTCCACCCCGGTAAACAGAGTCTGAAAAAAGCAGTATCGGATGATTCAAGTCTTCTCAATTCTTTCTTTATTTATTCTTGGTATTGGTATCCACTGAATCAAATTAGAGGCAAAGTTCGTAGATGGGTTCTTTAGCCCTATATTTTGAGAGCTGGAAGGAGGTTTCAAATTAAGGGTAGACAGATCTATTTTTAAAGCCAGTTAGACCTTACTTTGGAAAGTAGGCGCGCTGAATCCATATTTGAAGTTTGTTTTCTCATCTTTTTAGTTGTTTGGGCTTGGCTTTAGTTGTTTAGTAGTTCTCAAAAAATTCCAAAATATTCCAAATTTTGTTTGTACATATTCAACTGACAGATTATTCTAATAATTATCATAATAATTTATTTATGACCCATCATACACTGACAAAAAGAAATACAAAAGAGGAAAAAGTAATACACGGAAAGAGATAACACCCTACAAAAGGCACCACGAAACTAACTTCTAACAAATTAACCTAATAATGTACCAAAAATAAAAAGAAAGAACAACAACAACGACAACGGAACCAGAACTAGAGCAGAAAACCCTTCCAAGGGTGGTTAGAAGGGTGGCTCCGCAGGATCAAGAGAATCCGGCAAGCTGTATCTCTCCCACAGTCTACCAAGTTCAAGTTCAATGGGTTTATTAACAAATACAAAATAAATCATACATAACCAAAACACTCGAGTACCACAATCCTTACATTTTATACATAATACGCAGAGTGGTCACTGTTCCTAGTACACAACCTTGCCTCTTAAGAAACAAAAAAAATAACTAATTACCTTCCTGCACCTTACCCCAGGGCAAGCCACCGCATCATAACAAAATAAAAAAATGTTATTATTATTTTATTCTTAAGCATATTTTGTTTAATTTCTTATTTTATTTTACCAGATTTTATTTAATTATTCTTCTGTAATGCTAATAAATGATATTTTACTTTTTTTTTAAATGACACAAGGGAGCTCCTACCTCTCAGCTCATCTGGGATCAGGTTCCATATTCACCGTTCCTTGTCCAAGGCGGTACCGGAATGAGGAACTTTGCATATTCGAAAAAAGCCCTTCTAATTTTTATGGCACTTGCCTTCCGGCCAAGTGCCGTATACCGATCACTTTTTCGTCGGTCGGTCGGTCGGTCCGGCGATCGCGAGTTAGGGTACTTCCAGATGTGCAAGGAAGATCAAACTTGGCAGGCGTATCAGGGACCCGAGCCACCTAACTAGGAAATAGTCACTTCCCCGATTCGACCATCGTGGGGGGCGTGGAGGGAGGGGGGATCCGGAATATTAAGGCATGTGTAACATTTGAAAGGTTGATCGGATCTAATTGAAACTTGATATGTGGAAAGAACACATGTCCCATTTTACGTCCGAACCAGATCCGACAACTGTGGGGGGAGTTGAAGGGGGGGGGGGGGGGGTCGGAAATATTGTGACACGCTTAGAGTCGAGGGATTGGGATGAAACTTGGTGGGAAGAACAAGCTCATATCCTTGATACATCTTTGACATAACCAGATCAGATCCGGGCACTGTGTGGGGGGAGGGGGAGGAGGCTGGATCCCGGAGTTCCGGTTTTCAGGGGATTAAGTACTTCCAGATGTCCTAGGATGATGAAGTTTGGCAGGCATACCAGGCCAAACTTACTTTGAAATAGTCACTTCCCCGACTCGACTATCGTTGGGGGAGTGGAAGGAGGGGGAATCTGGAATATTGAGGCATGTGTAACTTTCGAACGGGCGATCAGATCTGAATGAAACTTGATATATGGAAAGAACACATGCCTAGCTTGTCCCTTTTTACGTCCGGACCGGATCTGGCAACTGGGAAGGGAGTTTGAGGGAGGGTACCGGAAATATCGTGACACACTTAGAGTGGAGGGATCGGGATGAAACTTTGTGGGAAGAACAAGCTTCTTTGACATAAACAGATCGGATCCGAGCACTGTGGGCGGGGGGGGGGGGGGTATGTGTCCCAGATTTTCAGTTATCACGGGTTAAGGTACTTACAGATGTGCTAGGACGATGCTGTTACCTACTGCCTATGCTTGCAAGTGCGATATGAGCTTACATCTCTTGTTATTTTATCCAATTGAGTTGAGTATAGATTGAACCAAGTATAGAACATGAGGGAGAGAAACAGTATAATACACTTTTGCAATGTGGCGTTTACCAAGATTAAGCTGTGCTCCAACCGCACCAGCATCCGCACTACGTATCTAACGCTCAGTTTGAGTGATAAGTAATTTCCGAGTCGAATTTAGGGATGTACCAATAGGTAATCCAAGATACACAAGTTCCGGCGATGGTATAACATAAGAATCCCCAAGGTTCACTGTGTCTTGGGTTTCAGAACGGTGGAAATTAAATAGTAACACTTGAGACTTGGCAGCATTTAGAGAAAGACCGATTTCATTGTCATTCTTTGAAATCTCCTTGTAACTTTTTTCCAAACTAAACACAGCCCTTAGGTTAAAAACATCATCCACATAACTTAAAATAGACACACTGACACCATTCAGGCAGCAAGGGGACAAATTAGGACCGCGTTATTGTAAATAGTAGGGGAAGTAATGGCTCCTTGCTTAATTCCGAGATGAACGCGAAGTTCTGATGGAAGGAGCGAAGAACCGATCTTTAAACGTACCCGAAGGTATATATAAAATACAATAGAGAGGTGGAACTACATCAACTGAACCCCCCCCCCCCCCTTTCTTAACAGCTAATGCATAGCCTGAGAACGAATCAGAGATCCGAAAGCATTACTAACGTCAAATGCACTAATAGCCAAGGGTCTACCTGACCATTCTGCATCCTTTAGGGTCGTACATAAACTACGTAGAGCATGGTAACAACCGAGAAACTGAAACGGAGGAATGGCACATTGCTGTCGAATATGCTCAGTAATTAATAACTAAAAAATCTTCGAAAATAAGCTAGAAACGGTAATAGGCCTATGTGACAAGCATTGAGAAAGCGGCTTCCCTTTCTTTGGGACCGGGGTTACAACACCAACACATAGGCTTTCTTTTTGTCCGTCCGTCCGTCACGTCCGTTCGTCCGTCTGCCCGTCTGTGCGCACTATAACTCTCGCAGGGAATGATATATTTTGATGAAACTTCGGGTCAAGAGTAAGGTTGAGTTCGTCGATGGGCTCTGTAGCCTTACATTTAGGGGTGGGGGAGGGGTTTAATATAAGGGGCATATGAAATATTTTAAAGAGATGATGTGAAAGTCGATTATGGGGTAAGAAGACATGCTGAACACGATGGTGAAAACCATTTTGTCATCGGACAAGTAGTTCGCTCGTTTGTTAAAAGTAAATGTTTTATTTGAAGCTGATTGGATGTTCGATATAGGGGTAAGAAGACATGCTGAACACGATGGTGAAAATCATTTTTTTTCGCCGGACAAGTAGTTAGCCCGGAATCCGGCCAAAACCGGAAAGTCTTCTATAAGTAAAAGTTGTATTTGAAGTTGATTACATGTTCGTTTTAGGGGTAGAAAGACATGCTGAATACAATAGTGAAAACCATTTTCTCGCAGGGCAAGAAGTTCGCCCGGAATTCGGCCAAAGCCGGCAAGTTTGTTAAAAGTGAAAGTTTTATCTGAAGTTGATTAGATGTACGATTTAGGGGTAAGAAGACATGCTGAACACTTATTAGAAAAGTATTTTCTACCCGGACAATTTGTTCGCCCGAAATCAGTCCGAAACCGGTAAATTTGTTAAAATAAAAAGTTTTATTTGAAGTTGATTAAATGACAGATTTAGTGGTAAGAAAACACGCTGAATCTGTATATGACAATCTATTTTTTTACCGGTAGATATAGTTCGTTCGGAATCCGGTTGAAACTGAATTTTTTGTATGAGAAGTTTTACTTGAAGTTGATTAGATGTTCTTTGTACGGATAAGGAGATACACTGAATTCCGTTCTGAACTTTTTTTTGTGGGTAGTTTGTAGTTATGGTAGTTTGTTAACAACTGTCTTGATGAAGTATTAGATTTTTGGGATCCCATCGAAAGCTTTGGTCTTGTTTCACTTAGTATCTTTTCTGTTTATTGGTCTTATGACTTGGTAAAATTATCCGTCCATCCGTCTGTCCGTCAGTATGTTAGCATGATGACCGTAGAAGTGGTTGACATATTTTATCCAAAATTGGTGTGAGGATCCTTCCGGTCAAAGTCGAGGTGCGGGTAAAAGTACATATATGGGCCCCTCTAGCTGTAAATTTAGGACTGGGGGAGGGGTTTCAAATTAATCAGGGAACAAATAATTTGTTAAATGCTAATTAGAAGTTCGATTCAGGGGTAGTGAGATCTACTGAATTTCGCCGGACAATTGGTTCTCCCAGAATCTGGCAAAAACCAGAACATTTGTGAAAAGTAAAAGTTTACCTTTGATTAGAAGTTTATTGGGTAGGAAGACATGCTGAGTCTCAAGGTGAAAATAATTTTCTGGTCGGACTAGTAGTTCACCCAAAATCCGGCCGAAACCGGAAAATTTGTCGAAAGAACTTTATTAAATGTTCAGTTTACGGGTAAGAACGTGGTATGCGTTCCACGTATACCGGGTATGGGGCAGGGGCAAATCGACAACTGATGACTTAACTTAAATCGTCCTACTTTATCCCATCTTAAAATAAACCCCTGAAAGAAAAAGAAAGAAAAAGTTGTTGAATTTTGTGTTTCCTTCAGGCTACTGGCTATCCTCAAGCTGTTCTTCCTTCTCGGAATCTCGTGGATATTTGAAGTGCTGTCATGGGGAATCGGAGGATCGAAGAACTACTGGTATCTCACAGACACAATAAACATCCTAAAGTCTGTATTTGTCTTCATCATTTTTGTTTGTAGACGAAGGGTAGGTATTTTATCATTTAGTTTCGGAGAGATTGGGAAGGAATTTGACGATAGGCCTACTAAAAATTCTTGCGCAAGAAGAGTGATGTTTTTCATCATAGATTGCATTCAAATGTTATCTTCATTTCTGAGTAACAGTATTTTAAAACGAAGACAAAGTCGGTGGAAATGGCCATAATAGATACATTCGTATAAAAGTGAAATCATGAGATATCTGTTATCAAAACTTCTGACAGTACACTTCCTCATCGCTTTCAAAATCATGGACGACAGGGCCCATCCAGCACACAACGTCGTCCACTGTTTCCTGACCGAAGATTGAAAATTAAGTGTCTTTTTCTGTGTTCGTATGTGTTTTGTTTACTTTCTTCATTTACTCCGCCTTTCCGAAATGGCGGGTCATAAATAAATTACATACTTACTTACATACTTCGGTATTTTCTCCATGTCTTCTCTTCTACTTTGGTTACTAAATGTTAGTGATACGATATCTACTGTTACGCAAGCTTTTTCTGTTCCTACAGCTGTTACCACGATAATTCTCGAAAGGCTTGGGCCATTTAATCAAACTAACTGTGATGATCATTTGACTTCAAGTAGAACTGAAGCTGAAAGAGGGGTCTTGTAAACCCATACTTGGGAGCTTGAGAGGGAGTTAAAAGTGATATCTGATATTTTATTCTCGTCCAAATAGTAACTAGCCACATGCCCAAAAACAAAAGAAAGTTTGGTTGAAGTAAAAACCTTGTCTCTGGTTGGGAACCGACATGACGGTTATGTTTTCCTGCCGCACGGAAAACCCCGGCATCTGAAATTTGAGCAGTGCTCACTCAGGGAATGGAACTTGAATAGTTTTGTTTGAGTAGATAGAGAATCCATAGTGGTGCAGCCAGACATGGTGAACCGAACGATCTGCTTTATTTTTTTGGCTGTTGGTGGTTTCTCCGGAGTCAGCTGTAGAACCGGAAGTTCAGTAACCTTCGCGTAAGACTGTCTGTTTTATTGTGAAGATTTTCGGTATAGGGATAAGTAGACATGCTTGCCCCATGTGTGACTGCTCGGTTCCTCCCTCATTTTAACTACGAACGGAATTAGATCAATTTCAAAATGATTCAAAAAGCTAAATTCTCGATTTAAATGTGAAAGTTTTAATGCGAACATTCTGAATCAGTGTTCTTTACCATTTGTCAACTCTTCTTGATGATTCGTTGGTTAAATAGTCTTGTTCAGAAATTTGGAACAAAAGAACAACAGCGAAACTCGGCAAGGTTGTCGGAAATTCAATATTCTACTGAATGACAGAATAGAAAAGCATACTTAGCGGAAACTGGAAGGGACCAGAAATCACTGGAACGGACTGGAATAAGAAAACTAGATTAATCTGTTACCTTCTGGGATCCCAGCAGAACCTTGGTATTGTTAGTTGCTTTTGCCAGCCCTTTTGTCTGTATCCCTCTTGTCTAAAGTATCTGATCCATCTTTTTCAGATTTTGGACTTGTTCGGTCTGCGGTACCCGTGGATTGGAAGCTTTCTTCAGAATCGGTTTCATTGGACACCATCGACTCCGGGCTTGACACCCGCTGGCTCCACAAAGCCATCAGATAGAACCACTAAGTTACCTTATTCCGCAGGAAGCAGCTCAGCGGAAGTCACCACGCCAGTCTAGTTACCATCTATCACAATCTCTTTATCTTGTGCATGTAATGTAAGTATTGACGATAACCTAAATGTTACCCTTAAAAGTCAGCACAAAAGAAGCAGATAGAAGAAAAGTAAGAATAAGACAAGTCAGGCTTCTCTTTCTGATTTCCAGGTATCTATAGACATCCTGATATATATACGATATCAGGTATATCTTCATTGGGCTTCTTTACAGTCAAGCAAACGCTTTATCTTCAACATTGCCTAGGTCACCCCTGGGTGCATCTTCGCCTCCCAATCACAACTGTCAATCACTCCACTGTAAGAAGTTTCATAACAGATAGCGTATAACACTTTCAAGAATAACACCATTTCAGTTAGAAATAAAGTGTTATGACCTAATAAGTTTACACTATTTCGCGCCTAGATCTCCAACAACACCTTCAATTGGTAAAAATACTAACGGGAACGAAAGAAACATAAAAGATAACATCCCAGAGTGTTATCTGTTGAAACCGCGCATCCTTCTGTTGTCGTTATGTAACTTCTGACAGTGTAATATTTTTCCTATTGAAGGTGTTGTTGGAGATCTAGGCAGGAAATAGTATAAACTTAATTGGTCATAACTCTTTATTTTTAAGTGAAAAGGTGTTATTCTTGAAAGTGTTATGCGCAATCTGTTATGAAACTTCTGACAGTGTCTTCCTTTTCTTCCACCCAATTTCTTTGCATCATTGTTTGTATCTTAAATGTAACCTCTTAAGATTGTGGAATGCGGTACTCAACAGCCACGACTTCTAAACTATTTTTTTGCCTGGCTCCATCTTACGGACACACCTTGATGACAACCGATATCTGGAATCTCATAGAAAAAAGTTCCTGACTTTAATATGATTGATTTATAAACGGCCAAAATATTAAGATTGATCCGTCAGGAAACCACATCTGTAAAGATTAGAATGACCGACAAACGCTTGGTATTAAGAGGGCTACCGCTTCCCCGCAAATTTCCGTTTGATAAGGAGACATTTGTTTTCTTGCATGGCTCATGTGATATTAATTGCTGCGGTAAGCGTTTCAACTTGTATTCAAATGTCAACTATTTTCTGTTCTGTTTTTGTGGGTTATCTCTTATCTTGACCTTTTCTTAATCGTGTGAAAGGATAGGCTACGTCCAGCCGTTCAAAGTTCGTGTTTTTTTCATCTGTCTGTCAGAGCCAACATACTTTCGATAACGACTATGAGAAACAGATTCATACAGGCAGTGCTTGTCGAATTACTTTTAATTGGTACGAGCCATCCAAAACTGTCTAAGTTTTCTCATTTTGACTAAAGTAGCATGAATACGTTGGACAAGCACTGTGAAGGAAAAGATTTCACGGAATCGCAGCGTGTAGAATAATTTCACTTTAAAATAAGCATAAGTGTCTCTCCTCGAACATTAGATGAGTGCCGAAATATTTATCGTTTATCGATCGCGTTCCATTACCACGCACCTGTACTTTTGAAGCAAAGATTTTTTTTATGGCGATGCGGTTCTATTTCCTGGTATCCAGAACTCCACGAACAGTGACCTATGAAGTATCGAGGCTTAGTTATTTAGACTATTTATTTGTGAAGCTGAAACACATTTCTTCTTTTTACATCCATGTTTATGATGTAGGCTACTAAACTTGTACAGTGACTAAATTAAAAGGAAAAGCCTGGCAACAGTGGTTTGATCCTGTAAAAAGAAATCCACCTTCGAATAGCGATAATGATTTTATCCAGTAAAATTATGCTTGATTTGAATTATCTGGCTGTATTTTTGAACTTTTTTTTATGCAATGAAAATGATTGCGATAAACTTTTGGGATCCAAACCGTTAGTGGTGGGCTACAATGGTTTCATACGGTTTGTCCGTCCGTCCTTTGCTCCTCGTTTAGAGCGATAAGTTAAGGTCGAGATAAAATTGCAAACTTCGCAGGCTACAAGGATCCATTAGACCTAAATAGAGTTCTAGTTCGTAGATGGGCACTGTAGCCCCAAGTCAATAAAAGTGAAATTAAATTGTGTAGGGCCTTGCTGGGAGGACAAGAATGCATCTTAAATTAAAATGTTTTCGTGGTTTTCCGTGCGGATTAGTTTTAGCCATATTCCGCGGAAAAAATACTCTTACTCTTTATTCAAGATAATGAGAATCCATATGTCTGCCTTACTACGGGGTAGGTTAAATGGTATGTTAAGAAACAGATGGGCTCCAAACCGAAATTTGAGAAAGAAATAAAATCTCCGATAAAATTTACGTAGTGTTACATACATGGTAAAGAACATATTGGAAAAAATAGCCTGTAGGTTTTCGACTAGCATTTGAATTTCCCAGCAATATGATCTCAATCTGGGTAAAAACAACATGTTTACTGGATCAGGCAAGGACATTAAATTTACAAGACCGGATTGCCTCAAGATGAAGTCCAATTGATATTCATCTGTGGGAACACATTGAAACCTTTGGTTTTGTTTGTCATCGATTTGTTGTTTTTATACGCTGCGACTCACCTGATTTTTTAGTCAAATATAAACTGTGATACTGATAATAAAGTTTAAGTTCGGACATCGAAGCTGATATAGGAAAATAATACCGAGAGGAACGCTGAAAATAACCCACTCGAGACGAAGTAGACTATGAAAATATCAACGAAGCAACGCGAGCAGGTCCGTATCAAAGAATTTATCTCGGAGGGTATTCGCCCGCGGGTCGGACTAAAAAGTACGAAAAAGTCATAGAACAGAAGTTAGGCATAAAGCCCATACAAATCGATTATTTTCAGATGTTTCGATGGAGGTTTAAACCCCCTATCCCCCCCCCTGGATCCGGCCCTAGACGCGAAGTCGATATTTTTAAAAGACCGTTGAAGGTGTGATAAATTATAAATTATGTATTTTAGAGATTTTTGTTTGCCTACTTGATTTTCTTTTTGCTATTTTGGTAGGGAATTTTACTTTAGTTAAGTAACAACTCAGTTGAAGACCTGTGAAAATGACTATTGTTGTGACCCTGGCACTTTCGTTTCAAACAATGTACTCTTTCTCCAACACAATCTTCAGACTTGTGGCGAAGCAGACGCCGTCTAGTGGTGGGGTCTTAGAAAGATAGAATCCTGCAACCGTATCCTTCCCAGTAAACACAAAATAAAGCACTAAAGTTGAGCCATATACTTCAGAAAATGATAAAGCGAGGTTTTTTGAAAAGGACCTAGTTTCATAGGTGCCAGAATGTCACTGGCTTTTTCCAGTCGAAAGTCTAAGATTTCCTCTGAAAAAGTGGCTAAACTAGAAAATCAACAAACACTATTACTACCGCGGAATTAAATACGGCTTTTGATCAATCTCCAGATAAGTCATTGTCATAGACGTGGTACTACCTGTGGGACACAAGGAGATAATATGTGTTATAGTCCTGTTCAAGAAAAGTTCAAAAATATTATTGTGGCGGTATATTTCCAGATATGTATTTTGTTACATTTCCTCATCTCTCACCCGTACGTATTTCTTAAATAACACTTCTGTTTTTGAATCGATCCAAACCATAAGTAGGCTCGATAGATCCTAATAATCATGTCTGCAAAGCAAACAAAATGGCCGTTGGCCTCTACAGAAGAAGTTTAAAAACAAGACCAAAGGTTTCGATGGGATCCCAAAATCTAACATTTGATTCGAACAATTGGGTCATTTGTTCACCGTTCGGTCTTCTTCAGATTCCTTGAAGATTTTTACTGTTAAAATAAAGTTCAAAAGTCGATTTAACATGTCTCCTTGCCCCGATACCAAAGCTCTATTCGCAAACAACTTGGAGCTTCAACCAAATTTCCAGTTTCAGCGAATTCGTGATGAACCATTTGACCAGCAAGAAAACTAAGTTCAGATATGGATTCAGCGGACCCCCTTACCCCCTCAATGAATATCTTATTAGCTTATAAAACAGACATGTTTTTACCGAAAATTCGAAACCCCTCCCCTACTTCTAAAGAGAGGACTAAAAGACTTGACCCGTACTTTACCTGTGAATCCTCTTTAAACAACACCCTCGCTTGAACAACATATCCCCTCGTTTGAACATTATCTATCAACCCTTTCGACGTTCGATTACTCTAAATCCCTCCGATATTCATAGAATAAACAAATGAATGTCGTCATCCACACTGCAGAGCTATACCGGTTTGAGAATAGAGGGGTAGGGACTGCTATAGCCGAAAATTGGCCGATAAATTTTGTGTCCGGTTTTTGCTTAATTCCGCGTGAATTACTTGTCCTGCGAGAAAATAACTTTTATTTTTGGATTCAGCGATGTCTCAATGTCTCAACCCCTTATTCAACTATCTAAATAGCTTTTAAAGAATAATTTGTTTGCCCCCTAATTTGAACCCCACCCCAAGATATATAGATAAAGAGCCCATCTTCGAACTTGACCTATACTTTAACCAAAAGAGTCATTGTGCCAAATTTGAACAAAATGTCTCAGCCCTTTCCAGAGTTGCTAACAGACGGACGGACGGACAGACGGACAACTTTTGCGATGTCATAGGCATCCCTCCACTCACGTTTTGGGATCCCAAAAACAGAAGAAATGTTATTTTATTTATTTATTTATTTGTGACCCGCTTTTTGGATAACAGCGTAGTATGACTAAAATACACAAAGTTAAAGACACATATTAAAACACTAAACAATACAATGTCAATAAACATGACTACATTCTTTACATGTACTTTAAGAACACACCAAATAGACTTAAAATCGTGACAAGCAAAGTAAATTGGTTCAGGATTGAAAAACTGGCTAATAGTTTCATGGGCTGAGAAGGCAGGATGTTTGTGGAGGGTAAATAGATTTGAATGCGAACGAAAGAGTGTATTGATACTATCCTGAACGTTAAAATGTGAAACCTGTTTACGATTACGAAAGGATTTTGAAAAATACATCAGAAATTTATAGTACTTAGAGAAACCACTTCTCAAATTTTGCACATCTTTTTCCTTAGGATGTAGGAAATTCCGGAACAATTGTTTTTTTGTTTTTTTGTTGTTGTTTTTTTTAATGCCGCGTAGCATCTTTTCCGTTCTTACTGTCCAATATGATTTAGCCAGGTGACTACGCTTCCACCGCCCTCGGTGACGCCAACGGTCCTAACATCTGATATTTTAAATTTTTTCGACCGACCTATATATTTAGCGTCACCTACACTTTCCTCGATCTCTACATTTAATTATCTTTATTTTAATATTCTTTCTTGCTCCCTCTTTTAACCCTTATTTCTCATTTTACCGTTTCAACACATATTAAAACCTTTTCGTTCTTTTCCTTCCTTAATATCTCCTTTCCTTAAAATTTTCATTCTTTGAAAACTTAATGTTTACAAAAATACTATCCCTCGTAATTTTTTTGCAACCAAACCAAAAAGAGGGTTTTGTCCTGGAGACAAAAACAACACAAAATTATCTCGACATCTTCACACTCCCTGCTTCAAAGGATGCCCTTCCGTCATAGGGAATCCCTTTTGCAGTGGCATTTCTTACGATCTTTTTCATTTCCTTCTCCGATACCAAAACCCTTTTTTAAATGTGAATATATGGGCCGCTAAAAAAATACCTTCCGAGCGCTTTGCGTGAACATTTTCCTCTATTTGGAACCAAACTCCTGTAACCAAATCTAATGGAATTTGATACCGTTTTTTAGATAGAGGAGCGAGTTAAAGATAATCTGGATTTAAATGTAATAGAAAAATGGATTATGTAACAGAATGTAGTATGTAAGAGAAAAAGATTTTGTATGCAGCTCAGGTAGGCTCAAAAGCCTATTTAAAATGCATTACTTCAATCAATCAATAACTGGTTCTCGAATAGCTATGTGATACATATCTTCCTATGTCCTACAAGTACTTTCTAAAGGTAAGAAATGACTAGTCGAGTTTGTTACGAAGTCGCATCAACGTCCAAAGAGGCTCATCAAGTACTTTTCAAGTACTGCCTTCAAAGATAAAAGAGAAACTTTCAGAAAGAAAAGAAAATCAAAACAGTAGGCTCAAGAACAGAAATATATATGCAAATTACAGAGATTTACAAATTACAACAAGATAACTAGAGTTATAACTAGAGTTATTTTGCTCTAAGCTAACTAAACTTAAACTAAACACATCTTGTGAAACGCTTCCACATAAGCTAGGACAATGAAACTTGACAGGCATATTAGGTTAACCGACCAGATTAACTTAGAAACAATGGTTTTTCAGATCGATCATAGTGGTGGTAGCGGAGGGATGGGAAATCCGGAAACTATTAACATGCATGAGATTGGAAAGGGTAATCGGACATGCGTGAAACTTGAAATTTGTCAAGAACAAGTGTTTCGGATATTCATTTTCAAATCCGGACCAGATTCAATACCTGTGGGGGGGAGGGGGCACCGGAAATCTCCTGAAACGCTTTCACAAAAGCTAGGACAATGAAACTTGGAAGGCATATGAGGGAACCAACCAGATTAACTTAGAAATAATCACTTCCCCGATCCGGCCATCGCGGGGGAGTGGAGGAATGGGGAATCTGGAAACTAGACACATGCATAACTTTGGAACGGGTAATCTGACATGCATGAAATTTGACAAGTGTGAAGAACTGGTGTCTCAGATTTTCAATTTCGAATCTGTCCCGAATCCGAGAACTGGGGGTGGGGGGTAGAGAGGGGACTGGAAATTTTGTGAAACGCTAAGGGTTGTGAGATCGGGATGGAACTTGAAGGGAAGAACGAGTGTTAACCGTAGATACTTTATTGGGGTATCCTTTGTAGGACCGGATCGTGTCGCAGTGTAGGGTGTCCGAACGGGTTTCCTGGATTTCCGCGGTGATCACGAGCTAGGGTACTTCCAGATGTACCAGGACCATGAAATTTGTCAGACACATTAGGTACTCTCCCTGGTCGACTTGAAAATAGTTCGTTCTCCGATACGGTGATGTTGGGGGGAGTAGAGGGATGGAATCAAGGATCTAGTGACATGCATAACTTTGGAACGGGTGATCGGACGTGAATGAAACTTGAAAAGTGTCAAGAACAAGTGTCTCAGATGATCCGGAACGAATCTGATAACTGGGGGGGGGGGTGAACAGGAGGGGGATACAAGAAATCTCGTGAAACACTTAGAGTCGAGAGATCCGGATGGGTCTTGGAGGAAAGAACAAGCATAAGCCGTCGAGACAATACTGACAAAACAGAACCGGATCATGTCACAGTTGGTGGAGTTTGAGAGGGTTTTCCACAATTCTGGTCATCACGACCTGGGGTACTTCCAAATTTGCTATGACCATGAAACTTGGCAGGATGTGCTATGACCATGAAACTGGACAGACATGTTAGGGACCCTATCAGATTGGCGTAAAAATAGTCCCTCCCCCGATCCGATCATCGTTGTGGGAAAAACATTTATCAGTGAGTGGAATAACCATTTCAGATTTAGTAGATCCATCCAATTTTCTGATGAATTGAGGATATGAAGAGAGATGCAGCCTTGAAAACTGCAAAACGTATCTGATATACATGCTAACTGTTCTTACAAGTGCTATATGAGCTTTCAGCTCTTGTTCTTTCAATTCTTCCTTCATATGATCTTACTCCAAAGGATTCGGACGCTCCTTTCACTCACTACTCTGGATCTTCTTCGAATATTGATCATGTTTTAAGTTCTAGTCTTAATTTAATATCTGATTCCGTGTATGCTGGAGAAGACCTATCGATCAGTGACCATTTTTATCTTTCTTTTTCTCTCCTTTTATCTGATTTACCTTCTATTTTGATAAAGTTTCCAAGTAAGTTTGTAAATGGAATAAGTTGGGATAAAGATAAAATTTATAAAGATCACGAAGAGTCAGATGCGATTTTATCAAAAATTATTGTTAATCGACCTGTTTTAAGTTTAGATCAGGTTGATCAAGATATATTTTATTTTGAAATTGTGCATGCTTTAAAATTGGGAGCAAGAAAAGATTTTGATTATGTCCGTTATCAGACAGGAACCCGTGTTCTTGCATGGAAGTTGAACCCAATTGTTATTCAAAGCCAGAAACATGCACATGAAGCGTTTATTTTGTGGAAATCGGCGAGTCGTCCAAGGTTTGGGCCTTTTTTTTTAAATTATAAACTTACGAAGTCGATTTTCCGACCTTAACTGAGAACCCATAACAAGTTTGTTAGAGATGAAGTTAGTGATCGTATTTCTAAAAATGAAAATGGTCTCTGGCGTTTTATTAAAAGTAAAACAACTATGTCTCACAATACGCCTGAGGATAAAAGCACTTTGGTTCTTGGGTTTCTCATTTCAGTCGAGTTTTTGCTCGTGGTGACGAGAGTGTCCATAAGAGCCTGGATGACAAGTTTAATTGCGGTCTGATGCGATCTAATTTGGGACAGACTCTTTCTGTTTCTGCGGAGCTGGAGTTGTAGCTGGAAATAAAAAGCTTAAATCTAAGTACTCTTTTGATCATGATGGATGAAATTCGAAGGATATTAAATGGGATTCCCCTATTTCTGTTCATATTCTTTCTACTTTGTTCTCTCTTATTCTTTCTACCCTTTGCCGAGCTCATATCATGAAGTCTGTTCGATCGAGAGTTTCAGCGAACTTCGGTAGTATTGTTTCTGTTCGAGATTATTTAACTAGGAGATCGTCTGCGCGTGTCTTCAATACAGTTGCTCTACCTCAAGTCCTTTTATTTTCTAGTTCCTTCTTTCTCTAATTCGAATATTGCGCATATTAAAACTACTTTTTTTAATTTTGGTGAATTTTTGTGTCGACTTTCAAAAATCCATTCTACTTCATCTGCTATAAATTTGTGCCATTTGAAAGATCCAGTTCAACTTATATGAAAAAAGCAACACGAATTTCTCCCGAAAATGTCTTCTCTTACTCATAACCTATATTTAGCGGTTAAAGAGTTAATATAGTTTAACGCGTATGTAGAATTTAATTTTCTTGTATATTTAGTATTAGTTGGCCAGATTGTTTTTTTGTAGTATTACATGTTGGGCCAATTTGTTTGTATTTATTTCATTTATAGTCTCCGATTTTGGAGGTCAATAAAATATTTGAATTGAATTGAATTTGAGTTGTTGTAATCACACTTCAACTGAAAATAAAACTTGTTGACTGAAACAACAGCCTGCCTTCTCTCGCTTTCAAAAAAGGAGGTACCGAGCATTTCTCACTGTCTTTTTCTAACTTTCTCCCTTTTCAACTTGCTGTTTTTCCTAGTTTTGCAACGTATCTCTGACTTAACATGTGTTTCTTGATCGCAAAACCTGTGACATTCCGGTGCCTACACAATTTTTATCAAGTTTGCTTTATCATCTTCTGCACTACATGCCTCAACTTTTTTGCTTCATATCTGTATTAACTGGTCAGGAACCGCTAGCAGATTTCTGGCTCAGTTTGTTGAAGAAATTAAAATCTTTGGCAGAGCAAGTTCTGCGACCAGTGACATTTCAGCTGATTCATTTTAAGACCCCGCCGCTAGATGGAATCTGCTTCGTCACAATTCTAGATGATGGCTATTATTAGGAACTACTGTATTGATGAAACAGAAGTGCCAGGGTCACGATAGCAGTCAAACCTAGATTAGGATAGGGAAAGTACCAAAAAACTTCTACCAAAGAAGAACTCCTATTTTTATAAAAATCTGGATTTCCACTTGACACGCGAGTTAAATGTAAGCACTTGACGGCGGCTTCCTGGCCGCTCGCCTCTATAGATACGTCTGATAAAATAATCAAAATGCCTCCAGGTATTTTACCTCCAACTCCTCCTTAGTTAGAAATACCTCCGTCTCGATTGGTAGCGTAAAAAAAAACTCTCGACAGTTCAGTTTCAGTTCAGTTTCATTGGACTATATTTAAAGACAAAAAAAATACACAATTTACATTCCTGCCAGGGAAGCACAAATGTAGTGCTTGGCTAGGGCAGGGAAATATCCGATAATAATTTAAATGTCAAACAGAATCAACTAACTTAACGTTCTATTTAAAGAGAAAAAAAAAACAATAGGAGAGGAAAAAAATAACCTATGGTTTCAACTTTAAATAAAAGGAGAGAGAAAATAAGGGAAAGAAGGAACGAGAAAGAAAGAAAACAAAAGAAAAGAAAACAGGGGGTGGGTCTAAAGGAGGATAACACTAAAAAAATTTCCTGTAGTGACCTTTCACAGTCATATACAAAGATCAACCTCACTGCTCTCGGTAGATATAGACATAACCAAAATCGCCTGTGCAAAATACCGATCACTTTTCGGTGTATCGGTCTTTCGGTCAACTTTTCGCGAGTTATAGGGTGTCTCAATTCCAGATGTGCTAGGACGATGATACTTGGCGGGCATATCATAGACCAGATCAAAGCAACTTGGAAATAGTCACTTCCTCCGATCCAACCACCGTGGGGGGAGTGAAGAGATGGGGAATCCGGAATCCGGAATCTTGAAGTATATAAAACTCTGGAACGGGTCATTAAATCTTATTGAAACTTGATATTTGAAACGAACTCGTGTCTCAAATTTCACATTTCAAGTCCGGAATGGATTCGGTTGCTTTTGGTGGAGCTGGAAGGGGGGGGGGGGGGGGGGGGGGGGAATTCGGGTGATCCCGACTTGAGATGATTACACATGTGCTAGGACGGGGAAACTTGGCAGGTATATCAGAGGTTCTACAATGTTAACTTAAGAACACTCGTTTCCCAGATTGATCATCGTGGGGTAGTGGAGGGAGGGGGACCTGGAATCTTGAGGCATGTCCAACTTTTAAACGGGTGGTCGGATCTTAATGAAACTTGCTATTCGGGAAAAACTCATATCTCAGATGTCCCATTTGAAGTGCGGACAGGATCCAATCAATATGGTGGAGTCGGGGAAGGGGGGGGGGCAAATTTTTGTTTACACGCTTAGAGTGTAGCAAACACTTGGCAGGAAGAACAAGCGTAAGCCCTAGATACATCAGTGGCAGAACCAGACTTGATTCGGTCACTCTAGGGGGTGGTGGAGAGGGGTCTGGAACTCCGGTGATCGTAATTTCAGGTACTTCCAGAGCTGCTAGAACGATGAAACTTGGCTTGATAATTAGAGACTTGACAAGATTGGCTTAGAAATTTTGATTTCCCAGATCTGACCATCCCTTAAAGTACTCTTCTTACCGCAGAGCACAAAAAATACTTTTAATCAAAACTATTATTTTTCTGTTCCCCATGACCCCATGATCATTTTCGCTTTAAGGGATTTGCTTAGAAACGAATTTCTAGCACCTTCAGGCTAAAGTGCGCATCCTAACCGAAAAGTAACAAAAAATACTTTTGACCAAACCATATATATTCATGACCCTAAAAGGCCCAGGATTATATTCCCCTCAAGGGTTTCGATTACAGATGAATTTCTAGCGCCCTTAGGGTGCAAAACATAACAGCCAACTGCGAACAATTTTTACTTTTCAACAAACGATAAATTCTCCTGATCGTCAAGGGTCCGTCGTCATTCTTATCTCAAGGGTTTAGCTTACAAAAGATCCGAACAAACCCACTGATTGGTGGATTCCTACTTTCATCCTTTTACCAAGCCTTCCAAGTACCAAATGACCTCTTCCAGCACTTGTCAATAGCCCTCTCGGTGTTACTTTTCGATATCAACGTCAATGTTGGTAGTTTAACCTTTGAAACTCTTTTTTGTCGAATAGCCTATAGAAGAAATTGATAGTCAACACTAATCGTGACAGTTGAGATTCATGAAGAACCAACAATTCAATATCTCAGTTTACGAAAAATGCTGTGGAATGATTGATTGTACGAAATGAGTACACAAAGGGGCAGGCTTACGACGAAAAGTGACTGTCACTTTTCCTCTCAGACCGTTGCACGGAAGGTGGTAGAGGAGGATTGAATGTCGTTCTGCTGATATTCCGTCTTAAAGCTGTTTTTTTTTCTTGTTATTTTAGGTCAGCATTTCCTCCGTCTTCCGAAAGTGTGCCGCTGTAAACTATGACTTGCTCAAACGCCTTTGTGCTGCTGAAATTTCTATGCCTTGTAGTTTCGTTCAACTTCGGAAAAGTATTTAGTGATTTTATATTATGTTGCCCTGTTGGCGAGTATCTAGACAGTTACCTCAACTGCAGAGCTTCAGACTCCATTCTTACTGAAAGTGAAATTCGAGAATTTGTCTCTAACAAGGCAGGGGTGCCCGTGGATAGCATTAAGTGGAGGATCCCCGGACCTGGGTTTATACCTGTGACTCACAACTTCGACTTCGAGGCCGACTGGTCATCTCCCACCGAGTTCTGCATCGACGATAAAAAACAGTTCGAACTCACTCAAACGCGAAAACTCAACTTGAATCTCTGCTGTTCGGACGGGCAAATGCTGAATATGAAGACGGACGAGTGCGAAACTGTTACAGGAACATTTTCCATCAGAATTGGAGTCCAACCACGTAACACTGACGTTTTACGACTCTCCGGATACAATCAATCGAGCCTGACAGGGACCGTCAATAAGACGGACTGCCCAAAAGAAGACTTGCTATATCTCTCTAACGGGAATTCGACATGCATCAAAGACGATTTTTGTTTTGATGAAGGTGAAATGGAATTTTACATTGATTCAAAGGACAGGGTTCTCAAGTCGATCTTAGGGGAGATACAGGAGTCGTTTTCAAACGTATGCTTATCCGTGGATACTCTTGGACGTTCAGTGGCTAGAGTGTGTCATAAAAATCCATGCTTGGGAAGAACCTGCATCACGAAATGCTGTTCGGTAAGCAATATTTTTAACCGTTCATGCGAGACCGATGACATGACCAATGCCCATAGACATGCTTACCATTAGGAGTCTTGATACAGCTGACAGTCGACTATATACGCCAGAGCTTTCACTTCTACCTTTTTTGACAGTAGAGTACTTGTTTCAGCCTATTTTACTACAAGATTTCGGATCTACTTACACATTTATTTTCTAAATTTTTCTGGTCTCCTACTTCTTATCTCATCATTTAATCTTTGTACAAAATCTCTGCATTTTAGCAAAAAGAGGCCTTTATCAAAATTTTGGCCTGTGGTGCACAGTTTCAACATTCTTTAGTTTTATCGACAGTTCTCTCTATTGTAGCAGAAAAGTAAGTTAATTTAAACAAAAAAATCGTGCAGGGTATTGTTTTAACATAAATTGGCTTTGTAACCATTAAGAGGATGGTCGAGTGAATCACTTATTAAAGACAAATGGACATATCTATGATTTATCGGTAAACCATACTTTCAGGCAGATCCAAAAAAATACTTCAACAAAAAAATCAAAAAAGATTTCACCTGCTGCGAGTTCCATAGTATTCTATTTTGTAGAAGGAGACATCGTTTTAGGTTTGTTTTAACCTTGTTTTAGGCTTGAGATTTGAGAAACATCTGTTTGAGAACCTGTATTGAAAATGTTTAAATATTGGCCGAAAAAATGCTAGAGGCTGCTATTGGGGTTCACCTCTCCATTGTTAAAGTTTTTGAAAATTCTTGGGGTTTTGGGGAGGTATGATCCACATTAAAAGTTAGGATTTGTATGGGAACTATTGGGAAGCAGTTGACTTCTGCAGAAAAATAAAGTGTGAATTTAAAATTTTGCATCAGGCGGTCAGCTGAATTTTGTCTTGGATTTGCTAGTTAGAAGCTGCAGTGGAATCGGACGCGACAATAGGCCTGTACTGTTCAAGTACTGTTCAACAAATCTTTTTTTGAACTTTAACCTTTTAAAATAATTTAAAACTGGTTTGTAAATTTTAAATAAATCTAAAGTTCAAATTGTCAATAAAATTTCTGTCTGATCTGGTACAAATTTCGACTCTGCATCCTCCGCTTGAATGAATCTACTTATTTTTCTACTTCTTTTCATACTTACTAACTACTTATTTTTAAGAGGAGCCTACTTAATTTTTGAGCGCCCGGAGTGAAAGCACTGATATAAGCACTGATACGGCACTAAAGGATAAGTCAGCTGGCATTTGTTCTAGGTATATGTTCCCCAGTCTTGGAATGGGTTCTCCTTTAGGCTAGAGCTGAAAAAAGTGAGAACTTTTGATAAATTAAAATTAAGTTAATACAAACTAGGTATTTTATTTCGGTGAGTTACTTCCTGGGAATTGCGCGAAGAAAAGCTCGTTCTGTTTTTTGTTTTGAAGACGACGATTGGTTTGGAAAAAACAAGCTAAATTCAGAAAATAAAACCTCCTAACAAAGCATCTTCACTTTGGAACCTCGTTATCACCTTCTTAGGAGTGGAAACAAGGTTATTAAATGGAGGATCGAGATATCATTACCAAACCTCTAGTAAAATTTCAACCATCTCTATTGCAGGCCTACAAGACGAACAGTATCTAAAGGTGGTATGTACTCTGCTGACTGCTATCCGACCAACAGCTATCGTCCTGCCTCCTTAGTCTTCGCAACCGCAAACTGAATATCCAAGATTCAGTCGGCAGGTCCAATTGTTGAACACCTGAAGGTGTCTTTAAATTCTTATTTGGGATGAGAGGGGCTAGGGCAGCCAATGTTGGATCCTCATTTCTTTAGTCCTGCCGCAACTGACCTCATCTCCTGTTGCATGTCAAACACGTATGAGTGTTACTCTCGTAAATAACTTTAGGTGTAATAGGTATGTCAGAAAAAAAAATAAAAAAAAATCTGTCACCTATCGGGACATTGTTTGATTCTGAACCGATTTTGCAGAAAGATGAGTATATGTACATCGACCCGGATGACGAAACGAAGAGACGCTGTCACGGGGGCCTACAACTACAATCATTACCTCAGCTGCGAATAGCGGACTTGCGAGATCGACCTCTCCCACATATAACAGATGCCGGCGAGAGGTATGGCGTTCCCACTTGCAACCACAGCGTCGAATACCCGGTAAGAGGCGGGTTAAGTGGGTCCTCCACTTTCAATCGTAATTCAGTTGTAACCGTGCTTTTCTGGACCCTGGTTCTCTCATTGGCTGTAAACCGCCAAATGGCCACTGAAGACGCGTCACGACAGCTTGCGATTGCCATTGGAGGACCCACTTTATGTCATTTGTAAGATTTAAGTGAGTTGAGGAATGAGGGTGTTTGATCAGAATTGGATGTGTAGTATAATTGATAGCCGTCAGTTTTCTGGCAAGATTTCTCAGGGTTGCTCTTCAACGCCGAAAATTATGCCTAAAGTAGGTTACTGGATAGATCGTCGTCTTTTTATTTTTGTTTACTTTGTTGCCATGGCCTTTTGGCTTTTTGTGCAATTAATTTTATTTCATTTTCTACTCTCGGTGACTAACTTCGTGTCTACGAAAAATTGCCGTGTTTCTAGCTAAGAGGCAGAACCTTCTATACATCCTGACCACAACAGACGTTGTTGATTGGCTTACATAGGATTTGAGTAAATTTTCAGGATTTGTTTGGGTTCGGGGTTCTCGATCGCCCCTAGGCAAACGAGTATCTTTCGGAATAAGTCATACAGATTTTACATATATTCGTAACTGGCTCTAGTGTTGGTGCCCATCGTATCGGGCAACAGGGAAAACGAGGGGAGACGAAAACGACTCAAAACATTCCAGTTCTTTCTTTGGATTTAGAAACAACAACAGTAAAACAAGTTACCAAGAGTATGTCTTTCAAGTAGGCTGCTGGTTATCTACAGAGCTTTCGGAGTCGAAGCTGGAAGATTTTTAGGATGTCTTGTACCTACGCCTGTGACACTCAATAAATGAACTTTTGGAGGGATAAAAGGCAAAAAGACTCCCAGACGATGAATCGAGTTACTTTTAAAAATAAACTGCACGTGCAGTGCTTTCTATGCTCCTTATCCTCTATCCTTATTATCTTCCTTCGTCATCTTTTAGGCATTCCTTGACGAAGGAGATACCTCCTACGAATCTCGACCGACAAAGGGGTTCTGGCTCCTTCCGAACGCATCCTTAGCCGTAGCAACTTACGTGAGTACCCACGCCTACGGCCAGCATTGCTACGATCAGGGGTGGGATAATGTCACAAAACGTTTCAGGGTGAGTATGCTTTCGATAATTCGTCTATCAATAAAGCGTAATCGCACAAGGTAGGAACATGCAGCTACTCGAAGTGATTATGTATTACTTCTCACAGTCTTTCAACGGGTAGCCTGTAATTATTGCTGCCAGAGTTAGAGTGCCTTTGCTTGACTTCGTGGTTATTCTGAGCAGACTAACAGTGAACCTAAAAGAAATTGTTTTCTATATATTTGTTTGGAGTTAAATTAAAAGGCAATAGAAAAATTAAAAGTCGACAGGGAAACGGGTGCATTGCACCACAGGTACCTAGTCATCGAAGACTAGTCACTTGTCCTCTTACAACAAGTAGGCTGCGGCTAAGACATTGTCCAATACGATAGCACTGCTTGGTTTAATTTTTAGTAGAAAATGCTTGTTATTCCTTCTAATTTTAGCACGTTGCTTATGTGTGTATGCCCTTCGCCAGTGATCAACCACCTGGGTCGACGGAAAGCGGACATTCTAACTACCTGGCCATAACGATGCTGATCTCGTGCGTCTTCCTTGCACTTACTATCATAGTTCACCTCCTCATACCAGACCTCCGGAATATACATGGGATCACCATTGTGTGTAATTCCTTTAGCATGATGATGAACTTTGTGCTCATGGCTCTCATGCACATGGGGATCAGTCCACTGCAGAAGACTCTTAGGTGTAGTGTGATGGGTAAGTAGAATGGGTCCTATAGATCTTGTTTGTTCTTGGGTAAACAAATAAATATTCTTTGAGCCCAAGCTGACTTTGAAACATTTATTCAAACAATGTTTACACGGATACGTCAGCTCTGATTTTTCATCAGCGATATTTCGGCCCTTCTTGGCAAGGGTCCTCGTCAGGCTGTCAATCTTCTTGTTCAACTTCGGGGAAGGAAACAAACCTGTAACAAATAACTGAAGCTTCTACCGACTATAAATATCTTATTAAGGTAAATTATCTTCAAGTACCAGTATAATGAAAAAACTAGTCCTGAGATTTAATTTTTGACAACGACGCTGTTTTTGCTGCCAATCATGCAGCAAAAACAGCGTCGTTGTCAAAAATTAAATCTCAGGACTAGTTTTTTCATTATACTGGTACTTGAAGATAATTTACCTTAATAAGATATTTATAGTCGGTAGAAGCTTCAGTTATTTGTTACAGGTTTGTTTCCTTCCCCGAAGTTGAACAAGAAGATTGACAGCCTGACGAGGACCCTTGCCAAGAAGGGCCGAAATATCGCTGATGAAAAATCAGAGCTGACGTATCCGTGTAAATCTTGGGTAAACAGTCACAATAGTATCACTGCGAGAGAGACACGCTGTTACAAAATGTATGGGGGGGGGGAATGTTGAGAAAGGACTCTGGGACCCACACAATATTTGTAGTCGTGTCTTGAAAATCAGTTGCCGGTCACTGTGAAGGCTTTAGTCCCACGGTGACAATTTAGCTAACAGTCCGGTATATTCATACCTGTATCCAGAAAATGGGTTGCTCGTTTATTCTAATGCTTATTTGTTCACACAGCCTTTGGATTTTGAACCTGACTCGGAACTTTGTTGTCTCATCTGAACTATGGTGGTTCGTCAATTTTTTGACCGGACCAAATTTCATAGTTTGAATCAGACAAAAATTAACAGTTCAATGTTTAAAAAAAAAAAATCGGACTATTGACAGCACATATCAATGAATCTTTCTTTTCAGGCCGGGTAGCACATTTCTTTTTTCTGGCTGGTTTCGCCTGGCTCAGCGTCATGGGCTTTGACGTTTACCGTGCATTCAGGTACGCGATCTTTTGTACTATCTCGTCAGTCTAGTTCCCCAAGAGCCGACTTTAAATCTCCCGGACAGGTTTTCTGTCAATAGGAGAGCTCCCACAGAAGAATCTGACCAGCGTTTTCGTGGCTACTCGCGGATAAATCACACTGCCTTCGAAATGCGTTCAGGCTGGACCATTCTAGTAGACTGATTAGGTTTCTTTAGAGCAGAAATCCGAACAATTGGAATTGCCCATTAGGCCTCACCAGTGGAGAAGGCAGAAATAAAATGAGAGGCCTTATACTTCTGATAATATCTTTGGTAATCGGGTTAGAGTCAGCACCAAAACTCACTGGAAAGAAAATCTCAAATGTAGGTTTTAAAACATATAAAAGCTGTTCTTTTGATCGATAATAAATTGAACTACTGTCAATAAAAAGTATTTTGTTGAAAATAAATTAGTTTTCTTCCTGGATTCTCCTATGGTGTATACGGAAATGATGGCATATTTTACTAGCAGTGGCAACTCCTCAAGAGGGAGGATTTTGCCCTACTGTTTCCCATCGCCTTAGTGCTGACACAATTTTAAGAAACAATCATTAGGATTTTTTTTTTAGAAAATGATCTATTAAGTTTCCTTTAAAGACAGATAACTCTTCTCCGAGGCGCAGGACAGGCAACTAAAGGCCTGCTAAGAGATACGGCTGAGCTAGTGGCTCTCAGAGCGATTTGATTACTACCTGTTTTTCTTCAGCTGTTTGTGAATTCGTGAATTTGTTTCTAAAGTTCTCTGGAATACAGATTCACCTTTCATGTATCGTGGAAAATATTTTTTAACCGAACTTTTCTGAGCTTCAGTTAAGCCTACGTTTTCCGAATTCTGTATTTGCCAACTGCCACTGCCAAACTCAGATTAAAACTCACTTTTGAGTCGGAGAAAAAATAAGAAAGTAAACTTTGACTGCAGGAGAATCACCCGTTTTAAAATCAATCAACTTTGCCCTGAAAACTTTTGTTTTCACCCAGATTACCCTGAACCAGTATATTCAAATTAAGTATTCAAACAGTCCTTTTTAGCCTGTAACATGTTAGTCACATAAAATTGAAAGCCACGAATTGGCCGTACTAGTATTGACTTCGCAAGTTCCTGTTATATTTGCTACTAAGGACTTTAAAATTTCAGTATTTTCCATCCAACAAGTCGTTCAAAATCAGATTTCAGTGCCTGTTGGCTGTGCTAGCAAAACTACCTACGTGGTACGGTTACACCCCAGTTTTCTTTATTTGCCACTTTTGTTAATTTTTTCTTTATTTTTCCTTTTCCTTCTCAATACTGATGGTAAGTTCCTGAGAGGAATTAAGACTAACAAAAATGATATCGAACTGTATTCAGTTCATTTACTTTTCTCAACTAAGATTTCTCACTGAATTGATTAATTCGTTGCAATCAGTTTTGATTCCTTTCAGTGGATCTTCTACTCGAGGCTTATCAAAACACGGACTCGACAAGAAGACATTGGCAGTATACTCCCTAGTCGCTTGGGGTGTTCCTCTGCTGTTCACCCTCTTTTCACTACTAATGGACATGGTGGACTTCCCCTACTATGTCGTCATTCCAAATTTCGCCTTAAATAGCTGCTGGATCTGTGAGTACTATTTTCTTTTTATGTTACTTCAAGATCAATGTTCTGGTCAATTGCGGCCAGTAACTCTCGTGTAGAGATCTGAAATCAAACCTTGTTTTGATCTAGCATTTGGACAGTCTGCTTTTCTTTATTAAGCATAGATACTGAGCTGTGCAATCACTGAAAATAATGAAAGATTTTTTCCTGAAAGGTGAAGAAGTTTAATGAGAGTTGCGTTTACATCAACCTTTTATCCCATCAGCCGTGTTCAGTCTTGTCGGTGCCGGTCAGGTCTACGCCCGTATGGAAAATTTAAGTCGTAAACGATCGGAAACAGCTGTTTCCAATTGAAAGCAGTTGCTTCCAGCTGAACAGAGTTGGAATAATGTACCATAACACATTTAAAAAAAAAGGATGGTTGATTTCGATCTAAAAAAACGAAATATTTTCATACGGGTCTTCGATACCAACTAATCCGAAGATCATTTGCACATATTTCTGTGGTAACTCTACAACGTGCTATGGGCTGTTTGACTCAGTCCTATGTTATATTTCAGTTCTGAGCGACTGTGCAGTACAGTGTCTCTATTTGTCCCCCAATAAGCTTCATCCTCATCACTGTTTCACGAATTTGTATCATGTAGGCAGAGAAGGGGACTGGTGGAAACACCAACGTCAGCCCATGGGTCAGATTATCACGAATTTATTGATACCTTGGTTCTCTGCAAAATCCTGACAGTAGCCAATGTTAGCAGCAAAGAACTGGAACAAAATTCACTCTTCAAAGCAAGAAGGCTATCAGTGATCCCTCTTTGTAGGGTTTGGGTAGGCCCTAATCCCTTTGAGAACGCTGATAGATATATAGATAGAAAGTTTATTGTAAAAATCGACTATCGTGGTTATAAACCAAATTTGCGATTATTGTCAAACAAACAGAAAAAATTACAATATATGTCAGTACGCTTGTCAGTACGCTTAAAAATTCACGATTCTTTAAAATATTTTAAGAACTCGGGAATAAAACTTTGTACATATCTAGCGTGTTTTGTAGGTACTGGACAGAGCTTGGGAACCTTAGAACTTACCACTCGTTCTGGTCGACATCTAACATTTTGATAGGGGTGAGGGAGGATTTGGGAGTGGAGAGGATGAGTGACCATGGCTGAACCGAAGTAAGTGCTTAGCTCCTTTCTGCGCTCCTGCAGTGTTTTTAGGTTAGAGTTTTTAAAAGGTATGATAGGGAAGCTTCGGTCCACTAGGAATAATAAGGAGAGCCCGCTTCTGTATTCTGACTGACTGGCACGATGATGCTCCTTCGTCAGAAATAAGGCTAGTTACCAGTTTCTGAAGGATTCCAGTCAATTTACTGGTAAAGCGAGAAATGAAGTTCACATTTTGGTTCAGCAGGTTTTCTTACCCCTTTATCCCTTGTCTGATTACATGTCTAGTGACAAAATGAAGTTCAGATCTGGATTAAGCTCCCTGTCTTTAAATGGCATGTCAAATAAGCTTGAAAACTATATTTTTACATCTCTTGACCTGTCCCTACCCATCCCGACTTCTACTTATTAAGCCACATGGACCGATTTTAAGAACTTGCTCTATTGCTCAGGGATCCCCGGAAGATGTGCCACGCCATGCACTTCTCACACTTTCTGTTATCGCGTCGGAAACCGGTCAGCGCCTATCCGGTTTGCCTTAGTCCACCAGCGTAGAAAGTGTTTTGCTCTATCTACCCGAGAAACAGAACATGGCTTTGATGCTAAAAAAAAGAAGTGGTTCAGTTGAGTAAATAGTTGCATTTTTGTAGATTCCTTTAAACTCGTTTTCGCAGTTACCATGGTATCCGATACCACGGTCGAAAGGTGTTTTTGCAGTAAACGTGGTATAAGATATTCAGATACCAAGGCCTGGCCGTGGTAACTTATTAAAAGTTCATCTCACGTTCACCATCATCAACGATATAGCCTAGGATTCTGGCAAACTAGTGGGAATGAAGTTTGGCACTTAATGATGTGACTGGAAATCAGTTTTCGTTCGGGATGACTTCGAAATGCGTAAATTCGGCAATTGTCGTTTTTTCATATCAACCATGGTATCAAATACCACGGTAACTACAAAAAACGACGAATTGCGATCCAGTTGCCTTGGTAACAGATACCATGGTATCTGCAAAATCGCAACTAATGACCGACATTACAGATGACTCGAAAGCTGCTGTTGGTGCCTACCTGTATGCGCCAGTTTGTTTCTTCATTATGTTGAACATTGCCTGTTTTGCCAAGTTGGCGATGGACTTGTACACAGCAAGTCGCAATACACTGCGACTATCTCCGACTGACGAAAAAAGAGGGCGAGAAAGGTAAATCGGATTTCACTTGCTGTTTAATCTTCCTAACATCGATAGACTATCCAGCTTTGTAATTTTTTGACAGAGTTCCGTATGGTGCTCCATTTCCGTTTCCAGTGGCTTCTTCATTAAAGTTTAACTGAAAAGGGAAGAGATGGAGCAGTCTTGTTACCCCTCACCTATTCACTTAAAGAGGCTTGAAGACCCGATGAAAATGCATTACTTCCTTGCTCCGCTATCCACGAATAATCAATCTTCAAATACGGAATTTCCCTGTCATATTTGTGGTCCTACCTGTGTCGTAAGCTTGACGGAATAGATTTGTGAAATGTTTTTGTTCAGGCACTAAGCAGTCTTCACCAAGCTTATCACTGTCCACTGAAATGCCGCGTTTTTGTTCAGATTCAAATATTCCGCGTCATAGTCGAATTTGCGCTGTAGGGACAGCCGTAGATATTCTGAACCTCACTACTAGATCAGATAGTGGAAAATGAAAAAATCTCTGAGCAGAATCTAAATATCTCAGTGTATTCCATTAAATGATACAAAAAATAGTTTGCCTTTCAGTTAAGCTTTAACGAACAACTCATTCTTGAGCCCGCCCCTGCTTTTGTGGAGTTCATAATTCTTGGATCCCCAGAGGTATTCAGATTAAATTTGCTGTATTTGCTGGCAATAATGTATTAATGATTGTCCAGTGACTAGATTCTTAACTTGCTCAACGTTGGAGTGACGAAGATACATGGAGATCCTAGAGTCTGGAATAGCCTTTCGGGCTTGCACCTCCTCCACATTCACGGACAACTGTGCCCAGATTGATAATGAGTTAATTTCCTGAACTTTACCAAGTCGGGGTACAAATTTGGGTCCCAGCTTGGCCTAGATTACCAACTTGCTTAGTTTGTGAAGTTAAGGCAAAGAAATTTGTTGAACATGTTCGATTAATTTTTTGAGATGGCCGCTAAAGAGGTCGCTGCAGCGGATATCCCCTGGTCAGTGAAGCACTTTCAAACTAGTTTCTTATTGCCAGAAATTGACAAGGGACTGCAAGACTTTAAGTAAACTTTTGCGTTTTACTAGACACCAATCTGTGAACTTTTATTTTCTTAGATTGCTAGCTATTGTCAAGCTTTTCGTACTGATGGGAATTTCATGGATATTCGAAGTTTTGTCGTGGGCCGTAGGTGGACCAAAATTTATATGGATACTGACTGACACCGTCAACATACTCAAGTCTCTACTCGTCTTCATTATCTTCGTCTGTAGAAGACGGGTAAGTTCCAGTTTACTTTCGAACTTGCCCACTCCTTCCTTCCATCAGTATGATCTGCATGTCCAGTTCTATCAATAGCCGTTACATCGTGGTTATACAATTTCATCCCGAATCATGTCTTTTTTCGACACGTGTCCACGCCATGAGCTTTCCTTGTCCCATTTCCAGCAAAAAATAAAATGGTCTACGGATCTACAAAGGTGTAAATGGATCGCATCAGTGGATTACCTAACAAATTTCCTCCCAGGCCCACCTCTTTTGTGGAATTTGAGCGTGCCACAATTGCGACGTTTAGCACTAAGGTGCTAAACTTTAGCACTAACGCACTCCGGACTCCCCTGGGCATAAATATTGTTTCTAGAACTACCAGACCTACAAAAAAAATACTGTATCTGGAATTCCAGTCAACATTAAACGAAAGCTCACCTACTTTATGGCGGATCAAATTTTTGAAACTTCAGAGCAAAATAAGATTTTCATTCCACTGAATTGGTTCGTGATCACTGGCTGGAGGGTTCAGTCTGTGTCAGGACGGCTTATGAAGGAAGAGAGACGTTGGCCAATTGTCGAATTTCTCGAAAGAAACTTAGCCCGACTAGAATTTTCTAAGGATTAACTTTTCAGTATCTTAACGTTTCCCTCTTTTTAGGTTCTTGATCTATTCGGCCTTCGGTATCCATGTATCGGACAATTTCTCCGAAAGAAGTTCGACTGGGTTCCCTTATCTCGTGTCAATACCGCTACAGGAAGCAACAGGGCCCATAAGAAATCTTCCACTGCTACGTCTCGTTACGATCAAAACACGGAGGTGGTACGTTTGTCTGAGCATTCTCGAACACAAGCAGACACAGTGTCTACTGTCTGAGTTGTCCACTTAGAAGAAAAGTCAAGGGCAAAATTTGGATGTGAAAATAAAGACAAGAGGATGCGCAAAAAAATACTCTCGGCACTAGGGAATATTTCTGTTTATTTTGAGACGATTTAAATCTCGGAGAGGCCAACATTGTTTCCTGGACAGTTAATAGTAAATCACTCGTGCTATTTCTTACTCTGTGATGTAAATGGTTATCGGCTTACGTTTGCATGACCTACTAGTTCAATATTGTAACTCTTTCATTCAGACAGACTGCGCCTTTGTGGGAAAATGCTGATTTTGCCTGTTCTGTAAGCACTGCACATAACAATAGACGGCTTGGTGGGTCTGTGACACAGAGGGACACCCCAAAGCGCCCAACTTTGCGACATCATTTGTGTAGAATGTTCAATTCACGAAGCCGCTTGCCTTGTGTCATTTTGCAAAAATTCTTTTTTTGTGATAGAGTATTACCACTAGTTTAATATAACTGAAACCGAAATAACAGACAGAAATGCCATCTAGTCTTCAGTTGAATCAACGACTACGTACCTTAATTACCATAATTTGAGCATCGGATAAAACGTCAATTATAGACCCGTTAAGCTCTGGCTATTGTTGGTTTTCTGGTTGTTGTTTTTTCTATTGTCGTGTTCGCTTTTAATGTTGATTGTGAGGATATCATCATTTATAAATCCCATGGTTTCAAAATGTTTTGTTTTTCGCTCGCTCCTTGTGTCGACAAGACTTAGAGCGTGTTCCACCCTTCTAACAATAGTTACTATTAGTTACTATTTCCGTTCCATCCACACGAAAAGTTACTACGCTGGCCGTTCCAACCTTGTCGGAATAGTAACTAATAGTTACTATTTGCTTACCATGCTCGGGAGCGTAGTAAGCGTAGTAACTACGCATCTCTGTCACGTAATTGGTCGGATTCACCCCTGGCGTGAAATCCTGCTGGAAAATAGAAAAATCGTTCCAGCCTTGACGGCAAAAAGCCAGAATTCATGACGTCATGCGTAGTAACTATGGGAAGTAGGGTGGAACAGGCTCTTAAACGTTGTCATAGATTAAGACGTGGCTGTATTCACTTTCATGTGTGGTTTTTTCAACTTTCTTAAATATCCTCTTGTATCGTACTGGTGCGATAACAGATACAAAAGCTTAGTAGCATGGTGGACAGTCCTCTGTCTCCATATACGCATCACATCTCGTCCTCTCAGATGATACACCACCGTTAAGAGTCTAAGGCTGGCCAGCCTGTTTTAGTCTTCGGGTTCAGTCATCAACCACCTTGGTATCTTCTTTGCGTGATAAGGAAGCCATACAGATCCCAAATTCCTCGTGGGAACTGAACACGAACTGTAAAAAGAAACTGGGACTAATCTTGTCTCGATTTATATAAGATTATCTCTAATTCGGATTAGTCTTATCCGAGTCGAGATTAGATAATCCCAGTAGCAACTTTAATCCTTACTCGGAGAAACTTTTTGGGATCCCAAAACGTAAGTGGCGGGATACCTATGACATCGTCCGTCTGTCCGTCCGTCCGTCTGTGCGCACTATACTCTCGAAGGGAATGAGATATTTTGATGAAACTTGGTGTGAGGATTCTTTGCATCAAGAGTAAGGACAAGTTCGTAGATGGGCTATGTAGCCCTACATTTAGGGGTGTGGGAGGGGTTTTAAATTAAGGGGCAAATGAAATATTTTTAAACAGATAATGTGATAGTCGATGATGCGGTAAGAAGACATGTTGGACACGATGGTGAAAACAATTTTGTCATCGGAAAAATAGTTCGCCCGGAATCCGGCTAAAACCAGAAAGTTTGTTAAAAGTAAAAGTCTTATTTGAAGTTGATTAGATGTTTGATTTAGGGGTAAGAAGCCATGCTGAATAAAATGGTGAAAACCATTTTCTCGCCGTTTTTTCGCCTGACAAGTAATTAGCCCGGAATCCGGCCAAAACCGGAAAGTCTGTTAAAGGTAAAAGTCTTATTTGAAGCTGATTAGATGTTCGATTTAGGGGTAGAAAGCCATGCTGAATACAATGGTGAAAACCATTTTCTCGCCGAACAAGTAGTTCGTCCGGAATCCGGCCGAAACCGAAAACTGTTAACAAGTTAGAGTTTTATTTGTAGTTGATGAGATATTCGATATAGGGGTAAAGAAATGGTGAATCCGTGTATGACAATAATTTTTTACCCGGACATACAGTTCGACAGGAATCCGGATGGAGCCGAACAATTTGTTTTAAGTTGAATTGTTATTTGAAGCTGATTAGGTGTTCGATATTGGGGAAAGAAGATACGCTGAGTTCGTTTTTGAGCTTTCTTTTTTCGCCGGAAAAGTAGTTCCGGAATTCGGCGAAACCGGGAAATTGGCAGAAGTGGCAGGAAGTTTTCGTCAAAATAGAGATAACTTATAGGGGTAAACACGAATGCTGATTCAATACCTCAACTGATTCAATCAGATGATTAATCTGTTTTTGAATTTTAATAGTAAAAATGTTCAAGGAGTCTGGTGAAGACTGGATCTGGCTAAGACAAGACCCAATTGTCTGGATCAAATATTGAATTTGTGGGATCCCATCGAAACCTTTGGTCTTGTTACAGTTAGCTGTGTGGGATGCTGGCCCGACTGCTTGTGATATGCCTTTTCAGGAAGCTTAGGCTGATGTTTGCTTTCAATACAGATTTTTGTAAATTGCTGGAGAGCTTCCAGTGGCCATTGACTGTGATGCCAAATTCTCCTTCATAATCGTGGACTTGGATACATTTTTTGCAGGTGACTCTAAAGCCTCTGTCTCGGTAGCTAATGGTCGTTCATCAAATAATCTGTTGGCCGAAACCGAACACAGAGCATTTGCTGACGCTTCTTACAAATTAGAAGTGAAAGAGAAAAGTTCTTCTTACCCGGGATTTGAACCCAAGACCTTCGGCTTTCTAGGCCACTGTCCTAACATTAGGATTAATGAGCTACAAAGAGGCTTGTGAAAACAATCTGCAAACCCCAAAGTCGTGTGTATGTAGAGCACTTGATGAAGAACAATAACTTATGCTGAATGAATAAAATGTTTTTATTCAGCCATATTGACGAGACAAGAAAAAGGTTAAAGCATTTACAATATGTACATTAAAGCTTCCTAGTCCTAGTGCACATCACCCGTAACACTCAAAATAAAACAACAGATTTACAAATTTCCAAATAAACATTAAAAAGTACGAAATATCAAAGAAATTTTTTTGTGTTGTTTTGATCAAACAGTCAACACCTTACTAAATTCTAGGCTCGGCTCAAATGGTGGCCAAGATGACTGTAATTGGTGTTAATTTTGTCTTGCTTTTTAGAGCTCTAATGGATCGGATCCTTCAAACGTAAATCATGTATCATCTACCGAGTTGAATGATATCGGTTATGCTTGCACAGCCACTTGCCAAATTTGAAAAAGGAAGTTCTAATGTGAGAAAGGTTTGAAGGAGACAGAAAGGGGAAGACAGAGCTACCGATAAGTACTTGAGGAAGAGCCACAGTTTTTTAAATTTCGAAATAAGAACTCTCTTAGGCAAGTAACCGCACCATAACTGGCGCACATCCGGTTGCCTCTCCCTATGCCTCTGACGACAAGGCTCCTGGCAGCCCGGATCGTGGTACCATAAGTCAGGCCTACATACGTAACGACTCACTAGCCTTGATTCTACTACTGAAACTTAGTACCTAATACTAGGAATTTACAATTCTCAGGCTTCAGTCTCAAACCACAACGTTCCAACGATCTTCCCAGGAGATCCGCACTTCTTTGGAGACTGACTAGGGGTCGGCTGAACAATAAGACGTCATCCGCGTATGCCCACCACGATAAATTAAAACCTTGAAAAAGAAAAGTGCTTGGTAGTGTATTCAAACAAGTTGCAAGCGCAATGTTGAAAATGACCGGTGAAAGGATGCTTCCTAGGCGAATCCTCGCTCGATCCTGATTGAATAATCGGATAGGTTTCGATTCCATCTCACTCGCAACCGGGAAAGCGAGTACCAATCTTTGAGAACAAGAATAATATTTGGGGGTACTCCGTTCCTTGCTAGGGCTAACAAAGCCCAAGCATGCACAACTGAATCATATGCTTTCGCTATATCAAGAGACAAAACAAAAAGCTTGTTTAAAAACCGAACAACATGATAAAATCTTTATAAAAATCGAGTGGGCCTTGTCACAACCAAGACCTTTCTGGAAACCTATTTTATTTAAACCTTGATCGCAATTCTCAAAAAAATCTTATTAGGCAAAGCTCAAACAGTTTACTTCGTTGATAAGACACGGTGATGGGCCTAGACGAAGAGCATGACCTTGAATCATTCCCTTTTTTCAGTACTGGGATAGTTGTTCCTCTGGGGAAAGAATCGGGGATCTTTCCAGATCTAATGATAAGGTTGAAGAGACAGGATAGAAGTAGGAGGGCCAAAGGAGATACACATTTCAGGTGATTTGAGTAGAGTCCACCATAGCTCTTTTTGCTTTTCAGTTTCTTCCCTGTATTTTCAACATCGCTAGGACTAATGGTTATCGGCGTTCTTGTACCAGTGTCTAGTTCGGACGATAGGTTGGTCTCATATTCGGTCGAAAGGGACTGATTTTCTGTTGTGAAAGTTTCCGAATAATTACTTATCCAATCGTCTTTGCAGGGGGTTGGACCCTGTTGCTGACCTCGGGAAGCTGTACCATTTCTAATGAAGTCCCAAAATTTATTTTGTTCGCCTTTTTGCTTTTCAGTTTCTTCCCTGTATTTTCAACATCGCTAGGACTAATGGTTATCGGCGTTCTTGTACCAGTTCTAGTTCGGACGATAGGTCGGTCTCATATTCGGTCGAAAGAGACTGATTTTCTGTTGTGAAAGTTTCCGAATAAGTACTTATCCAATCGTCTTTGGAGGGGGTTGGACCCTGTTGCTGACCTCGGGGGGCTGTACAATTTCTAATGAGGTCCCAAAATTTATTTTGTTCACCGAAAAATGAGTAAGCCAGATCATCGCATACTACCTGATTGTGATGCCCTAGCTCCCGACGAAAATCTGATTTTGTAATTTTCATGATATCGAAAGAGATCTCGGGGACTTCCGACAGCTCGCCAGTGCAGAAAAGCTGCTTTGGCAGCGTCGTTGGCAGCAACCAAACAAGAGTTTAGCTTCCAAGCATAAACTCTAGTGCCAGGGTAGTATTCTTCTTCTCCAAACACACGGGAAGCTCCAGTCTTAATGCAGTGAACCAATTCAGCATACAAAATATTTAAATCAATCCTACCTGGAAAACTATGACTAACAACCTCGGGTACTACAATCTTAGACAGCAGGCCATCCAATTCTTCCCTATATTGGGTAGATTTTTCTTTCTGCCAATTTACTCTAGAAACCTTGGTATCAGAACGCTGCGTGCCCGGACCCCTGTGGTGAGTTGCATTGGCACCGGATCCGGAACAGAAAGAGAAACGGAAAGCGGCAAGTGGTCGCTGATACGAAATACGGCAAAACGTTAGCAGGGGTAGAGGAGAGGGATGGCGTAGACACGATTACATGATCTAAGTTGGAAGTAGATCCGGTCCAGAGGATATACGTACAAGCCGAAGCTTTCGGTAACACGAAATGTGGAGGCAAACTTGACAAAAAAAGTACACTCGCGAGGATTGTTAATATCACATACATCACAATTTAAATCACCAGCAATACACAACAGATAGCAATACGGTTTGCAGTTTTCAAGGATGGGTCTGTCTCCCGGTATTTATTTCATCAGAAAATGGGCTTTATGTAGTAAATCTGAAATGGTTATGCCACTCATTGACAACTGTTTCTTCCTCCAACGATGATCGGATCGGAGATGGACTATTTTTAAGCCTATCTGATACAGTCCTTAACATGCCTGCTAAGTTTCACGGTCATAGTACAACTGGAAGTACCCTCACTCGTTATCATCAGAATTGTGGAAAACCCCCTCCACCATTTCTTATGCTTGTTCTTCCTTCCAAGTCCCATCCCGATATCTCAGCTCTAAGCGTTTCACATGATTTCTGCCCCCCCCCCCCTCCCCCCAAGTTATCGGATCCGTTCCAGACTTGAAATTGGTCATCTGAGACACTTGTTCTTGACACTTGACAAGTTTCATACCCGTCTGATCACCCGTTCCAAAGTTATGCATGTCACTAGAATCCAAGTTCGCCATCCTTCCACTTCCCCCATGATCATCGGATCGGGAAAGGAACTATTTTCAAGTCAACCTGGGAGAGTAACTAATATGCCTGCCAATTTTCACATGTTCCTAGTACATCTGAAAGTACCCTAACGGAAATCCACGAAAAAACCCTCCAACCGCCAGTCTTGTTTTGTCAATAAATAATCTTGGGTTAATGCTTTTTTCCCCCTTCAAGTTCTATCCCAATCCCTCGACCCTAAGCATTTCATGAAGTTTCCGCCCCCCCCCCCCCAAGTTTTCGGAATCATTCCAGATTTGAAACTGAAAATCTGAGACACTTGTTCTTCACAATTGTCAAGTTTCTAGCATGTCCGATTATCCGTTCCAAAGTTATGCATGTTTCTAGTTTCTGGATTCCCCATTCCTCCACTCTCCCGCGATGGCTGGATCGAGAAAGTGGTTATTTCCATATTACTCTGGTTGGTTCCCTCATATGTCTGCCAAGTTGCTAGTTTCTGTCGAAGTGTTTCACGAGATTTCCGGTGCCCCCTCCAGCTCCCCCCCCCCCCAGTTATTGGATCTGGTCCGGATTGACATGTGTCAAGTTTCATGCATGTCCGATTACCCATTCACAAGTTATGCATGTTACTAATTCCCGGATTCCCCCCCCCCCGCCACCCCCCCCCCCGATGGCCGGATCGAGGAAGTAATTATTTCCAAGTTATTCTCGTCGGTTCCCTGATATGTCTGCCGAATTTCTTTGTCCTAGCTTATGCGGAAGCTTTCATATACGGGCAAGTTGTTTTTGTAGCCGGGCACAAGCATTGCTAAAATGGTATTCTGAAGCTTCGGTTCTATAATTTGTTGGGAGATAATCGAAAACAGGACAAGGTTCCCAATCGTAATCACGCTAAAAAATTCTGTTGATGAAAATGGCCTTGGTGCAAGGGTAGAACGGACAATAATGGGCGACCACCTGTGGGAGTGGCAGGCGAAATAGAACTATTAATACCTGCTGGAACATTATTTGACAGCAATGACGTACTACAATCTAATAGATGGTGCTCCTGCAAACATAAAAATATCACAAGACGAAAAAATGTCATTTAAATATGGATTTTTCCAGTCACTCCATTGCAATTAAAAGAAACCATGAGGGGTTGTTTAGGGCCTATTTTGATGGTTTGCTGAATCGACTGTAGATTACTTTGCGTCTAAAACTATATGTGGGGTGGCTGCCTCCGCACTTGCAGGATTTAGGCATTCTCTCACACGTATTTTCAGTAGAACTAACGTGATCTTCCTCAGAGCAGATCGAGCATCAAGTTCGTAGATGGGCTATATAGCTCTACCTTTAGGAGTGGGGGAGGGGGTCTAATTTAAGGGACAAACAAAATATTTTTCAAAAGCTAATGTGATAGTCGACTATAGGGTAAGAAGACATGCTGAGCACAATAGTGAAAACCATTTTCTCACCGGACAAGTAGTTCGTCCGGAATCCGGCGAAACCCGGAAAGCTGGTTAAAAGTAAAGTTTCATTTGAAGTTGATTAAATGTTCGATTTAGAGGTAAAAAGACATGCTGAACACGATGGTGAAATTCATTTTCTCGCCGAACAAGTAGTTCGTCCGGAATCCGGCGAAACCCGGAAAGTTGGTTAAAAGTAAAAGTTTCATTTGAAGTTGATTAAATGTTCGATTTAGGTGTAAAAAGACATGCTGAACACGATGGACATTTTCTCGCCGGACAACTAGTTCACCCGGAATCCTGCCGAAACTGGAAAATTTGACAAAAGCAGAAGTTCGATTAGATGACAGATTAAGGGGTAAGAACAGACACTGAGTCTGTACATGACAATCATTTTTTACCTGGACATATAATTAGTCCGGAATCCGGTTGTAACCGGATATTTTTTTAAGTCAAACTCTTATTCAAGGTTGATTAGATGTTCCTAATAGGGATAAGGAGATACGCTCGATTTATTTCTGATTTTTTTTTTTGCTGGACTAGTAGTTCGTTCGGAATTCGGAAGAAACCGGAAACTTGGCAGAAGTAAAGCAGGAAGTCTCGGTCAGTATCGTCAAAATAGATATGGCTTATAGGTATATCTGAACTTGGTTTTCTCTGATGATTAGCCTGGCGAAGACTGGATCTGGCGAAGGCAAGACCCGATTGCCTGAATCAAATATTAGATTTTTGGGATCCCATCGACACCTTTGGTCTTGTTTTACATGGACGGAACTGGGGACTTACTCCAATGGGATGACACTTTCTTACTTCAATCGGGGCAAATTCCGAAGTCTTTCTTGTGGAGCTCGCTATATTTGTTTCCCAGGATATCACATTTCGCAGAATAATTTGCCACACCCTCCTACTTTCATTGCGTTGCATTGCTTTGTTTATCGCTTGCCAGCACGTAGAGACTCGTTACATTTCGGGCACTTATTCTGGCGTTAGTCGGTCGACTTCGGCAAAATTGGAAAAATCGCATGGAATCTGCACTCAAGTAATCCGAGCGTTTCATCAATAACCGTTAGCGGTCGCTGGACATCTGTAACCGATATTAAATGCTTGCTCGACAATTTTTCTTATTCGTATTCACTCCCTCTTTATCCCGGAACTAAGAATGTCTTTGGACGGACAGTTTTCCTTCTCTTTGTTCGCTTTCGCTCACTCTGTAATTTGGAACTAGTAATGTCTGTGGACGGAGCTGGTGGAATACGTCCTTTCACGAGCTCTGCTGAATGAATGCAGTTCGATTACAATATATTCATGGGATCTTGCCAAAACAAAATATTTACAAGACCCTTTTGCCTCAAAGAAGAAGTCCAACATAGAACTATCATTCGTCTTTAAACCTTTAGTTTTGTTTTTGCTTAATGATCCGTGTTGAGAAATGCTTCATTGACTGTATATAAATCTGTTCGACTTTGACCTGAGAAAAGCTATATACACATACATTCTGATCGGATTTCACATCACTATGGGAAAACACCCATACGCTGCAACAACATGTCGAAGCGAGGGAATAAGTAGGCTACTGTGAGCGGACATACCTTATCTCGTCTGCTGAATTTCCATTCCTTTTATCTCAATCATCATTCTGATGAGTTTTTGTCCGTTCTTTAGATCACGGTACGTTATTTCTTAACTACGTTCGACACCTTCAAATCATTTTTACGTACTACCCAAAACAAAATAGTTTCGATAGAAGCATCAGTTGTAGCAGGATAGAAGGACATTCAGTTTAAAGGTTACTTATATGTTGATTTAACGGCGTTAGTGTGGGGGTGGGGTTGGAATGCAAAAAATCATTTTGCTTTTCTTCTTAAGGAAGTGTAAGATCACTTTGTTAATTAAAGAAATTGAGGAGGGGGCGATCCGTGCTTAGTGAGGCAGCTTGTTACGTGGAATTGTTCATGATCCAAGTTGGAAAGTCGGCTAATTTCTTTTTTAAATCAGTTTCGATTGTTTTCCGAGAAGAGTGTTTTCTGAAAGAGTGTTTTCCGTTCCGAGAAGAGTTTTTTTTCTGACACTTGCCTTCAAGCCTAGTGTCAAATACCAATCACTTTTCCGTCGGTCGGTCGTCGGTAGATTGGTCTGGAGATCGGGAGTCAGGGTACTTCCAGATGTGCTAGGACGATGCAAGTCGGCAGGCGTATTAGAAGCTCCACCAGACTAATATTTAAATAGTCACTTCCCTATCCGACCCTCGTGGAGGCGAATAGAAGAAGAGGAATCAGGAATCTTGAGGTACGCATAACTTTTGGACGAATGATCGGATCTTAATGAAACTTGATATTCCGAAAGATCTCGGGTCTCAGGTGTCCCATTTCAAGTCCGGACTAGATCTTATCACTTTTGGGGGAGCTGGACTCGGGAACTGGAAACCCTGTGACACGCTCAGAGTAGATGGATCGGCACGAAACTTCGTGAGAAAAACAAACATAAGCTCTATATACATAGTTGACAGGACCGGGCAGGATCTTTCGACAGTGGAAGGGGGTCAAGAATTCCGGTGATTCTGAGACAAGGTACTTCCAGTATTGCAAGGTCGATGAAAATTTACAGGTGGAGCCTACCTGGGACCCTTATAATTTGTACCGCTATACACACACGAGTGGTTGATTGACGAAATCAGAAATTGTGAAAAACCTGGAGATGTCAATAACTTATCATTGCCCTCCATTGTTTTGCAAATGTGTTTTTTTCTGTAAAGTTCGAAATATTTCCTAGACTGTTTGCGCAATTAAACTCTCTTTTCTAATACTAGAGCATTAACAGGCAATGCCTGCCCTTACTATATATTAAGAATACTATAATGCAATTTCTAACCAAGGGCAGTTATATGGCTTAACATGGACTGGAACAGAAATTAAATATAGGAAAACAGGTAAAAATGGTTCACAGGTGCAATTTTAAAACAATGTACCCAGTTACTGAAGTAATGCGACGCTAGTGACTCTACCAAAATGTGAAAGCTTCCAGGCTGTTCCGGGACTCCTCCCTGTAATTGGCAAAAACTAACCGGATCCAATAATCCGATCTTGACCTAAGAATGGTACTATTGCTCTGCCGGCAAAAATCCACCTGGATGATTATTTTATTAACGACTACTATAGGTAGTAGCTCAGAATTCTAATGAGAACAATATCATGGAATCGTATGCAGTGCTATGGAGTACAGACGCAGCGAGTTGTATGAGCACCTCTACGCCCCCCTTCGACGCACTTCCCGACTCAGTTATAACATAACGAGACTATATAGCCGCATGGAACAGAATTCCCACGCACCACGTACTTGACATTAATTATCTGCAGGACCGTGAAATACTACCTGCCGACTTTTTAGTACCTGAATACTAGAAAGTGTTACAATAGGAAGAAAATGTGAAGATAACAATAATTGCCTGTCACTTTCCGTTCGTCTTGGATGCCTTCACAACTACACTTTGTGGACCTCACTTATATCTTGCCAGCGCGATATGAATTCTTAAGTTCAATTTCTTTAAATTTTTCAAGTAACTAACAAAAAGTTACATCACTGGTAAACATCAGAGGTAAACTCGGTTCACTCAGATGCAAGCTAAACTATATACAACATTAAATTTGTAGCGATACGCCTCCACTTCCCCTCGCCTAATACTGCCTCTCGTTTTTGGGATCCCAAAACTTAAATGAAGGGATACCTATGACATCCCAAAAGCTGTCCGTCTCGAAGGGAACGAGATATTCTGATGAAACTTAGTTTGAGGATTCTGTGTGTCAATGGAAAGGTCGAGTTCGTAGACATGTTCTGTAGCCCTACATTTAGGGTTGGGTTTTTTAAGTTCAGGGGCAAAATTTGTTTTTAAAAGTTATTGAGAAAGTTGATTTAGCGGTAAGGAGACATGCTGGATCCCAATATGAAAGTTTCAGACACAAAATTTGTCAACCAATTTTCGACTATAGCAGTCCGTACCCCTTTATTTTCAAACTAGTATAGCTCTGAGCCTGGATGATGACGACCTTCATTTGTTTATTGTATGTACGTCGGAGAGATCTAGCGTAATCGAAGGTCGAAGGGGTTGATGTTCAAACGAGGAAATATAGTGTTCAAGCGAGGATGTTGTTCAATGAGGATTCACTGGTAAAGTACAGGCCAAGTTCGTAGATTGGTCCTTCAGTCCTGTCTTTAGAGGCAGAGGAGGGATTTCGGATTTACCGTAAAAAAGATGTATGTTTTATAAGCTAATAAGATATTCATCGAGGTGGTAAGGAGGTCCGCTGAACCCATCGGGTTTTCTTGCTGGACAAGTGGTTCATCACAAATTCGGCTGAAACTAGAAATTTGGTTGAAGCTAAAAGTTGTTTCTGAAATTGGGGTATTGGGGCTAAAATTTAAAACTCTTCCATACTAATTCTACCATTTATGGAATAAAGACCAGGATCCAAAGAATCTCTAGAAACCGGATTGAGCGACGTCCTGGCAGCATCAGATACTGTAGGACTAGTGATTCTAGTGAATACTGCCCATGATCACATCAAGTGAGTGCCGTAGGCGAGATTTGTTCAAGTTAAGTTTGTCCTGCCAAATTTATCTATTTCCATGCAGGTTCTATTGGGGCAAGGAGACATGCTGAATCCATTTTTGAACTTTATTTTAACTGTAAAAATATCCAAGGAATCTGACGAAGACTGAATGGCAAGACATTGTTTGAATCAAATTTTAGGATTTTGGGATCCCATCGAAATGTCTGGTCTTGTTTGCTTCGACGCCAGAGAACTGCGGAGCTCAGCGAGCTTCTTGGCTTTTCTGCTGGCTTTCGCTATATTATCGCCGAACAAGAACTTGTTGATCTTGTTCTTCGGGGCGCACAAGCCCGAGGCGACGGTGGGGTTCAGATAATGATAAGTGTATTTAAAAGCCCAGGGACCATATACATAACACAAAAATAATACACATTACAAAGAAATACAACAACAATATTTTCCTACGGCTATGAAGCCTCACTACTAAGCTCGGTCGCTCCGTCGATAAATTCGCACACCTTTGTTATAACCCTTTCCGAAGTGCTATTCAGGATATCCGGAAGAAGCAAAACACTCCCCTTAAAAAAAAGATCCCCTTAACTCCGAAAGCTCCTGGCATCGATTGAGAAAGTGTTCAATGTTTTCCTCTACCCCTGCTTTGCAAAGTTGGCAATTATACCTGACATCTGGACGAGTCCTAATAAGTCCTATGCCTGTCAAAAACTCTAAATCTACCAAACAGGGGGAAGGAATTAGCTCTAGCCTGGATCCACAGCTTCAAAAAAATTTCAGCTAGATTCATTTTAAAATAAAAATCGGGCCAAAACACCTCCTTAACCTCACGGTAAAACTTCAAAGCATACCGCTGGTTGATACTGATATGTATGTTTGATTTTGTGTTTATAACAATGTTTGACCGTTCATATTGTAATAATTCGACAAAGAAAAACAAATTTTCAGAAGGCGAAAAAAGCAAATGCCAAACCCCCAAAAACGCAAACAAGGGGGATGCAATAAAAGCATTTGTAAAAACGGTGTTAAAAACACTAGCTAAAAATTTCCGATTATAAATATCACTTAAATGAACTAATTTACCAAAACTACAGATTATTATTATGTAAAACATCAAATTAAACTAATATCAAGACTAGCAATATATTTTGATTTGTGTCAATTAAAATAAATGGACAAAAATAATGTATTTCTATTAGCATATCTAAAAAAAAAGAAAAAAAGACGAACATACACCAAACCACAAGCTCATCTTCTATTAACGAAAACACTTTTTCTATTACTCGTGGTCACTGTAATGAATCTTTTCAAATTTCTTATATCCCTAAAAATTATACTGATATTTTTTTCTTCTTAACAATATAGCATAAGACTGCAAAAACTGCATCGCGATTAGAACACACAATTCTTAAGAGCGCCCTCTTTACAGGAAGGCAGCTGAAGAGGGGATCAGCTGCATTCCTGATTAGCAGACTGTCAGTAAAATTGTTAGCTTTCTTTCCAAAAAACAAAGAATAAGGAAAGTTATATTCATAATATATCTTTAGTAAAGGAGGCCAATGTCCCAACCTTAATGGTTCTGTTTGTAAAAGGTTCTTTAGTCCCCCAAAAATGAATCACGGCGGGAGAAAATAATCGCTTGACTGCCCAGTTTTCACCAAACACATGTTTTTTAGACTCTTTGCAAATTGCTTATGCCGGTCTAAAAAAAAAACTCTAGTTCTGCTTAGAACCGACTTTAATCTCCATTTCCTGATCCCTGTAACTTTTCCTTTCACCATATGTCATAATCTTATGACAAACTTTCAAGTCTTTAACCTACTGCGTCTTTTTCATCAGTGAATAAACTGGCAACGGAAAATTTTTCAGTATTAAAAACAATCTTCTAACATATATTCCTTGTGGATATCTTGGCTGTCTGCTTTCACTTTCGTTTCTTGCTTTGATCGAAAGCAGGGCCGTATCCAGAGGGGGTGTTACCGGGTTTGAACACCCCCCCGAATTTTTTGTCCGACTGGTCCAAAAGTAAAAAAAATGCACGTAAACAAATTTTTGCACACAGAAACTTTGATAATCACTAATCTATTGCAGTTAATGCTTCATGCGATGCGCTTAATCGGTGCGCCGAAGTAATTGTTACAACCAAAGAGGTTACAAGTCGTTACAAGACAGTTTATTCAGTCAGTTGAGTTTCTGACTTCGTTAAATGAAGAGCGGTTTGAAAAATGAAAAAGAAATGTGACATAACATCGTTTTTTGCACCCAAGCAAGCAAGGGTAGATATTTCTGATGGTGACGTTGGCGGGTCGTCTGCGGATTGTTCATCTGTCCCTGCGGGCTCAAACACGGAAGCAGTTGCTGATGCTTCTAAACTTGATTCACGTTCCAGTCCACTAGATACAGTCACTTCACAGCACAATATTACACAGTAACGACATTGGACGGTTTGTCCACAAATCGTCGTCACCCGACGCAGCGTCCAAACTCCGTCTGCTAAAGAGCCCTTGAATATTTCATACACTTTTCCAGTATCTGGGTAAAGAAAGTTGAAGTTTCAGTTGGGTTGGCTGATTCTTTTCAGCTAGTTGTCCTATTCTCCTTCTGCGGACGGTGTTTTTGTCGATTCTGTCTTCTTTGTTCGCCCGAAACAGCTGGCAAAGGCAGCCACCAGCGCTTAGGTAACCTTGTCACCAAACCCTTCAGAAACTGGAGGGGTGCAATTGAATGCTACACAAGTCACCAACAAATACAGTTTCGCAAAAATTGTACTGTAACCGCAGACAACTTCATTTCTGTTGCAGAGAAAAGGCAGGGTAACATCATCAACCAGATAGACACAGCAAGGGCAGCACAGGTTCTGGAAAATCGTCAGAAACTGAGGTCAATTGTTCAAACTATAATATTCTGCGGAAGGCAACAGGTTGCCCTTCGGAGTACGAACGATTCCGGTCCCATTTCAGTCACGGATCCAGAACCATCTCAAAATGATGGCAATTTCCGAGCTCTTTTGCGACTAAGGGCAAGGCATGGAGACGAAAGTCTGGTGAAACATGTTCTTTCTGCAGCAGCAAATGCCACATATGTTTCTCCAATGGTTCAAAATGATCAGATTGCCGCTTGTGGAGAAATTCTTCAACAGTGAATCGTCAAAAAAGTAAGCGCAAGTTTTTGCTTTTCGGTGCTTGCTGACGAAACGGTGGACGTTTCCTATATAGAGCAGCTATCTGTTTGCGTCCGCTACACATCTGCTGGAAATGGTTGAAATCTTAATGAGCATTTTCTTGGTTTTGTCCCAGTTACGGATCTAACTGGACAATGTCTCGCTTCGTCAATTCTGAACTTTCTTGAAAGCCTTGGGCTTAACCTAAACAAGATGGTTGGCCAGGGGTATGATGACGCGGCAGCGATGAGCGGCCATCTAAGGGGTGTTCAGGCCGTTATACGCCAACAGTATCCGAAGGCACTTTACGTCCACTGTAGCGCACATAGTCTCAACATTGTCATTTCGTCTGTCTGCTCTAATCCAGCTTTTAAGCATTTCTTCGGAACCCTATCGCAAATCTGCAATTTCTACGGTGCTTCGCCACTCAGAACCCAAAATCTGAAAGAAAAGATCAGAAATCTTTCTGGATTCGCGAAAGAAGAATCTGACCGGACTCTGCGAAACAAGATGGGTTGAGCGCCATGATTCAGTTCTGCGTTTTCTTGAGCTCTACCGGCCGATTCTGCGTTCTCTCGAAGCTCTTGAGGAGAACAGCAATGCAGAAACGTCTGCAAAAGCGTCGCAAATGCTGGACGTCGTGAACCAGTCACAGTTCGTTATGTGTCTCCATGTCGTAAAGGAACTTTTCTGCCTGACGTTGCCTTTGTGCAAGACTCTTCAGTCGGTTGACTGCGACTTGGCTGCCGCCTGTAGACACGTAAACACTGTTCTTTCCAGAACAACGACAATGCGACAAGATGCTGCGACAACCTTCGCTCCTATTTTCGACGAAGCTCAGTCTTTTGCAACTGCTTTAGGGCTTGAGACGACTCGCCCAAGAAGAAGAGGTGGAAGACACTCTGCTCGCTCACTATAGAACCTCTGTGTTTATTCCTTTTCTAGACCACTTCATATCGGAACTGAAACATCGCTTTGAACTCCACCAGAATCTGTTGTCTCATCTCAGCATCCTTGTCCCTTCGAAGATTGTATCTGTCGATCCTAAAACCATGAAGTTGGAGTCTTTGCTTGAGCCATATGGCGATATTCTTCCCGAGCCAGACTGCTTGAAGCAAGAGGTTGAGCTTTGGCGCAGCTAATGGGAAAAACTTCTGATCACAGACTTCTTGTGCTGTATCTTCTCTTCACGAATGCGACTCCACCTTTTCCCCAAATATTTCTCTTCTCTTGGCTGTCCTTGCAACGTTGCCTGTCAGTACTGCTACTCCAGAAAGAACCTTCTCTATGCTTAGAAGGCTAAGAAATTCAACAGAACAAGAAAGGCTGAGTGATTTAGCCATGCTTGCCGTCCATAGAGACATTGATGTCTGCCACGAAAAGGTCATAGACGTTTTTGAAGGGAAGAAAAATTGTCGTTTAGTTTTCGTTTTGTAGGCACTTAGTTTACTTGACAAAAACTCTTGGTCGGCTCTGTAAATATATTATGTATCTAAATACTTAAATACATGGTTTGCTAATGCGTTACTGTAAAAAAAAAAAAAAAAAATGCCCCTTCAAGATACAACAGTATGCCTAGTGGACGCGTCCTCGTTCGCAAGGGGCGGACTGACGGTCTCCACGGTCGACCGTTAGACTAAGTCCACGGGAAGGTTTTTTTTTTACCCCCCCCCCCCCCCGAAAAAAAATCCCGGATACGGCCCTGATCGAAAGGTGTTGCTGCTGAAGAAGGAATGCCTAATGCCAGAATTCTCGCCTCGCCTTTACGATGATTTATAGAAGAGAGTAAGTGCATGAAGCGAAAGCACAAGATTACACTGGGATAAAGAAGCCCATATTGGATACGGACTGGACTTGTTCGTTCTTCCCTCACTGTGCGACGACTTGAGTGCTTCGGTCCGTGTTTGTCTGTTCATTTGTCAGCGCTTCCATGCTTCCAAAGGAAGGGCTTGATGGTGAATCCAGTCCAGAATCTGGTGACCAGCGGAAAACCCTTAGCAGTAATGACTTTATACAGCTGTAACGGTTGGCAAGCAGACGCAGAACCTATAACCAAAGAAAAAATTAGTGGAAATGGGCGAGTAAAGGGTTTCTCCTTTGTTCCCCCATTTGTTCAACGGTAAGGTAAACAGCGAACCTGGATATTTGCTGATTTTATAAAAGAGGAACAAGAAAACACTTTTAAGAGGTTGTAAAACCGAGAAAAAAAAAAAGCGAAACCATGCACTGAGCAAAAGCTTATTCTATTACAGTTTAGTAGAGCATCCCTACCTCTTTTCTTGCAAAACACTATTGTTCTGTAATAAAATTCCTGTCTAGAATAAGTGTTATCACTGCACCAGAAACTTTTTAACTATCACATCTTTAAATTTGCCTTATTGCAATCCAATTCAGCGCTCGAAGTGGAGTCCCACTTTCTGCCATACTCAACACTTGTGTAGACAAAGTAAAAAGTCTGAGTCATAAGGTCGTGAGTAACTTTCGTTTTTCTATTATTCAGACACGCAGAACCCCCATTAGAGTACCTGTAAGCAGATAGCACAAATTCGACTCGTCAACCTGCTGATCGTTTGTACAGATGTTTCTTATAGCATTGTGCAAATAGGTGTAATAAGCTGAGTAGCGCTGTACGCGACGTTTACGTCTTAATACACACGCGTGTTCAAATAGGAACACAAAAAGTTCTTATCGATGCAGCGCTCGCTGTTGCCAAACTGAAAAATTTTTCGAATTTCTAAAGATCAGAAAAAATGTTCTTAGTACTCCTCAAAGTGCACGAGTACAATTTGAAGCCCATTCTATTGTAGAAATCTATTAAATCTGCGGAACTAGCAATAAGCAGTCGTAAAAGTACAAAACGTGTTCTTTTGAAGAAAAGTTGTTTCTTGAGCTTCCAACACAGTAGAACTTTAGTGCTTCCCGTGGCAGCCCAGGCGACGCTGCTCCTTTCCTCGGACCTGCGGCGGAACCAACCAAGCGACCTGATTGGCCCTGCATAAGTGAGAATAGAACGCGAGTCTATTCTCCTTATTCACTTTATTACAGCGTGCTCCAACGAAAAGAAGAATCTGTAATAACCTTGTACGTCATAATACACCTTATCATACCTATTGGCTGCTCTTGGAAGGGCTGAACTAGAATATGGAGATACGGCAAACGAGGTCTAGTGTCGAAGCACAAGCTCAACATTTCCGTACTATGTCTGAACTTTTGCATGGTGCTGTGTCTGAGAGACAGGGAGGCTCATATCTTCATCCGTCCTTGTCATTAGGGAATTGGTGAAGACACCTAGGTAATAACGGATCACCCACCTTCCTTCGGCACACGACTATGATGAAAACCAAGACGGACTTGAGTATGTTGATGGTGTCAGTGAAATACCAAATGTGGGCGGGGCCTCCCACGGCAAATGAAATGACCTCAAATATCCATGTTACTCCCATCAGGATGAAGAGCTTAAAGATTGTCCAAATCCTGGGAAAACATCAAGAATCAACATCAAAACAAAAGCCTCCATAACAAATGTACTTAATCTATTAGGCCTTACAAGAAATAGTTGCCATGATTATGACACTGAAACTTCCCCATTTTCTTCCATCATTTGACCCTTCCCTGCCCCTTGCAGAGAAGAGCGTGGAGTTTCTGATTGATCTCCTCTGTTGAACTCAACTCCTTCGAGACTTCTGCTCCTCCCTCATTTCCTCATCATTAGAACGATGCGACATAGCCACTTCGACCAACCTGCTCCATCCAAATCTGATCGTATCCTTACCTTTCTTTCCCTCTTTTTTCTTGCTTCTCGGTCAACGCTGTTTCTTTGACACAGAGGACCATTACGGCCAAATACACGAAACAGCTTAAGTTGAATAAAAGAAAGACGCTGACAGGAGTGTAGAGGTACAACCCGACGGATAGCTTGTTATCGTCTGGAAAAATAGGAAGGGTTTATAATATATTTTCACTAAACCTCCTAAATGTGTTAAGTTCTGTCCAGAGTCAGGAATATTAACGTTTTCTTCTGGATTTTGCTCGTCGCATGCACAGTCACCGAACCATGAACCCAACTGTCAAGCTAAAATAAATAAGTGAACATCTTCTGCCATCATTCAACCGCCTTCCTGCCCATTGGCCAATGCGCCAGTTACTGCAGTAAATTTATTGTTATTTTCCTCTTTCGTTGTGTATTTCTTATTTTGCGTTTATTTATCTTTTGCTGTCGTTCTAGGTTTCGTGTACCCTCTGTATTTCTTGTACAGCCTTCATTTACCTTTTTTTCGTATTTAGGCTACTGTGCAAATGCCTTATTACTAGGCTGCATGTCATAAATTAATTAATTCATTCAATCATTTATGGTTAGTCATGCAGAGTGATAAATGCCTTTTTTTTTCAAGTTGTGACAATACTGAAGTGACTAATTGAGTAAACTTCAGCAGTAACCGTCATCATCGGGGGCACGCGTACAAGCTGGCAAAATCAAGATTCCAATAGGACGTTTTTAAGTGAGGTTTTGGTAACAGAATTGTTGATCCTTGGAACATCCTTGCTGAAGATGCGGTTGATGCTGAATCCATCAATAATTTCAAGTGCATTGTTAATTGGTTTTTAACTCTGATCAGTTTGACTACTCAAAATTTGTTAGAATTATTTATAAGCGAAACTTTTTCTCTTGTTTTGTTATATTATTTGTATTCTTATTATTATTTCACTATTTTCCACGAAAGAATCGTTCACTTCCTAGCTGCACTCTCGTTGCAAGTAATTTGCAACGATGTTGAGGCACTAGCTGCGTTCGTTGCACTCGGGGCTGTCTCTGGTGTTTTGTCACCAGTGTCCGGCTCTTCTCTTAAAACGTGTTTTTTTTGTTCACTGGTGAGTTGATGAAAACTGGCTAACTCCTCGCTGAAGCCGGGCTCCCGAGCAGGTTCTGGTTAGTCCGCACCGGTGAGATAAAATCGGACACTGGTTAGTTCAAAAACGGGTTATAAGACTGGGGAGTAGTCACCGGTGGATGCAAAAACGACTAATAAGAAAAACCAGAGACTACCGGTGAGAACTCCCGTGACAAAGAAGGCCGCTGCTATCTGCAAGTGCACTTCAGATCCGAGCTGGGTTGGGCTGAGCAAGGGTTTTGATTACAAATAAATTCCTAGCCACCTTGAAGTCGCATCTTACCAGAACAATGCAAAATACTTTTACTACACAGGCTATACATTTCATGATGGCTCTTAATCAGCTGCGCATCAATGCAACCTCGTGACACACAAATTTTCGAACGATTTGCATGATGTTAATGAGACTTGATAACTGACAAGAGCTCGCATTCTATTTGTTTCGTCCAAGGTCCCATGGTCATTTCTGTCCCAAGAAGTTTGATTTACAAATCATCGAGGGTTTTGCTTTAAAAGAATTCCTGGTCCCTTGAAGAGTGCATCGTAGCCACTCGGCGAAATAACTATTTTGGCAAAACGACACATTTTTGTTTTCGCTAAGTGCCTATGATACTATTGCCACAAACAAGGATTGTGCTTGGGCTACAAATGAATTCCTAGGACCCTCAAATTATGCATCTGCATTGCGCAGTTGAAAATAATTTAGACCAAACAATATGTTTTCATGTTCCTGAAGGGCAGGTGACCATTTGTGCATAAAGTGTTATCTTACAAAAGAATTTCTAGCCCCAAAATTGTGCGTCATAACCGCAGAGCGCAAACAATTTGTGTGGAACTCGAAGACAAGTGTATTTGACAGAGGAAAGTTTCACATGTACTATATGATCAGTTAGAGGTCCCGATTGGACTTGGCCACTGTAGGGGAAGTTAGATTAGGAGCTTGTTTGAATGTGTTCTCACACTTGGGGAGGAGGGACCCGAATGAACTTTACGACATCTATATCTGTCATTGCATGAGCTGGGGGGGGAGGGGGTCTGGGAAGAGCCACCCAACCTTGACTGCGGGAACCTTTATATCATTCACATTCTAGCTACCCTTTCAGTGCTGAAATATGTCAGCTATGAGCTTCCAGCTCTTCTTTTGGAAAGGTCAAGTAGAGGCTCTGCCATTCGCTAACTCACGGTCAAACATCTATTCCCCGGTCAGGAGTTGTCGCTGTTCATAGAGAGACGGGCAAATCTTTCCAAGAATTTCGCCGGCTGGGCCTTTCATATAATTCTCTATTTGGCCGAGAGCCTGGATTTGAGTGGGGCTTTAAGATTCGGATCTGAGAGGGAAAAAAAGAAGCATTTAAGGAATTTTGGCTACGGCGCTTACTTTAATTGTGCTAAAAGCTTTTCTAAAATGAAGGATTTAAAGAATTTCGGCTACGGCGCTTACTTTAATTGTGCTAAAAGCTTTTCTTGGAGTGTTCACGATCTTGGGATTTAATGGATGGGTAAAATCTGTATCGAAAACAGATGAATTCTGATAGAATGTGGATGCGGTCCTCAGTTTTTCTGCTTCGGTCGTGTAGCAAGGCCGCCTCTGGAGTTTTCGTTCTTCCAAGAAACACCCGAATGAAGGCTCTGCTGGGATTCTTGTAACTACCAATGACATTTCCTTACAAAAATTAACATTGTTAATATAGGTTTTTCTATTGTCGTCCTATGCTTTTTGTCTATTGTTTCTAACTGGTAGAAACAGATCTCAATTTCGTCAGCTACTCACGCGCGTTCGGTCTCTTCGCTCCTGCGATATAATTGAGAGGGAAGAGCCTTGCTCATCCAAAACCAATGCATATCTCCTGTGGCTCCTGTGATGTGACGTATAGAAAAGGTCTTCCAAAAATATTATCTGAAGGCGGGTGACTCTAAACACGATAACAAAGAAAAAGAGCAAAACACTTACAAAACCAGCATGAACTGAGTCCGAAGTGAGGCGCGGGAACATAATACGGCAAATCCACCGAATCCATCACAACGACAAATAGTGTAAGCATCAATGGGATACCCCATCCGACTCCCAGATACAACGAAAGCATTTTCCAGTGGATACGCCTTGAACAACTGGCATAACGTAACCTAAAATGGCAGGTAAGGTTAGGAAGTCGACTTATTTTTAGGAAGAGCTGGAAACAGGTCAGTTGAAGAATTTAGCTGGATCTAACTTTAACAAAGCTGGAAGCCATGGCATATCATAAGAAACTAGCAGGGATAGGTAGCATGTATTAGACCTAAGGATCGCACATGATCCGAACATACAAATGGAACATTTTTCTGTCGCCAGCTATCAGGATCCGCTTCGAACTATCTCGGACATGTTGGAAAATGCCCGAGAAGAAGGCATACTTCTTATCAAGTTTCATTCGACGGTCACAAAATCGCACACTCCCCCACCCTCCGATTATGGATGATCGGGTCTGTTCCTTTATAGGCATGCCATTTTTTATTGTCCAAGCTTACACGAAAATACCAATACTGGATACACCGTGAGATGAACTCGATTGTACCGAAATTATTTTTAATAACGTTTATTTTATGATTTCGTGCATTTACTACATTATTGAAAGCTCAGTGTATTTTTTTCCTTTTCTTTGTCTATACTGCACTATTTTCCTCTTCGTAAGTGCGTAAATCAAATTTCATCATCATCATCATCAAAGCTTCAAGTGCCAAAGTAAAAATCCTTTTTCGGAATCCAGGTTTTAGTTGTGGCTTCGATGTTGTGGGATAGTTAATCCAAAGGGGGTTGCCTGCCATTGAGGGAGCATTGGAAATATGAACTTAAGATTGAAGAGGGGTCCATACTGAAGTTTTCTCCGTGGATACTTAAACAAAAGTACTTAAAAATACTTAAACAAAAATTTTGCAAAGTTAAATGAATGGAAGCGTTTGGAGTTAGTGATTCGGGATGAGGGAAACTCTAGCCTGCTCATGTATTACGGTTTAAAGTGATGCCACAGCAATATGAATGCATTTTTCTATTACCAGCACGGGCGTCAAGTATGGGGAGTGGGGAGGTGGGGGGAGGACCTCCCAATATTTTCGGCCAGTCGGTAAAATATAGCCGACGCGGCGCGTTGCGCCGCGAACAGTCGATTTTTTTCTTGGAAACAGTATTTTTTCTTACAGTCGGTTTTTCGTAAAAATAGTCCATTCTTTTTGAAAAAGAGCTAGAAGCTCATATGGTACATGCAAGGCTGGGTAAGAGGATTAAAATAAGAATTTGCTACTTCGTCGGTCTACTTCGATAGTTTGTAAGCAAAATCCTTCAGATAAGAATGATCATGGGGCCCTTGGAAATCACAATTATGTATTTTTGGCAAAATGTATTTTATTTTTGCACCTGGCTATAATAATGCGAACCGCAAGGACGCTAGAAATTCATCTGTAGTCAAAACCTTTGAGACAAAAATAATCGTGGGACCTTTGGGGTCATAAATATTATTATGTGGTTTCGTCAAGAGTACTTTTCAGACTTTTCGGTAGAAATGTGCACTGTTTGGGTGCTAGAAACTCATTTTTAAGCAAAATCCTTGAGGCAGACATGATCATAGGATTATGGGGATGATGAAAATGTATATTTTGCTACAAAGTAATTTTTTTTACTTTGCGGTCAAGATGAGTACTTTAAGGGATGTACGGATCTGGGAAGAGACAACTAAGCCAATATTATCAAGTGTTTAATTTTCAAGCCAAGTCATTGTCCTAGCACATCTGGAAGCGCGTCCCCCTCCCCCCCTGACTCCTCCCACATTGATCGGATCATGTCAGCACTTGAGACATAAGTTCTTTCCAAATATCAAGTTTCTTAAGATCCGATCAACCTTTCAAAAGTTGGACACACCTCAATGTTCCGGATTCCCTCTCTTTTCACTCCCCCGCGATGGTCAATTCGGAGAAACGACTTTTCTTAAGTAAAATGGTCGAGTCCCTGTTATGCCTTCATTTCTCACCGTCCTAGCACAGGGGGAAGCATCTTAACTCGGGATCAGCGGAATTTCGGAACCCTCCCTCCAACTCGCCAACATTGCCTGGATCCGGTCTATGTATCTAAGGCTTCTGCTTGTTCTTCCCATCATATTTTATCCCGATCCGACCACTATGAACATATCACACGATTTCCGCTTCTACCCTTCCAACTCCCCCAAAGTTCCCAGATCCGTTCCGGAATTGAAGAGTGACATTTGAGACACGAGATATTTCCAAATATCAAGTTTCAATAAGATCCATTTCGCCGTACAAAACTTATACATACGTCAATATTCCAGATTCCCCTCCCTCCAGCTGTGGTCGGGTCGGGGAAGGCACTATTTCCAAGTCCATTTGGTCGGGTCCCGGAATCTGTATGTACCCTAACTCGCGGTCACCGGACTGACTGACCAACAGACCGATGGAAAGTAGATCGGTATGTGGCGTTTGCCCGGAGAGCACGTTTTCTTAAAATCCTTCAAATTTTTCTGAAAACAGTTTTTTTCTACAAAAACAGTTGGTAATAACGACCAGCCAGTCGGTAAATATTCAGGTAAATACCTTGCCTCCCCCCCAAACATTTTGGCTAGTTACGCCTCTGATTGCCAGTAGGCATTCACAAGTACAAGGACCAAGACTCGATTAGCCAGAATCCTACCCGATGAAAAAGTTATCTCAAAATAGTAGGATGAAGTTGTACGAAAAAGAAGCATGCGGTACTAACTGATGCTACTACATGCTTCTACTTCAAGGCTACCGTGTTACTGCATTCTACTGCATGCTACTATTAGCAAGACTGGATGCTACTGGATACTTCTGCTTCAGATTGTACCAGTCTGAGGCACATTAAATGATAGTATTCTTTACTATTAAATAGTATTACATGCAAATTTTTCGTACAACTCCGCAGGCTACAAATTTTTCATCGGGTAAGTATATATCTCCGGGAGGATGCAGGTGCATATATTCTGTTCAGGTTGAAATTCAAGCACTCACCTACTAGCAAGGCATAAGTCAACCGCCATAATCGAAAGCCAAACAAACGACGAGAAGAAAAAATAATAAGCGGTCAAACCTAGAGAGAAAGAAAATAATTAACAAGAGCTGTAAGCTCATATGGCACTTGCATGGGTTAAGATGTTTTGATTGATCAAAAGTAAGTTTCGACTTTGCGGTTGAGATGCGCACTCTAAGGGAATTTTAACTTCATTTGTAAGCAAAACCCTTGAGGCAAAAATGATAATGGGCTGATGGGCATCGTGAAAATGCATAGATTGCTTGAAAGTATTTTTTTTTTCCTTTGCGGTCAAGATTGGTATTTTAAGGAATAATCGGATTTGGGAAGTAGCAATTTCTAAGCAAATGTTGTTGAATCTCTAATATTCCAGCGAAGTTTCATCGCGTAGCACACCTGGAAGTACCTCAACTCGCGATCACCGGAATCCCCCCCCCCCGCCCCTCCAACTCCACCAACAATACCCGGTGCCAATCCGGTTCTATAAATGATTAATCCAGAGCATCTGTTTTTTATTCCCACGAAGTTCGATCCCGATCACACCAGTCTCTGCGGGTCAAGTATTCCCTTCCCCCCCCCCCCTCCAATAATTGTCGGGTTCGGTCCGGAAATGAAAAATATCACCAGATAGAAATGTCCTCTGGTCAATCATTAAATTTCACTCGAATCGATCACCCATTCCAAAGTTAGGCATGACTCAATATTCCGGATTCCCCTCCCTCAACCCCCCCCCCCCAAGATTATCATATCGAGGGTTTGTTTTATTCCAAGTCAGTTTGACCGGGTCCCTGATATGCCTGCCAAGTTTCGTCGTGAAAATCCCAAAAAACGGAATTCCGCCCCCCCCCCCCCCCCCCTCAAGTGTCTGGAGCCAGTCAAATTTAGTAAAGGATTTACATGGAGCAGATGTTTCTTCTTCACAGCAAATTTCACTCCGATCACTCTATTCTAACTGTTTCTTGAGATTCCCCCGCCACCACCCCCCCCCCCAACTGCCCCACGGTGCCCGTAGCTAATCCGATTCAGTAAGTGATTTACCTAGAGCATCTGTGTGTTATTCCCCCAAAGTTCCATCCCGATCTCTCAATCCAAGTGGGTCACGTATTCCCCCCCCCCCCCTCAATAGTTACCGGATCCGGTCCGGATATGAAAAAGATCACCAGAGAAATGTCCTCTGTTCAATTCTTAAATTTCACTCGAACCCGATCACCCCAAATCCGATTATTCCTTAAAATACCAATCTTGACCGCAAAGGAAAAAAAACACTTTCAAGCAATAAGCGACAGTTTCTAAAATTACTGAAAAAAAAATTTACGACGCGTAGTTGAGCAATTTCTTTTGTTTTTGTTCTCTTTTTGTTGATGTCAAAATGTAGTTAGAAGACGGCTTTTTATTTTATTTTCGTTGTGCAACATTGTCAGTGCTAAAGTATGCCACCAGGCATGTGCACTGGTCCGTGATTTTTATCTATGTTTGTTGTAATTAAATACTACTACTACTACTGAAGCAATATATGCATTTCCATGATGCCTATCATCCCATTATCATTTTTGCCTCAAAGGTTTTGCTTACAAATGAAGTTCTAACTCCCTTAGAGTGTGCATCTCAAGTACAATAATTCGAAAAAGTGTGACAAAAAACTCGGATATTTACCGACAGACGGAATTGTGATCGGTATATGGCACTTGTGCCAGAGGCTGCAAGTGCCATAAAAATACGAACTCTCAAATCTTGATCGAAGTGCTGAGCCTAAAAGACACAGATACAAATTAAGGTTTTGACGTCATATTCAAAGTCTTCTAGCTCACTTCTTTTCGTAAAGAAAGAAGTTTGAGAGGGCTTTTTTTCGTTTGTTTGCTTAGGTGGGTGAAGGAATGAAATTAACTGTTTCTACTGAAACAAATTTACGCTACTATTAGACAGGCTTTAAGGAAGGATATGCATTTGAAACATACTTAGAAATAATCAGTTTTCCGATCCGACCATTTCGGGGGGGGGGGGTGGAGAGCAGGGGAATCCGGAAATTGAGCAGTGTGTAACTTTCGAACGGGTGATCGGATTGTTATGAAACTTAATAACTGAATAGATTACGTATATCGGATGTCCCATTCGATATTCAGGGGGGGTTCGGGGGGGGGGGGGGGGGGGGGTATACCGGAAATTCCTAGAAACGGTTAGAATGGAGGGATCGGAGTGAAACTTGCTGAGAAGAACAAGCATCTGCTCTAGAAAAATCGTTTACACAATTGTACTGGATCCGGACACTTAAGGGGGGGGAGGGGTCCCGGAATTCCGGTGATGGCAGTTTTGGGGATTTTCACGATGAAACTTGGCAGGCATATCAGGGACCCGATCAAACTGACTTCAAAATAAAACAAAGTGTCGATCTGATAATGGTGGTGGGAGTGGAGGGAGGGGAATCCGGAATATTCATTCATGCGTGACTTTGGAACGGTTGACCGGAATTTAAGAATAAGCGTGACTTTGGAACGGGTGATCGGATTCGAGTGAAATTTAATAATTGAACAGAAGACATTTCTCTCTGGTGATCTTTTTCATTTCCAGACCGAATCCGACAATTATGGGGGGGGGGAATACTTGACCCGCTTAGACTGGTGTGATCGGAATCGAACTTCGTCGGAATAACAAACAGGTGCTCTGGATTAATCATTTCAGTACCGGATTGGCTCCCGGTATTGTGGGTGGAGTTGGAGGGGGGGGGGATCTGGGATTCCGGTGATCGTGAGTTGTGGTACTTCCAGGTGTGCTAGGACGATGAAACTTCGCTGGAATATTAGAGATTCAACAACATTATTCCTTAAGGTTCCAATCTTGACCGCAAAGGAAAAAAAAATACTTTTAGACAATATATGCATTTGTATGATGCCCATCAGCCCATTATCATTTTTGACTCAAGGGTTTTGCTTACAAATGATGTTCTAGCTCCCTTAGAGTGCGCATCTCAACCGCAAAGTCGAAACTTACTTTTGATCAATCAGAACATCTTAACCCTTGCAAGTGCCATATGAGCTTACAGCTTATAATAAGGAAATATTAATGTAATCTAAGATTTAATGTCATTGACGGAGTAGCATCTGAGAATTGCTACGTGGAAAAGCCCCCCCAATAAAACGCAGGTATGCGTTCGCGCTCGAAGTCATGGCCGAGGCGAGGAACTTCTGACAGTTTGTGGAGAATGCAGCCTGCGCAGTAAAATTGCGTGTAAGAATGTTCTCTCTTCGACATCGAGCAGCAATTACGCAGAGCGAACTATCCGAGGGGCATAGAAACAACTATTGTCTTCCTTCCGTCTACCTCTCGCTGGTCCATAAGGTAATTATTTGTATTAACGTCCTATTCAAGTGAGCCGTTGCCTTTTTGGCAGCCTCGGGTGGAAATATCTTCACCCCGTATATTTAAAAAATGCATAAACGGATATATGTTTCAAAGTCAGCTTGGGGCTCAAGGAATATTTATCTTCACCCCGATATCTTCAGGCCCATGTTAGAAAACGAACTAATGATCACAGTCATTGGACCGTGGATTCTGCATGCGGAAAAAACTTGGCAGTTTTACTAGAATGCGTTAGAGCAAAACTGAGCAGACGTATCAGTTTACGACAGTTAAACATGATCTCGGAAAATTCGTGGAACGCACATAACGACCGAACGAGCAATCTGGTTCAGTTGGAACTCGATAGCCAGAAGAAACAGATTTCTTAAATTGCCTGCCAGATACGTCATCTAAGTTTTATCCTTGCAATATATGTACTTTGGTACCACAATATTTCAATACTTGACGATTTTCAGGGCACCTCAACGTTACCAATGTTGCAACGGGGAAAGATATAGCTGTGATCGGTGTAGGAAAACGAATATAAGGTTTGAAGCCAAGCTGACCATTCATTACGAAAGAAATAGAAAACCGTGATTTTCGGGGTTTTTTCTTGATCAGCTAATTATCCCTCTAGGATGATGTGCGAGGGATAAATATAAATTCGGATATTTCGATTGCACTTCCGGCAAACCGTCTTCAGCGAAAAACAAAACAAAACTATATCATAAAATCCACCACAATCACAACAGGAGAACGATGCGGAACCAACAGACAATAAGAGGAGATGGAACTAAAAACCAGAAAAAAACGGTGCGGATGCAGATAAAAACAAAATAACGAAAGATAAAATGTGCGTGTTAAAAATGTATATGTACAAATCTGTGATTATTTACAATTCTGAGCTCTGTGTATATTTACAATTTACCATCCGTCTGGGAAAGCGCAGAAGCTTTCACCCAGAAAACGGCCCACTCAAAAAATCCATTATACGCTGACCACTTTTGATAAAAATCTTCCACAAAACTCAATTTTTTTAGTGGGCCGTTTTCTGGGTGAAAGCTTCTGCGCTTTCCCAGACGGATGGTAAATTGTAAATAAACACAGAGCTCAGAATTGTAAATAATCACAGATTTGTACATATACATTTTTAACACGCACATTTTATCTTTCGTTATTTTATTTTTATCTGCATCCGCACCGTTTTCTTCTGGTTTTTAGTTACATCTCGTCTTATTCTCTGTTGGTTCCGCATCGTTCTCCTGTTGTGATTGTGGTGGATTTTATGATTTAGTTTTGTTTTGTTTTTCGCTGAAGACAGTTTGCCGGAAGTGCAACCGAAATATCCGAATTTATATTTATCCCTCGCACATCATCCTAGAGGGATAATTAGCTGATCAAGAAAAAAACCCGAAAATCACGGTTTTCTATTTCTTTTGTGTAGGAAAACAGTAGCTTCCATTATTTAATGTCACAGGAGCACTTGGGCGTTTTGCCGACGATGTGGGGAAAACAAGACGAAGGAAACCAAGAAATTATCTCCTTCGATTAAATTCTGTGCGTGTCGATGAATTTGAGATGTCGGGAAGGAGGTGCACATTTTCACCTTTATTACTAGAACTTCGGGTGAAAAAATACCAAGTCTCTTATATGAGTAAAACAATTCGCTTTATTCGTATATCAGTCGTAAGAAGAAGCTGCCTTTTCAGTTAAACTTTAAAGTTTCTCATTAAATCCAGTACCTTGTTATCGTAATCTAAAGTTTGACTTTTTTTCATAATAACGGATCATCTGCCGTGGTCCGTGGTCAAGACTAGACTACAAAGGTTCTCCGAGTAAGGATTAAAGTTAACTGCAGTATTTTCTACTGGGATTAATCTTATCTCTACTTAAATAAGATTAATCCGAATCGGAGACAAGATTACCTTTTTATAGACAATATTAATCCCGGTAGCAAATACTGCAAGATTTTTTGTACAGTGTAGACAAGATTTCAGGCATTAAACATTCCCATCCTAAACAGTAGCTAATTATACGTCGCTCGAGGCGAACGTGTAAAAGAATTTAACTGTAAAGCAAGCTTATTTTGATATCATTGATTTGGATACACTGTATTATATTGACTCTACATAGTGATCTTTAATATTTTCCTCTTGGACTCTTGTGGTGACGTTCAGAATATGCAATGCTGGCACGACAACACTGTAAAAAGTTTATCCGAGTAACGATTAAAGTTAACTGCAGTATTTGCGACGGTACTGTGATTAACTTTATCTCTACTGAGATAAGATTAATCCGCAATAGAGATAAGATTATATTTTTAGAGAGTAGTAGTAGAGACCCAGTAGCAAAAACTGCAAGATTATTTTTTACAGTGAAGATAGTTCACCACGATGCGGAGAACCTGAATTTCAACAAAAGCGTGCATTTCAGTAGCTAATGAAGCGAATCTCAGAAGATATCCAATTCCAGAGCGTAAGGTCACTTCTTAAGAAAGCCTACTATTTCATTTGACCCGAAAAATATTTTGTTTTTCGGAAAGCATTTTCCGTTGTTGTTGTTAAGCATTTCAAGCATAGATGTAGGATACACACACATAGATGTGCCAGAATCTAGGGCCACACTGAAAGTTCATTTGATTAAAATCGATAACGTGAATAGCGGAGGAACAATCGAAGTAATGAATTTTCACTGGGTCTTCAAGTATATTTAAGTGAATACGTGATGGGTGATTAGACTGCGGTATTTGAGCAATATTCGGTTAACCTTTAAGGGATTAATGGTAACTCGCTTGTACTGTTTTGCTTGAATATCTGTTTTATTCCAGTCAAAAAAGCTTTTAACATTGTTTCATAATGTGTCGTCATGATACAATCTGTATTGTCTTCTTCTGAAATGTCGCTATTATTTTCCTTTTTCTCTATTTTTCCTCGAAAGGGGCTCCTAATTTTTTTTTTACACTACCGGATGTTTCGACGAGCTGAAACACTTCAACAAAAGCAGCTTCAGTTGTACCTAGTCTGTGGTATTTCAGCCCTATTCGACTGACCTTGAAGGGAGAGATGATTAAGCTCACTTATATCGTTTTGTTTGAAAATCTATTTTGCTCCGTTCAAAAAAGATTTTGCTCCGTTCAAAAAAGGTATTTAAAGTGTATTACAATTTTTCGTCATGATACGTTCTATTTTGTCTTCTTCGTATTTTTGTACTTTTATTTTGCTATTTCTCGGTTATTCTTCAAAAGGGGCTAATAAAATAATCTATCACAGTTACTAGATAGTATAACAACAGCAGAGCAAATAAACACTAAGGAGTAGCGCCAAGACCTCTGCGTTCCATGCTTTGCAAACGGGTCATGTTCTTAGCGCCGCCCACTACACTTGCGGCACTGAAAGCGAGACAAACTTGCGGGTTTAGGAATGTTAGTTAAGCAAAGGTGCGGTCTGCACACACCAAGGAAACGATGGAGACTGTATCATTTTTCTGCAATGTTCAGAATATCAAGTTATCGAAGCCAGTGCTGCTGAAAGAATTAATGAGTTTCACTAGGGACTTTCTCTATTGCTAGTCGTGCTAGTATCGCTGCTATTAAAGTGTGTCAATTTTGTCTAGTCTTGGCGCTCCTACCTAGTGTTATTTTGCTCTGAACAACAGGCTACTGGTCCTCTTAAGTCACTTACTCTGACCCTCATAAAAAGTACTACATATCGTCACGTCATCCACACATCGTCATTCGTTTGACGATATGAAGATGACGAAGAAGTCAGATCAGATTTGTTCAAGATATTTTTCAATTTTGGCAAGGGTCCCATTCTTGGTCGCAGGTAGAAACAACGAGCCTGCAATAAAACTAATAAGGTTTCTAGTCACCATAAATATCCTATTTGGGGGAACTATTTGAAAGAATTAATTAAAGTACTAAATCTTACCACAGACATGGCAGAGGTTTGTGTGTAAATCAGGACTGATCCCCAGATTCAGCAGTCCGAATATGAGAAAGTTGATGAATAAACTGAACGAATAGCAAATGATTGAAATGCCGCCTACATTCCACAGCTCTGGTAGAATGAGATGAACGACGATCGTCAAAGAAAGGAAGAAACAGGATACCAGCATGAGCGAGCCGAGAAAGACATGACGGTCCGTATCGGCCCCGCCACCAGCATCGTCAACCACGAAGGCTGAGCAGACTATGGCCATCATCTGCAAGGAGTAGCCTTTAACGCACAATGATCGCCACCATTTGTTGTTCTTTTATTACCTAGGTTTGCCTCGTCTCTACAACAGTTCGAAAGCCCAAGAAATTGTAATATCGCTGTACAACAACAAGTCTTGATCTCTAGCATTAGCTGTGAATTTTCGAAGACGGACATGCTGCGGTCCCCTCTCACCCAATCTAACACAAATCCCTTATTTCTGGAGAGGCTATACCAAACATTTGCCATACCCAGAATCTGGAATAATCTACGCAATACGTGTGCTACGCAATGCAGGGCATCCTAATCCAAGAAAACATTGATGATTTTAAGTGAGAATCGGAATCGACCATTCATATTATTCTTTTAGTGGGTATGAGCGTGATATTAGTATAGAGTAAGTAACCGGCGTTTGGCACAAGATCTCCCAAACTGTGGGTAGGCTAAACGCCGGATTTTGCATATTTTATGTAAACGTCATAGAACTGCGGTAGGCCGAAGCTTTCGAAACCGAGCCTGTTTCGGAAATGGCTATATTACAAATACGAGAAGGTGTCAGGAAGAACTAGTTTAAAAAGTTTTTGTGAAAGATTATGATGTGTGCGAGAGAGAACCAAAGCCAACTGAACAACTGTGAACTGAGATTTTTAGCACCTACGAATCTGCAGGCGTGGGAAACACTGGAAATCTAAGGCTCTGGTATACATGTTTTGCTTTAATGTGACTTCATCATCGGTATCGGGGAAGTTCTGCGATTCCTCCTTTATTATATGTCAAGTTGTCTGGATTACACTAAGCCATTACGTGCGGCAATTGTTTCTTCTTCGTGCAGGTGCGTAAATTTGGTAGATTGGAATCTGACACCATTTTCGTTGATTATTTGTAAATATTCCCATAACATACCAAGCGAATTAACTAAGTGTCTGCTCTTATCGAATTACCCTGGAATTTGGCTGTTTTGGGTCTTTCCCATCCAGGCCCATTGACTCTAATTAAAAACAAGGAAGAAATTGAGATACACGTTTATTTCGAGTGATATTCTCTAAAAATCGTCTGGTGCATGATACGTACCAGAAATAGTGAAACACGGCAAGTGTGAAGAACAGTAAGGTGTTGTTACAGTTTTTTGTTTTGTTTTATTTAACAATTTTTTAACTACATTTCCTTTGACAAGTAAATCCGAACTGTTTCAAATTTGTAAACACTTGAAATAAAAATAAAGGTCCTCAATTAGGCACACCTTCACACACAAAGTAATCAACCCCAGCTCTTTTATTGACACAAAAGCAAGGACAAAAGACGACACGATAAAACATGAATTTATTTTCATTATATATATCTTGCTGTTGTTAGAGGGGTTGGTGCTAACCGTATGAAACTTGGGTCTCCGGGCTGATGAGTTGAGAATGAGGAAGCCATTACGCAAGTACGTTGCATTGACATTATAATGTATGACTCTTTGACACTAGAAACCGGATCCGTCAGCTTAATTTTATTACAGTATATTTCGGCCCTTTTTGGCAAGGGTCCTCTTTAGGCTCGTGCCGCTGAAGCTGAAAACTGAACTCGTGGAAAAACAACTAAGGATTCTTCGTTAATAATCTAATTTTACGGATTTCTTCCTGGAAATTGATTGGAGGGAAAGATGATAGGGACGCTGGTCTATACTGGATACTAATTCGTAACTTCAGTTTTCCAGCCGCCGGAGGAGTCATTTTTCGTCAGTTAGCTCCTTATTTGGCCTTTGTTCGGGCAGTCTAAATTAAATGGTGTGTTAAATCCTATTTTTTTTGTTTTCTAACAAAAAAATTGCACACATCCCCCAAAACCAGAAATCCTAAATTTCCAATAGCTCTGTAATTTTTCAGATTTTAGCTGAAACCTAACAAAAAGTTGTCAGAATGTTCATTTTATGGTTTAGTTTACGTAAACTCCATCTACTGAATCACCAACTTTAACCACAAAATCTATTTTACCGCTGGAACAAAAATGGTCTATAGCGAATCAGTTCCGGTGTTTAGTGGATCGGTCCTAGTTAATATTGGACTATTAATAATCCACTATAACCCAGCGAAATAGGTCATAATCTCGGGAGTTTTACTTGTCTTATCATGTTTAAAGTTTCATTTGACCGTACCCACAAACTACTTTTCTTCTTTTGTCGTCTTAGCTAATTTTGGTACCTTTTTTTGTAACCAAAAGCTGCAATTTATGGATTTTTTCTGTGGCTATAGATCGTTGATGAAAAAGTTTTTTTTTTTGGAAAAAACAACTTCATCTGAGCGGAGTCACCTTGTGACTGCGTTTCCTAGGTCATTTCGGCTATTTCAGATTATCTGAGACGCTTTTCGGGCTAAATCAAATGTTACTAAAATAACGAAAATAAATTTACCGCGCGAGATTAGATGTGTTTTCATTTCAATGATTAAGTGATTCATTATACATAAGTTCAAACAAACTTTATGTAACAGAAACGTCAGTTAGAACAAACATCAGCTTGCACAAACGTCAAGTCTCAGAAATGCCAGTTCTCACAAACGCCAATTCTCAAAAACGTCACTTCACGTGAATGTCAGTAGATACAAACGCCCCTTTTGTAAACAATATGTGTCTGTAGTGACGGATTTTGCTGGCCGACTGACGTGTATGTCAACTGACGATAGGTGAAATGACGTGTAGATGATCTGACGTGCGGACGAACTGATGTGTGGGCGAAATGGCGGTGTTTCAAGTGACCATAATCAAATTTGACATGTGGATTGAATGACGTGTCGGAAGAAATGTCAGATTATTGGTGTGGGTGAACTGGCGTTTATGCGGAATGACCTTTGGAATAACGACAACGACACCTGCATTTTGTTTATCTGACACCCTTTTACTTGTGAAAGTGAGACGGACGGGAGAGTGGCACTAAGCCCCACTCCCCCTATTCTCAACAAGATTTATACTCACGGAGTATGTACCTTCGTGAAGTCTCTGATCGATGCAGTAAACGTCATAAGTTGAACTATCAAAGTAGGTGGAAACCCTCAAGGAGGCATTTTTCTGTTGAATCTGCAATCCCCTTTTCGGCTTCGAATATGTGTCGATCACATCCTAGAAATAAACGAAATCTGACGTCAGTCGACCAAATACCCTGATTGTTTGGATAGGCTATGCCAAGTGCTGGCCATACCCACAGTTTAAAATAGCCTATACATGCCAAATTTCGGTTACCGTATCCAACTGAGTGACACCCTAACCCATAACCGTACTGGTTCAAAGTTCCGAAAGTAATTACCAACCTGATTAGTTCACTTATTCACTTTCCATTACCGAACGCAAATCGGGATATAATATAATACTATCTATCTGTGACCCACTGGACAGATTTAAGATAGTGGAGTAATCAAAGAAGAGAAATAAAGAGAGTACAACACATCACACACAACAGAAAAGACTCAATGAACAAGATCAAAGGTGTCGATGGGACCCCAAAAAGTATAACATTTGATTCAGACAATAGGTTCTTGTCTTTGCCAGATCCAGTCTTCGCCAGGCTAATCATCAGAGAAAACCAAGTTCAGATATACCTCTATAAGCCAAATCTATTTTGACAATACTGACCGAGACTTCATGCTTTACTTCTGCCAAGTTTCCGGTTTCGCCAAAATTCCGAGCAAAGCACTAGTCCAGCAAAAAAAGAAAATTCAGAAACAAATCCAGCGTCGTTGATGTTGGAACAAATCCAACATCTAATCAACTTTGAATAAAAGTTTGACTTAAAAAAAAATCCGTTTACAACCGGATTCCGGACTAATTATATGTCCGGTTAAAAATGATTGTCATATACAGACTCAGCCTCTCGTCTTACCCCTTAATTTGTCATCTAAACAAACTTTTGCTTTTAACAAATTTTCCGGTTTGGCCAAATTCCGGGCGAACTAGTTGTTCGGCGAAAAAATGTTTTTCACCATCGTGTTTAGCATGTCTTTTTACCCCTAAATCCAACATTTAATCAACTTCAAATGAAACTTTTACTTTTGACCAGCTTTTCGGTTTTTGCCGGATTCCAAACGAGCTACTTGTTCGGAGAGAATTTTTTTTTCACCATCGTGTTCAGCATGTTTTCTTACATCTAAATCGACCGTTTAATCAACTTCATTTAAACTTTTACTTTACAACCAACTTTCTGTTTTTGCCAGATTCCGGACGAACTACTTGTCCGGCGAGAAAATGGTTTTCATTATCGTGCTCAGCATGCCTTCTTACACCATAATCGACTATAACATTAGCTTTTTAAAAATATTTTGTTTGTCCCTTAATTTGACCCCCTCCCCCCAGAGCCCATCTACGAACTTGACCTTACCCTTGCCCCAGTGAATCATCACACCAAGTTTCATCAAAATATTTCATTCCCTTCGAGAGTTATAGCGCGCACAGACGGACGGACGGACAACTTTTGCGATGTCATAGGTATCCCTCCATTTACGTTTTGGGATCCCAAAAAGCTGGATGAGGCCATGGTGCGCACCTAGGCGGAAATGTGTCAACACCAATACTAGTCTGCCGAGTTTCCAGCGAACATAAAATGTCACTAGCTCCGTAACGATCTACAATAAGGCGTCTATTTGGTAAAGATCTGTGTAAATACAAAAGGAACTTGCAATAACGAAAATAATCTACCCTCATTTGCTTAAATTCAGTCTATGCAGTATATCGAAAATAAAGCTCCTTTTAGCAGCCCATGTTTCCAATCTTGGAACACGTTTGGAGCTTAGTGCCTGTTACGACTTTATTTAGCCTATTTGGAAAGCCAAACACAAGGGTCCTCAAAACAATGACACGATTGTTGTCAAGTCTCGATTGCAGATCATGAGGCTCTAGAAAGGCATTTCAAAGTAAGGGAATGACATCCTTATTAGATGTTAGCCAATTACAAAAATGAGGCGGAAGACAAGCAATTGCACACTAGTCCTCGGCAGAGCTATAATAATTTAGAACGATGAAGTTACTATTTTCTTCATATTTGGGAGTAACAGACGCTCAAGAAACGGGTTTGAAACTGAGATCCCTCTAATCTTTCACATCAGTATACAAGCTATGTCCAAGATATTCCATTTTATAAGCTAAACGTAAAAGGTCACACAATTTACAAAATTGCAAATTGTCTGATGTCATGAGACGTAGGAGTTTTGGCTACAGTATCGTAAGTAAAATGCGTGGTTATCGTTTTTGCTCTCGTACCAAAAATTGCTCAAGGAGAACTGACACGACAACACGGTCCTAAGCATCCCACACACTATCCGAGTATTTCAGAAGAATTGCTGACAGGTTTAAAGTGCAAGCATGATTTATGATTATTCATCGTTTCTTATGTCTGTAAGCTGTCGTCGGAACTTCTTAAGATCGGCCTTGAAGTTAACCTCTCAAAATGTGAGTACCTGCATTTCAACCCTTCGTCAAATCGTTTGAATGCATCCAAAGTTTATATCTCTCTCGGATCGTTCGTCGTCAAATTAACAGAATTTCTACGATGGCTTGGCATCAGATTCAAATCTTCGTTGTCAAAATTTTGCTCTTCGGTTGTTCAAGAAGTTTCTAGATCAATCTGTACCGCCTATGCTATGAGCGGATCGTCCCCAACCGGGGAGGCTATAATCGTAAAGCTTTGGGACAATTGTACAGCACCTTCTGCGCTCCTTCTATACTATTTCCTTCTGGTGTCACACATGTTCTGCGGAAGAAGTAGATCAAAAAGATGAGATTATGTTATTTTAAATATGCAAAGCACCTGCCCCACTTGTCGAAATTATGCCATAACCATACATTGACGGAGAAGTTCAAACTTTAAAATGCAAATGTTACCCTTTTCGATGTTTCTTCGTCGCTATCAAAAGTTATTCCAACAGAGACCAACCAGCGCACGCAGTGTTGCCACTTTTGTTTTACGGAACCTGTGGCAATTGGGCGCAAAAATCTGTGACAATCTGTAACAAAACAAAAGTCGGTCCTTTTTTCAGGTTAATGGGAAAACTCAAAGATTTTCGGGATTCAAGGAGTGAATTTTTAACTGACCTATTATAACAGGCTAAGCCGTGTGCGAATCCGAGAAATGGTTTCACTTAAGTTAAAAAAAAAGTAAAAAAAAAATAAAATAGCCCTCGATTCACCCTGTTGCTTGCCCTCACCTTGGTCGGATCCGGTCCGAACCCCAAAAATGGATCTTCTAGAGCATATGATTTTTCTACATTTCGAGTGTCAGTCCAATCTCTCCACTGATTTGACCCCTCGGTGATCTGCACAAATTGTGTGCAAAATTGCAACAGGGTGAATCGAGGGCTACTTTAACTGAGTTGAAACCAATTCTTGGATTCGCACACGGCCTAGCCTGTTAAAATAGGTCAGTTAAAAATTCACTCCTTCAACCCCGAAAATCTTTGAGTTTTCTCATTAATCTGAAAAAAGGACCGACTTTTGTTTTGTCACAGATTGTCGCAGATTTTTGAGGCCAAATGTCACAAGTTCCTTAAAAGAGAAGTGGCAACATTGCGCGCACGATCTTGCTTCCTGGCCGAAGATCGAAAATTAGTGTCTTTTTCGGTGTGTTTATGTCTTTATTTATTTTTATTTACTCCCGCTTTTTCGAAATGGCGGGTTAAAAATAAATTACTTACTTACTTATTATTGAGAACAGAAAGATTTGAGTTTTCGGATAATAATCAAACCACCAAACCTACTTCAATGTAGCAGATCTGTGATAGCCGTTGGCATAAATTGTGGGGGTTATCAGAATCAATTGTCTGCGTACTAAGCCTAACTGGAGGGAAGGGGGAAGGATACGCGTAGGCCTACCAATATTTTTTGTCGAGACATATTTTTACACAACCGGACAGCTATTAAGGGTGTTGTTGTTAGAGTATTCTGCTTCAAAACTCAAATTGCCAGCAAAATAGTTATGGTTATATCGCACGTTTCCCATGCAATTATACTTTCTAATGATCGATAGGAACACTTATGAGGAATCTGTTGAAATAATTTTGACCAGAATTAGCTCCCACAACACTTCCTGAAAAGGATATCTGTCGGCACAGCTTTGCCCAGGCGCTAAGCGCCGACAAAAACTCGGAAAGCTTTGCCGTCAAAAACTTATGAGACTAATATCCCCTCTAACAAACCCTAAATATTGAGGTACCAGCCCATTTAAGAACTTGACCACACTCGTACCAGCAAGAGTCTCTGTACCAGTTTTCACCCAGACGGAAATTATGCACTGGTAGGTTATTATGCTCGTCACAGAGAGGCGGAACACTGGTATACTTAAATCTAGAATCCCGAAAATAAACTCGATTCATAAATGGGATTCAAGAAATTTTGACATTTGGCTAGTATTCTCTGTTTAGTGGTAAGATGTGTCACTAAGTGGGTTGAGGTTTGTGTTTTTGACTCTAGAGAACATATTCTAGCGTTACTGAGCAACGAAAAATCAGAACTTCGTACTTCAAGTACTGCAAGTTTCTTCTGAGATTGCCACTAGGGGTCAGACACACTTCAGTTTGTAATCGTTATCGGATTACTGACCCCGCACTGCGTCTGGAGAAAATTGAAACAAGAGATGGAAGCTCATATGGCACTTGTAAGGCTGGGCAGATGGAAGTGATGGTAAAAAAAAAAAATTCACTTTTCGGTTAAGATACGCACTTTAAGGGTGCTTAAAAATATTTTCTAAGCAAAACCCTTGAGGCAAAAAGGATCATGTGCTCATGGCGATCGTAGAAAAGTAAATTTTGCTTAAAAGTATTTGTTGTATTTTGCGGTTAAGATCAGTTCTTTAAGTGGATGGTTGGATCGGAGAACTGACGATGTCTAACCCAATGATGTCAAGTTTCTAGTCTAATGTTCCAGCAAAAGTTTGATCGTCCTAGCACATCTGGTAGTACCTTAACTCACGATAACCGGAATTCCAGACACCCCCCTACAGCCCCCCCCCCCCCTCGGTACTCGAATCCGGTCCGATTCTGAAACTGAAGCACCTAGGACTTATGCCTGTACTTCGCACCAAGTTTCATCCTGATCGCTCCACTCTCTGCGTGTCACTTGATTTCTGGTTCTCCCCTCCGAGCCCCCCCCCCCCCTAGCTCATCGGATCCTGCCCGGACTTGAAACAGGACATCTGAGACACGAGGTCTTTCAAGATATCAAGTTTCATTAAGATCCGATGATTCGTTCGAAGGTTATGCGTGCCACTAATTCCCGGATTCCGCCGTATCCTCCTCCCCCCGCGAAGGTCGGATCGGGCAAGTGACTGTTTCCAAGTTAATCTGGTTGGATCCCTGACATGCCTGCCAAGTTTCATCGTCCTAGCCAACCTGGAAATATCCTACATTAACGACGGATCGCCGGATCGCCGGAATTCCAGAACTCCCCTGGCAACCCCCCCCCCCCCCCACAGTGTTCGAATCCGGTCCAGTTCTGTCAGTGATGTATCTAGAGCTTGTGCTTGTTAGCTTGTGCTTGTTCTTCCTACCAAGTTTCATCCCGATCGCTCCACTCTGAGGGTTTCACACGATTTCCGGTCCCACCCCCCCCCCGACTCCCTCGAGATTCATCGGATCCGGTCCAGACTTGAAATGTGATATCTAAGACGCGAAGTCTTTCCAGATATCAACTTTGATCAAGATCCGACCGCTCATTTGAAAGTTATGCATGCCCCTATTTTCCGGATTCCGCCGACTCCCCCTCCCCCCACGATGATCGGATCGGGCAAGTGACTATTTTCAAGTTAGTTTGGTCGGGTCCATAATATGCCTACCTCGTTTCATTGTCCTAGCACATCTGGAAGTACCCTAACTCGCAAACACCGGACTGACTGACCGACCGACCGACGGAAAAGTGATCGGTATATGGCACTTGGCCGGAAGGCAAGTGCCATAAAAAGAGCTCAAAAACGAGCTGCCAGATATTTGTGTGAGTACACATTAACCCGTATTGTCTATGGTGACTTCTTCACCATTTAGACAGCACGGGTAGATACTATGTTTTATTTAGGTATCGGTGTTATGCTCAATTGTTTTTCTTTTCTTTTGTATGTACGCCGTGCTTTTCACTTTGTTGTTCACGGGCAAAAAAGTTAAATAAATAAAAATAAAAATATTAAATCAGCTCAGTACGGGTGTAAGGTAGGATATTCATTTCGGCACTTCTTTACAAGGGCCCTCTTGAGACTACGCAGTATGATTCCCAGTTAGTTTGAACTGAAAGAGGATTTGTGACTTTTACTTCAACTAAATTTCCCCTATTCGCTAATTATGGGAAATCTACTTGTCCGGCCCGAAAATAAACCTCAAAACTAAAAAAAAATATCAGCATGGTTTCTACTGAATCCTTTCTTCAACTACAGAAAGAACTTTCACCTTTACCAAGTTTCCGGTTAAGACCCGATTCCAACCAATTTACTTGTCCGGCAAGAAAATAGATTTGAGACATGGATTCACCATGAGCTTATACTTCCTGTCTCGAATACGCAATCGACTTTTTGGGATCCCAAAACGTAAGTGAGGGGTACCTATGACATCACAAAAGTTGTCCGCCTGTCCGTCCGTCAGACCGTCTGTCCGTCTGTCTGTCTGTACGCATTATAACTCTCGAAGGGAATGAGATATTTTGATGAAACTTGGTGTGAGGATTTTTTGGGTCAGGAGTAAGGTCAAGTTCGTAGATGGGCTCTGTAGCCCAACATTTAGGGGTGGGGGAGGGGGTTTAATTTAAGGGGCGAATGAAATATTTTTAAACATATAATGTGATAGTCGATTCTGAGGTATGAAAACACGCTGAACACGATGGTGAAAACCATTTTGTCATCGGACAAGTAGTTAGCTTGGAATCCGGCTAAAACCGGAAAGTTTGTTAAAAGTAAAAGTTATATTTGACGTTGATTAGATGTTCGATTTAGGGGTAAGAAAAAATGCTGAACTTGATGGTGAAACACATTTGTTCGCCGGACAAGTAGTTAGCTCGGAATCTGGCCAAAACCGGAAGGTCTGTTAAAAGTAAAAGTTTTATTTGAAGTTGATTAGATATTCGATTTAGGGATAAGAAAACATGCTGAACACGGTGGTGAAAACCATTTTCTCGCCGGGCAAGTAGTTCGCCCGGAATCGGCAAAAACCGGAAAGTTTGTTCAAAGTAGAAGCTTTATTTGAAGTTGATTAGATGTTCGATAAAGGGGTAAGAAGACACGCTGAACCCTTATGTGAAAAGTATTTTCTACCAGGACAACTTGTTCGGCCGAAACCAGGCCAAACCGGAAAATTTGTTAAAAGTAAAAGTTTTATTGGAAGTTGATTAGATGACAGATTTAGGGGTGAGAAGACACGCTGAATCTGTATATGGCAATCTTTTTACCTGGACATATAGTTCGTTTGGAATCCGGTTGAAACCGGATTTTTTTTGTATAAGTTAAAGTTTTACTTGAAGTTGATTAGATGTTTCTTATACGGATAAGGAGATACGCTGAATTCGTTTCTGAACTTTTTTTTCTGGACAAGTATGGTAGTTCGTTCGCAATTGTCTGGATCAAATATTAGATTTTTGGGATCCCATCGAAACCTTTGGTCTTGTTCTTCTACCACACGTCCCCTCTGACCTAATTGCGAGTAAAATAGGCTACTTGTTGGGTTAGAATATAAATTTCAAAAATAGATTCGGCATGTCTTCTGATCCCTATATCGAACCTCTAATCAACTTAAACTACATTTGACCGAATTTCCAGTTTTGGAAGGATTTCAGGCCAATAGTTGCCAGGGTTACATGTCCTTGCTGCTCTCTTACTGATCCGGACAGGATTCGGTTACTGTGAGAGGATGGGCAAACCTTCGTCTATACTGTTGCTGACTACCTTTGCAAGTGCGATGTAAGCTGAAAGCTTGCATTCCTGCACCTGCAAACATCCGCTCAAGCGCCTGCACCAAACGCTTTCCCTGTCAGTCAGTTGGTCGGTTCATCCAATTACCTGAAGTTAGCATATTTCCAGATTGGTTAGCACAAGGACACTTGTCACGCACATTGTAGACCTGACCAGTTGGTTTAAAACTTTTGTTTGCCAAATCCGACCATCCAGAGTGGAGTGGAAGGGGCAAGGCCGCAATCGTGTAGCATGTGTAACTCTGGAAGGGATTAGATCTGTATAAAAGTTGACACTCGGCAAAGTGTCCTGTTTCAAGTCCGGACTGGATTCGACACCTATAAGAAGAGTTGGAAGGGGGGACCTTATGTGATAAGCCCTATATCTACCACTCAGACCAACCATACCTTTGCATTGTGAGGACAATGGGAGGGGGGGGGGGGTACGGAAATCTGGTGACCTGTGTCAGGGTCGTCTACCTTTACAGAAATCTCGGACACAGGCTCGCCCGAGGAGCCTCTAGCCGTATCCTGAATAAAGCCTGACATATTTATACAAGCCGGAAACATCTTTACGTGAGACTAAATCAGATTCGCTTATGTCTAACATCTCTTTGTAAATACTAGTGCAATGCATATTTATACTTTCGTACCACCGTTTCTTCCTGCATAGAGAAAGCCTTACCACTCCCAACACTTGCAATCCTGCACAACACTCAAACAAGTGGTCCGATTTGGGTGGAACTTGGCAACATACAAGTTCCCATGTCCTAAATCCACTGTTTACAGGTCTGGAGACTGTCCGATTTGGCCGCTGTCCGAGTTGGTAGATATCAATATCTTGTGACAGACTTGGGGTGGGGAAATCGGGGTGGAACTCGAAGTGCAGGACTGTCGTATAGTAACGTATAGTTCTCGATCTAAGGTCCGAAATGGATCCTGACATTTCGGGGGAGCTGGAGGGTGGTCTGGGAAGGGCCATCCGACCTTGACAGCGCAAAAGCTAGCTAAAACAACTTGCATGCACGAGATGAATTCGTAATAGCACTTTCATCTCTTTTCTTCTTTTTATTTGTACTCCATTGTGTGCATTGGGCAGCTTCCAAACCTTGTATACCAAGTACGACGAGTAAGTAACCATTCGGTAACATTCCACCACTCCACGTGAAAGCGTCACTTACCCCGAAATGAGTTGAGTAGTCGCAAGAAGGAGTACCATATTGCTTCACGTAAGTTGCAACACTGTCGGAAACTATAGCGTCGCTTCCGTCAATTACTCCGACTTTGATGGCTGGCGATTCCCCATCAGTGCATTTGAAATCTTCAGCGTCAAAATACTGTCCTTCCTAAGAATAAACAACGATATAGTACAGATGAGGTATGAAAGAGGAGATTTCTTATGCATTTGAAATCTTCAGGAAAGAAGCTCTTTGATTCGTTTATGTCGTTCAGCTGCTTCACTAAAGACCGAGCTTCTTGGAGCGACTTAGTCCGTCAGCTGCTATCGCCACGGATAGCCGTTGAATCCGTCCTGACACAAGTAAAAGTACAGTAGATAGGACAAAGGAGAAAGGACAGGAGATAATATGCTTTTTTCAACATTTCTGCCAACTGTTTGGTAAGTCATAGAATTCCTTCCGCCCAAGCTGATTACTATTCCTATTTGACGGCACAAAATGATTTTCTTGCTAAAATGAGCTAAAATATTACTAGAAAAAATTTTCCCAACTGACTTATCCGTTTACGATTGAATGAATGAATTTATTCCCAATAAAGCCCAAGGGCCATGGCGGGAAACATAACACAATAACAAAAACAAAATATCATACACTCTAACAACAAATCAAAAAATCAACTTCTATAAAAATAGTTCACTGTGGGCCATAGCTAGCTTCAGGAATCTACCCATCCTTCGGATCTCACCAAAACACTTACTTCCCATACTTGAAACCAAATCCCTTTCCTCCCAAGCCTCCCGACCAAACACTTCCTTTCTTAATTCTTTCAACTCCTCGCAATAATGTGAATTACGTAAATAAATACTGTGTACTTGCATGTTAATAGTTGCATTTTTGCAGATCTCGCGGTATCTGATACCACGGTCTAAAGTTGTTTTCTTAGTTACCTCGGTATCTGATACCACGATCAAAAGGCGTTTTGTGCAGTTACCGTGGTATCTGGTCAGATACCGTGGTATCTGAAAAACTCATCTTACTTTCATCACCACTAACACAAGAGTCTAGTTTTTTGTCAAATTGGCGGGAAAGAATTTATGTCACTCGGTGTCAGTGGATATCACTATTTCTTTTTATATGGTTTCTAAAAACGCAATAAGGGAGGGGATACTCGCTTTTTCAGGTGGTCGTTTTTGCACAGCATCCGTAGTTTCAGATGCTACAGACGCCTCAGTATCTGCAAAAACGACTAATGGCAGATCCAGTCAGCATGGGAACAGATACCATGGTATCTGTAAAAGCACAACTAATGCATTTCTGTTGATATTTCCGATGCTTAACGAATCTTAACGAAGATTTTCGAAAACATCTGAGCTGAACTGAACTGAATTTCGCACTGTCATACTTGTAGTACTTCCTCGAGTGTGGGTATCGTAAAGAAATTTAAGCGGATTTCTTCTATTTTTGTTCGTACCGTCCGAAGTTACACAATGTTCAAAGCAGAATATCTGTACTGTGGTACAGGTACAGGTATCCCCCACCACCACCAGAGCTTTGCTCCGTGTTGGCCAGAGCTTAGAAAGCCCCATCGCAATAAACAACTTAAACAAAATCTGGCAAAGAATTAAAAAGCGATGTGAAATGGCCGACTAAACTTGGGTTTACTCTACAATAGCTTACATCAGAGCGCAACGTTCCGCAACGTTATTAAAAGGTAGATAGGACTGCCGATTTTCGGTCGAGACTAAGAGACGATCACATTCTTCAACCTTCACCTTCGATTGTGTACCTTGGTCTGCCTACTGGGTCGGACATGAAAAAAACGCGTTCTTGTCTTGTATTGTTTTTTGTGGAGAAAGCAAGAAAAGCATACGGAATACTCATTACTTCTAAGCGTCGTTACAATAGACACATGCTGGCCCGGCTATATTCCACATTCGCTATGCCGCACATACTAGCGCTGTCGTCATTCTGGTCACTACTGACTATGAAAGATATAAAATGTATTCGTTCTACATTTTGTAAGTATTTCAAATATCTCCTAGGACTACCTCCGTGGGCCCGTAATTCTAGATTGTCGGCAAAGTATAGTGTCACCGATGCGTTTATTGCAATATCTGAGCGAATTGCAGGTTTTATTCGTTCTCTTGACGCTAGCCATCTCTGTATAGGGCTATGTTGCCCCATGTGTAAATAAGAGTATCAAAATTTATGTGTTACATATTGTGTCTTCTTGTCTTTTTTTTGTCTTTTCTTTCATACTCCATTTGTGACTTGTGTCTTACAAATGGGAAATAAATTTCATTCATTCAGAAATGCGGAACAGGCGACTAAGCTTCAAGCTGGGCCTGATCATTCTTTCTAATCTGTCCTTGGCGAGTGCAAGATCTTGCAGGCTGTTGTTTTCCTAGTGAGGTCAGGTTTTAAGCACAAATGTAATTTTCATTCATTTCTAATGCCGTATCTTATTTAAAATGTCAGCATGGCATTGTCGTCAGTTTATATTCAAGTCCTTTCCTTTGAAAGCTCTTCTTTCGCAGTCTGTGATTTGACACCAGCTGGCAGACTCGTTAAAACGGACGTCAGCACGAGCAGCGTCGTCTGTTCCGTTGAAAAAAATTGCAACTCGAAACGACAGGCCAAGGGGCGTTTCCCGATGACAACTCAACTCAAAGGATAACACACCGCAACGCTTAAGCAAAGGTAAAGTGAGCTTTTTCCATCACGATCATTGAAGGATAACTATAGTATAATTAGGGAATTGAGTTTGAAGATCCTGGGGACAATGTCGCACGAAATTGCAGCACCGTGAACCAGCGGTAAGGCTTGAGCGACAATAGTTGACTGTTCATGCCCTTTCCATCTGTATAGCCAAGAACGAATAATCAGATAGAACCTCTGTCTCTGGTACCATGCAGCGACTGTGAATGTCCCCACAAAACTGGGCGAACCTAGAGGTATTTACTGTAGCTTGTTACCCGTCTACTCTACTTCCGTCTTCGCCGTTGCTGATCGCAGAGAAAGAAAAGGCAGAAGGCGTGCTCCGCGCGCTGATCCGCTCTTGAGCGCGTCCAGAGAACCAATCAGGTTTATATTCGACTTTTCGTCAAGGCGGCTTCACAGCGATATAGCTAATTGTAGAGGAAACGAAACGTGGTGTGGCACGAAGCTATTAACCTCCACTTGTTCGCAGCGGAAAAGGTGCGGGAAAATACTCGGCTCCGCATAGTCATAGTACACAGACATGGAGACGGAGGTTCCATTTGATTTGTTCTTGGTATAGCCTAGCTTAAAAAAGAGTTCATTTCAGTTGCCTACCATTAAAGCTCCAGTCAGATTTTTTCTATTTCTTCGAGTTCATTTTCAGATTTTTTCGAGTTCATTTTCAGTTGCCTACCATTAAAGCTCCAGTCAGATTTGGCGAGGTGCAGCGCGAAGCGCTGCGCCGAGGGCGTCTAAGTCCCCAGCCACACTGACTAACCACACCCAAACCGCCTGGTGCTGTAACCACATTTCTAAGTTTTTACGTGCTTTTCCCAATATGGTTAGGGGTTCCTCTCAGTTACCAGGAATGAATTTTGGCTTCGAATAAGGCAGAAAATGGTATGACCTGCGAAAGCCAAATAATCTCAAAACAATAAATACTTGTTAAAATTATTTTCCTGGGTCGGATGTCGGGCCGAAAACGCCAGGGTGAAAGGTTATTACCCAGTCAAAGTTTGCGTGTGTGTACCAAATAGCTAACCATAGGTTATGACTAGATATACACGATTATTAAAGGGTAAAATTATCGGACACACGTCGTTGTTTGTCTTATGTGGTCCTTAATGGTCTTCATATGTGCTTTAAGGAGTGACAACCAATTTCTAGGCTCAATCTGGAGTCGTCAGGTAATTACTACAAAACGTAGCGGCACCATCCCAAGATAAATATGCATGGGATCTCCAATAATTGTAGTGGTTATAGCCTAGAAAAACCTCTGGTTTCGGTGCCTAACATCACGACCAGGGTGTTTCGGGTAAGTAGGTACATCTGGCTGCCCCAGCGGTTATTCAGTTGGGAAGTACAGTTGGTATGGGCGCCAGAATTCCCGTTGTTATTTTCTTCGTTACTGGTTGAGTTGGCTTCGCCGTAGCTTAGGTGCCAGCGTTGTCATTCGCAACGTCTTGGTGAAAGGTTTGGTCTATATCTTGACGAATGATCGTGTAAACAGGGCGACTGTGGCCATAGTCTTTGTGAAAAAAGGTTCGTTTGGCTGCCAGACGGGGTTGAATTTGTGGTATGGTCTTCCAAGAGCCAGCGTTGCCGTTGGTAGTAGCTTTGTCAAAAGGTTACGGCTACTTTGGTCTCTGGTTACGTTGCCAGTTTGGTCTTACTCAGCGTCATGGTTATTGACTGCATCTGTCCCAGTAACGGGTTCAGAAAAAATCTTCAGATACCACCTAGTAAAGATCAAGTGTGTAGGGAGGCAGTGGGGAAGGACTTCGGGTTAAACGGTGGTAATACAAGTCACGTCCCAAAAGGTAAGCAGAATAATACAAGACATTGCTGAGAAATGCATAGCTAGGTTGACCATTTCCAATAAGTTTTCAGTTTTTTCGGCTAACAAAATTTGTTACTTACAATCGCAGGTTCAACTTGGAGTTTAACTTCACCCATTCTTTCTTTAACAAAGGTCAATGAAGACTAACAGTTCAACACACACCGGGTACAATTGCATTACCATCGGGTGCATGACAAAGTCTCTGGGGTTTAATTAAGATGTTTGTACGATCAAAGATAGACATTGTATGGGGTTAAAGCAGCATTGTCAAACAATGGCTAATTTGTTAAAGATAAAACCAAATTGTAACTGGTAACTTGTTTAATTGGTATATTGCTGGTGGTTTCCATATAAATGGTAGAGGATATTCAGTGAAAATCGTGGTTTGTGTGGGAAGGGTAGACGGAGAGTAGTTAGGATCCGAAGTACGACAGACCATACTCGAATACACGTGGTCTGAACATATTTGGCGAGGTGCAGCGCGAAGCGCTGCGCCGAGGGCGTCTAAGTCCCCAGCCCAGCAGTTTTTTTCTATTTCTAAACAGGTATACCTACATTACTTCTATAGTTTTAATAAAACAGCTAAAAGACTCTTAAACATTTTTACTATTAAAATTTAGAAAAAAATTAAGGCCAATTGCTAATTGTCTGAGAAAACCAAGTTCAGACGTGGATCCAGCACGTATGTTTACGTCAAATCTACTTTGACGAAATTGAACAAAACTTCCTAGCTTACTTCTTCCAACTTTCGGGCTTCGTCCGGATTCCGGCCAAACGGCTTGTCCGACAACAAAAATTAAAGTGAAAAATATGTTCAGCATCGAGGTTTTTATTTCAGATAATACTTACTTTTAACAGATTTTCCGTTTTGGGCCGGATATCGGGTGAATTACGTCCGAGTAGAAAATGATTGTCATATACGATTTCAGCATGTCTTTTTAACCCTAAATCGAACAACTAATCAGATTCAAATACAACTTTTACTTTTAACAAACTTTCCGGTTTTGGTAAGATTTCGGGCGAACTATTTCTCCGGCGAAACAATAATTTTCAAATACGTGTTCAGCATGTCTTCTTAGCTATCTCTTTAGCTTTAAAGAAATATTTTTTCCGCGCATTAATTTGTACCCCCATTACTAAGAGTAGGACTACAGAGCCCATCTAAGAACTCAACCTGTCCCTTGACCTAGAGAATCCTCATACCAAGTTTCATCAAAATATCTCATTCTCTTCGACAGTTATCGTGCTTACGGACGGACGGAGAGACGGACAATTTTTCCGTAGTCATAGGTATCACCAGGGTATCCCTCATTTTGGGATTCCAAAAACAGCTGTTCCCCAGTCTCGCTTCCGCGTATTGACGTTTAAAGGAGGGTCGATCCAGTCATGGATAACCACATTTTTTGTTTGACAATTATGGACGTCGTAAAATGTTTTGGCACCGAGCGTGATGAGACCTACAGTAATCCAGTCCGTAATTCATCCACACTTTACAATTTTCCAGGTTTCGGAATGGTTTAAAAATGTTAAAGACTCGGTAAGGCAACAGAAAAATAACCACGTATCCTTTGCGATTCAGAACTGGCGAAATCACTTAAAGCACAACTCTTACTAAATGATCTTTTCACTATGAAAAGGTTCAGGGACATGGATTTCGAACCAATACTTGCCACGTATTCCGGGATCCAGACAAATCTATCGTTCAAGGGAGGAAGATCGAGAGCTGCAGAAGGTTTGATGTACGTAGGGAAATACGTCACCGACTTTTTAGATTATAAAGGCAGATTAGCCACAATTTTCCTAGCAGGATCGCATAAGCTAAAACTATACATATTTTGAATTGCTATTGAAAGGTGCATTTTTAATATTTTTAAACTCATCTATTTTCCAAGAAATCCAAGAAACTCCCTAAATTTTTTAACTAACTAACTAACTTTTAACTAAAAAGCTCCTTACCAATCGTTTGAGCTATTAACACTTAAAAAATTTTAGTTTTAAGATTTCTGGATTTTTTTAAAGCAAAGCATCCACGTTTTCATCATTGAGTGACGGTAGAAATCTTAAACGAAATATATTAGTTCGATGGTAAATTGAAGCTTAGTTTTTGACGTAGAATCCAACGTAGAAGCACAGGACGGTGTGTGCCGCATGATGCAGCATACCTTCTTTCAGTATGTCGTGCCTTCTTTTAATATGGCATGCCTCAGTACCCAATCCTCTATCCAGTACTCGTTCCATGTTCATCATACCTTCTTTTAACATAACCCAGTTTATAGCCCCCCCCCCCCCCCCCTCTTGAGGTGTTGCCGATGTATTTTGTTCACTGGAAAGTACTTCCAGAATCTTCTAAAAAGAATACTTGTAAAAGTAGCAACTTACAGGACAGCATTTGGTCACGCAAGGGTTCTTCACACACGGGTCGTCGAAGCAGATCCTCGCCAACGCTCTACCATTTTGATCAGGCGCTATACAAGTCACCTCTTTCCCATACTTGTGTTGAATGGTGCCTAGCTCCGATCGAGTTACTCCACTATCCTGATTGATGTAGAACGTCGGGTTAAAGCAGGCGTTGTCTTTGAAACAGGAGTTCTCATGAAGTGTCAGGTATTTCAGGTGAGTAGCCTGGCACTCTATTTTTTTCACTTCGAACAAAAAGTCTTTTGCTGTGTACGGTAACAAAGCTAGTCCATGTTGGGAAACAGCTCTAATACCAACTATAAAATCTGTACTGTTTACAGCCTCGCATGTACCAGTTTCAGTATTCAAAATTTCCCCGCTATGGCAGCAAAAGTTCACATTTAGCTCTCTCGTTTCCTCAACATGGAAAACTTCATGGAGAGACGGTTGGTCCGCTTTGTCTATACAGACACTGGAATCACCCAATGCCGTAACATAATCCTTTCCCCAATCTGTGGTGATCGGTCGATAGTTTTTCGCCAAAATTTCTAAACTGACATTGCTCGATGGTATTCTGAGAGCCTCTGAAATCAGCGAGCGAATTATCTCTTCGGAAGTATGGTGTGTCGGGTCGGGGTGTTGTTCGCATAGAAGCAGATTGTTTAAAACTTGACCGACTGGACAACACAAAGAAACACTTACATGTCCCATTTCTACTCCAGAAATTAAAACGCTTCCGGCTAGAATGACCCATTTTAAAAGCCCCAGCCCCAAAACCCTTCTGGACCGGATTTGCTGCATTTCAATACGGAGTATTTCAGTGTTCCAGCCTCGAGATAGCTCCTTCCGTTTAATCCGTTAACAAATCGTCCGACCCAGTCTTCAACGACTTGATCTCGTCAAAGAATTATGGACATCCATCAAGAACTAGAAAAAGAAATAAAATGTGAGAACAAAAAAAGCAATCAGCATATTCTACATGCTGAAAGCTCAGTTTTAAGGAAGAGTAGTTCCAGCCGACTCCAGTAACATCAGAATTTTGTTCATTCACTCCAATCTTCGGACGGGTCTAGAGGACTTTGCCTAATATTGTAAGTGCTTAGGTCATTTTTATGTGATCGAACAAATAAAACAAAACTTGTTAACTTTCTTCTCTTACTATTTTAGACCGCAGTTGTCAAACGACTAAGCAAACGTGGAAAGATTGGCAAACATTTAGGCACATTTACTAGGTGCGGAAACACCTCAACGTTTACTAAAGGTGTCGAACAAGCCATTGGACTAAAATACATTAAAGTTCGCAACAATTTCTCAACTCTTGAAATGAGTCATAGTATCGCAGGAGCGGAGTGGCCGTCTACTTTTGTATTTCTGTAGCTCATGAGACCCAGATACAAGGTGCGCTATTTTAGTAAACATTAGGGAGGCGGAATGGCAAAGATCAAATTTGGGGTAAATTAAAACTTTGTTAAGGATGACACTATCACTACAGCATTCCTAGTAAGAAAATTCCCATCATAGCTTTGAGAAAATGAGAAGCAGAACTTTTGCTTGCGAGTCGCTAACTACGCTTCACCTTCCGATGCATACACACTCCGCGGATCCGAGTAAAAATTGGCTCGGATTTCTTCAAAGTACGATCGAGGATACGCCTTGGTAAAAGAATATTTAGAATTTCACCTTGAAAAGTTCAGAAAGGTTAAAGTCTGTAGGTGTTTTAGGAAATGCGGTTGCTGAAATCAAAAATTAAATGCACTGTATGGTTGAACAACAGTTGGCACTTCCGTGTTCATGAACACAGTACCGTCGTTGACTTTTCCGGATGCAAATGAGTCTGCTTTTCTGGGCAGGTTTTTGATATGAAGCCTTTTTTGTCACGGTCACGCATGAGAAACTTTGAACTTTGATCGCTTTGATCTTTTCGGGAATAAGACCATTAAAGGACACCTGAATGAAGAGTACCAAGTATCATTCCTACCTGTATGGCTTTCGTTAACATTGCCTGTAGAAAACCCAATCCAAATACAAAATAGTATTTCCATGCCTTGATTTTTGCTCGATTTTGTATCTGTCCTTATTTCAGTACCGAACAATTTTAGAAATAAACAAACGTCTTCAATCAACCCTTCTTCTGGAATATGTTTTAACCAGTTGCTTCAGTCGACTTCAGAAAAAAGCTTTTACTTCCATCAAATTTAGGGTCTTGGCCGAATTCTGCGAAATAGACTTGTCGAGATGTAAAACAAAGTAGTATTAAACATCTGGATTCACCATGTCTCCATATAGTTATCCGAACCGGGCTGAGAACCCGATAAGAATGCGTTACTACATTTGTCCACCATTCACAGATAATCGATTTCATCGACCGAACTGATTCTTTCGGATATACGGTACCTCGATGTGGTTGTCCCTCTATGTGTTAGATACATGTATAACTCATCAAACAAATCCACGACAATGACTGGCAAAAAACAAAAACTGATCACTATATAGTTAAAAGAGATATGCTTACCACAAAGGAAACAAATCTTTTTTATTTTACTTATTTATTTATTTATGACCCGCTTTTTGCGTAACAGCAGAGTATGAAGAAAATACAAAAGTAAAATATACATATTAAAACACTTAAACAAAACAATGTAAATAAACACGACAACATTCTTTTCATGTAGGCTAGTAGCTTGCGAAGGTTGTAACCTACGAAAACTAATGCCAGCCAAACCTTTTTAACTTCTCGGAAACCCCTCACACCAACTCAGCCTTACGAAGTACTAATCGTGGATATAAGGAACCAGAACCCCTTCGTAACGCGCGTACAAGGCACTGCTCACTATAACTGATGTATTTTCAAAATTTGTATTTGCCTTACCGCTTTATGGTGAAAAACCATCAGATATCGCAAAACCGCTAGTCCAGCAATTATTTTCTAGATATGGTTTTCTTTCCGCAATCCTGTCAGATAGAGGCGCCGTATTCCTAGCCACTGAGAGAGGAGCACTTAAAAGCTCTACGCGTCATTCGCATGCTAACAGCACGTCAAATCACGTCACTCTACAGTCGAACAAAATACGGTCTTAGCTTGCAAATATGGCAAGGTGGTGTGGATTGTTATACAAACTAGCTAAAGAGAATCGCTTGCTGATTCAGGTCATTACGTTTTCACCTTATCCTAGGTTCACACTGAGGCGATATCGGCCATCGCCGAGATTTTCGTCGCCAAAATCGGCGATTTCTGTTGCTTCGTCAGGCGATTTTCAATGCTGGGAAAATTCAACTTTAATCGGGCGACAGTACGATTTTATGCACGCAACAGCAACATGGACGACCTTTTTTGATGATTCGCTTTTAGAAAAATTAATTATTTTTTATTATTTCAATTATTTTTCTCGTTAAATTCCATTGCCGACGAAAATTTAGTGTGAACATCCAGGCAATAAATATCTTCTGTCGCTGCGAGTGAAAAATCTTCTGACGCTGCGATTGAAAAATCTCGTTCATCGCCGCGATTTGCTCTGTGCGAACCTACGGTTACTGGAACTCGAAACAGCAATAAGTGAATATCCTTGGATGCTGTAATTTTTATAACGTATATACCAACTTTAAATCGGAGACAATAGCAAGATTACTGTTGGAAGACGGTAGGAAAAAAATCTTAAAAAAGCCAAAATTAATCGTACGGAATATCACAACAGAAAAACCCGTAATTTCAAAACGAGCCCGGTGACCTGGTTTTCTATACCAATAAAAGGATGGAAACAGAACAGACAGAAAGGTCCTTATCGCGTTGAACAAACGAAAAACGAAAAAGAGAAAAAGATCCAACTTACTAGTTGATACACGCGTGGTCCTGAAAGGAATATTCCATGGCAATCACTAAATCACTTTGCCTCAAATTCCCTCCAAAATATTTCCACAGGAAACATACCAACATAGAAAACCCCAAGGCTCCACTTCGTAACAAGCACTGGATTTATCGGAATACACTTGAGCCTTTTTCCGCGACACAATGTGGGCCACACACTTCTGAGTGTTTGTCGCGGAAACACGATTGTGTGCCACACAGTGGAGCCTCTAGTTGAAACTCGCTGAAACGCCTTTTTGTCTATTTTCTATTTCTAGTTGTCATAGCTGAAAGTAGACCGTGGCAGAATTCTTGCTCGCTTTGTCGAAGAAACGAAAATGTGTGATAAATCGGAGAACTTTGTGACCAGTGGCGACACCGATTCTAGAAGCCCGCCGCTAGATTTGCCACTATGTATCAGATGGTGTTGGATAAAGACTAGTGTTATGAATCAGAGGAAAGTAACCCTAGGGAGTATTGCCAAGACTTCGAAAAAATGACACACACTCGAACACCAGCGATACTAGCACCACTAGCGATAGCAAACGTGCCTACTGAACTCAACAAGTCGTGCACCAGCGCTGGCTCCAATAACTTCATATTCTTAATGATGTGTGCAGATCGCGTCTTACCTTTACTAGAAAATTTTAAACCTGGAAGTTTGTCTAGCTTTAAAAGCCGCAAGCGTATTGGGTATAGGGGTATAGGTCGGGGTATAGGTCGTAAAGTATAGGTCGAGGCACTACTCCCTAGTGTTATTTTGCTCTGTTATAAACAGAACTTTCCGGGTTGCAACAGTAGTCATTCTCACATGACTACAATATGCTAGGGTTGCCATTTCACTAAACAAAAATTCCCCACAAAAGTAGGCAAATTCTGTTCGACAAAGTGATAATAGGTAACACTCCTCCATCTCAGTTGATATTGGAATAACAAGCACGAACGCCATTTAAAAATGTCAGCCTCGGTGCACTCGGTAGATATTTTTCTTAACCTGACTGGCCTTCAACTCGGACAAGTTGTTTGTAATGGCCTTCTTTTTGTTATAATCCGATATCAGCCTCAATATTAAAGCGGGTCTTTGGCTGTCTTATGTTAAGTGGATGGACGAGTGGAGGCGAGGTTTAATGAAGATAAGGCTCCTGGGGTGTGGGCTGAAGACACTCTGACACCGTAGGTGCCCACTAGCCCCAGGACCAGTCAGGAAACCGGACAAAAGAGACAAGGGAAAGTCTCAGGGAATTCTATAGCTCAGCCGCAGTCAATCCAGAAATCCCTAATCAAGCTGGTTCACACATTCTAGCGAAGCTGGAATTCACATATCCAGTCAAGCCCGAGGCCTACTAGCCGAGATGGACCATAACGTCTATAGTTAATTTATCTCATGTAAATCGTGTACAAGAGTGTGACACATATAATATAGCACTAATGGGTCCCTAACTAAATATGTAAACTGGTCCTTACCATAAATTATAATACAGAGTAACTGAGGTCTTGCTCCGACCAAGGATGAAAGAGAACTACTTTTGGCTGCCGATTCATTACGCAGCCAAAATACTTAGAATGAAATGGATCAAAGCCTGACCTCGGATTAGCGAGCAGCTAACTGAAGCTAGGATAAAGACCGAGTGACCTATTGTCACGATGCCGGGAAATTAATGATGGTGATGGAAACCGAAGAGATATATAGAAAAGTAGGCGATAGATGGAGGGAATAACTAGGAGGATTATTGCAGAGCAAAGTGCTATGGGATGTCTCCATAACACTTACCAGGGTACGAAAATGGCAACAGTAAATACTTACGGGAAAATTCTTAGAGCCCGGTTTCGCGCGTGTTGTAACGGGTTCTGAATAACCTAGATAAATGATAAGAAAAACGAGAATGGACAAGAGAAAAATAAATCAGTAAAAAATCTTACAGGGAAAGATTTTCTGCAGCTAGTATAAAGACCACAACTCCTTGTGATGCTTTATCAAAGGTTCACGCGACACATCAGTCTCAACACGAAGCTACCGAACCGAATCGTTCTAAAGGCTAATTGGCCAGTATTTGATTCAAATAAATAAATAAAGGCGTTTTTCTATGCTCCCACAAACAGTTTGTGGGTCGAAAAAAGAGTTTCCGCGGTCTTTTGTGCGGCTCACAAGTGTGTTTCCGCAACCAACAAGACTTTCGTGGCTCGATTTGTGGCTCAAATTCAACAAACAACTGGCTTTTGTGGCTCAGTTCTGGCGGGAAATTCAAATTAAGCAGCAAAATATTGTCTAAACAATAAAGTTAACTACTTTTTCAAGCATATAGACTTAAAACTGGGGATGCTGCTTATACAGAATGATATGGAAATAAGCCTGGAGTTCTATTTATTGAGATTTTACATGAATTTAATTTTTATTTTCAGATATTTGGCATATGGAAAATAGGTAGAAAAATTAAACTAATTATTTGTATTATAGATTTTCTTAAGTATTTCCTTTCTGTTTTTTCTTGTTAATTTCCGCAAGTCTAAAGAATTAAGACTGTAAACTAAGTCACAATATACAAACGCCATAAATTATACTAAATTCGTTATAGTGATTTCTTGAGGATTCTGGAACTGAGCTAAATAATATTCAGCTTCCGAGACCAAAAAGTGTCAAACTGGCCGATGATTTCTTCTTCCGACATATCTAAAAGTCCACCATGGTGAGATACTTAGTTGATTTAATCCTCTTCCATGTCACTCGATCTTCTCGAAGGTTCTAGTAATCTTTTAACGAGCGTCAGGAGATCAATGAATAGTTTCAATGAATAATTAGCAATGGCAGATTGGCGTTCAGGAGTGGATTGTGTCCAAGTAATTTGTGGATATCGTTGTCTGTCGTGAGGATTTTGCGGTAAACAAAGGTAACGGTAGGTTCGTAAATATCCAACCCATCGATAAATGATCGTGTTTCCCACCTTCTCGGCCCACATGAATCAAAGACTTTAACTCTTAAACTCGGAAACAGAAACTGTTAGATTATGAACCCGCTAACGCTACCTCACTAATATTTGCACCTGCCATAAATAACTAGTTTCCATGAGCACTGTGCTCCCGACGAGTGGTTGACTATCATGCTATCGATGCTTAGAATCGGTTTTCTGAATTATGCCAAGTTTCGGCAAGAAGTCGATGGGTCTGGGAAAAGGCATAAAACAGCCAAAACCATGGTAATTTGTTGAAAGCAGAGATTAGTTTTCTCGGTTTGGCTTCTTTTGCCAATACTAATAAGACCAAAGGTTTTGACGGGATCCCAAAAATTTAATTTCTATTGGACTTTCTGATCCAGACAATCGAATCTTGTAGATTTTCGAGTCTTCGCCAAATCTCTTTGACATTTTTATATTTATCCATAACCCATAGCTTGAATATGTAAAATAAATAATGTCATCATTTTGGAGTTTCTGCCAACTTACTGCCAAACAACTAATCAGATGAGGAAACCGATTCAGCAGGGATATTTACTCTAATATCTCATCATAATCAACTTCAAAAAAGGCCCAGAAAATTTCCAGTTTCGGCCGAATTTCGAGTGAATCATTTGTCCGGCAGGAAGATTAAGTTCAGATATGGATGTAGCGGGCCCCCTTACCCGACTATCTCATTAGCCTTTAAAACATACCTTTATTTACCCTTAATTTGAAACCACCTCCTCTGTCTTTAAAAATCTAAAGGACCCATCTACAACTTGCCTTGTACTTTGCCAGTCAATCTTCATACGAAGTTTGAACAACATATCTCGACCCCTTCGACCCCCCGACACAAATCGAAAGACTTCAATCTTCCATGACTGAATCCAAAGAATACGTAACTTACAAGAAACATGACTCCCTCCAGCGCCCATAGATTATCGTATCGTCCGACGCGCAGAGCTTTTAACTGTGTGGATAAAGAGGTAGGGCAGGGACTGTTATAGCCACCTATCTTCTTCGAAGATTGGTCAACAAATTTTATTAAATTGTTCCCGAGACAGTTGTCGGGTGCATTCTTCCTTTTTGACCCAGTAAATGCCGGTTGGGACTTTAAAGATAACTGAACTGATCGCTTACACTTTTTGTTTATCTTTAGAATGCTCGAAAGTTACAACAGCATGCCTCCTCATCCAATCGACTATATCATTGGGTTTTAAAATTCCATGCTAAACTTCCAGATTCCAGGCAAACTACTTGTCCTGCGAATTTTTTTTTAATATTCGGATTCAGCACGTCCTTTCACCCCAAACTCGAACATCTAATCAACTTCAGATTCAACTTACTTTTTACAAATTTTCCGGTTTTTCGACGGATTTCGGTTGAACTACTTGTCTGGCGAGAAAGAGTTTTCACATTCTGATTCAGCATGCCTCCTTACCCCTAAATCGACTACATTAGCTTTCGAAATTTGTGTATATATTATCGAAGTGTTTAAAAATGTATGATTTTGTGTATGGCCTAACGGCTAAAATTAAAGTATCTATCTATCTATCTATACGGCTTTGGGGCCCATCTACGAACTCGACCTTTACCTTGACTGCAAGAATCCTCACACCAAGTTTCATCAAATTACCTCATTCCCTTCGAGAGTTATCGTGCTGGCAGACGGACGGACAGACGGTCAACAGTATCCCATCACTTACGTTTTGGGATCCCAAAAACCCGATTCTTAGGATGTGATCACATCCGTAATCTCAAGATGTTCGGATTTCACCAATCACGTAAGCCAAGCGATAATTATGTCACTTGCCCTTAGGACAAATGCCATATAAACGATCGCGATTTCTGTCCTCCCGTCGATCTGCCGGTCCCGGTTTTGCGAAGTTGGACACTTCCACAGAAGACGAAATTTGGCACACGTAGGGTATGTATGGCACCCGATCAAATACTCTAAGAATCTTTTCATTCTCGGATTCAACCGTTGGTGGGGGATGGTGATATGAGGAATCCGTAATCCTGTGCCAAGTTTCGAACTGGTGATCCAATAGGAGTGAAACTTGAAGAGTGGAGAAGGTCCCCTCGATGACCAGCTCATGTGCCCAATCTGGATTTAAACACGGGCGAGTTGGGAGTGGAGTCCCGGGAATATTGTGGATCGCCTTTGGGTCAAACGAATGGAGCAGTTGGACTAAAACCAAGAATGTAAAACTGTCATGTGCCCTCGATGATCTTTTCAGGGTTCGGACCGGATCCAACCACGCTATGGGGGAGGGTTACCGGAAGAAGATGCTCAGATCTGAGTGAAGTTTGATGGTTGAAATACCCTTTTTGTGTGTACGAACAGGATTCGACCAGGGCAGGGGGAGTTAGAGGGGATTCAGAAAATGCGTAATATGCCTAGCGGATATAATTTGGAATTCTAGACTATCTATTTTGCGGTCCAAGTAGAATTTGTCTCCTTAGGGACAGTTAAGTGGGGTGCCGAAAATTTCCGGGAAATGCTCGAGCTTCAGGGGAAATTAATGAGTTGTACGATGAGACGCCCTCGATGGTACATTTCTTGATTCGAACCGTATCTTTCAGCGGCAGGGTAGTTCGAGGGTTTTTGGGATCTGAAAACGTAAGAGGAGGGATACCTATGACATCGCAAAAGTTGTCGATCTGTCCGCAAGATAACACTCGAAGGGACTGAGATACTTTCTTGAAACTTGTGGGAGCATCCTTTGGGTCAAACTACAGTTCAAGTTCGACTATATTTGAGGGTGGGGAGAGGTTTCAAATTGAGGGGCAGAAAATATATTTTTGAAAGTTATCGAATAGTTGATTTAGGAGTAAAGTAAGGAGACATGAATTCGAGTATAAATTTATTTTCTCGCCGGACAAACAGTTCACCCGGAATCTGGCGAAAACCGGAAAAATTGTGAAAAGTAAAAGTTTATTATGAAGTTGATTAGAGGTTTTAAGGGCAAGAAGACGTGCTGAGTCCGAATATGAAATTTATTTTCTTGCGGGACAATTAGTTCGGCCGGAATCCGGCTAAAATCGGAGAATTTTCTAAAAGTAAAAGTTTGATTTAAATTTGATAAGATGTTTGATTTGCGGGTAAGAAGATCGTTTTCTCTCCGGATGTTTAGATCTCTTGGAATCCGGCTGAAACCGGAAAATTGCCTAAAAGTAAATGTTTAATCTGAAGATTAGAGATTGGATGTAGAGGTAAGATGTGAGGAGTCGGGTGGCTCTGATTTTTATAGATTATATTTTGTTTAGCCCGTCTCTTTGGTCAAGATGCCTGAATTGTAGAGTTCTTCAGGTTGTGGGTTCTGACCACGTCCCGCTTGCTCTTTTTATGGTTTCTCCAAGATCTCACGGGTCTGAAATTATAGAGCAAGATAGACAGACAAAGGGTAGTATTCCAGTTCCAGAGGTAGTAGTTAGACAACCAGTTATGGTTTTTGAGGGATTAGATAAGAGAATTTTAGATAAGGTAACAGAGCAATGTTCTCAGGAAAGGTTAGAAAAGTGTATAGAGTTAGGTAAAGCGAATCGAGTTGAGGAAGCTATTTCTGATTTTTCATCGTTTATGTCCATGTGACCACGACCAGATAAACAGGAAGGAGAGGATGGGTAGAGTGAATGATTATTTTTAAGATGATGATTGTCGGATGTTAAAAAATGAGGTGGTGGAGGCACTAGCACAGGTAAAAAATAGCGGTAGTCAGCAGCTAGAATCTAACCTCGGTAAGTATAGACAAGTTAGAAGAGAGTACGAAGCTTTGGTGAAGGTTAAGAAAAAGCAGGAGGGGGCGTTAGGGAAAAAGTTAGAGATTCTTTAAAAAGTAAAGATGGTAAGCAGTTTTGGAAATGAGTGAATAAGTCGCTAGTTGATAAGGGGGAGGCCCCTCAGTTGGGGGCACAATCTTGGGAGAGGTATTATGTGAGGAAAGGGATGGAGAAGGGAATGGTATTTAGTGAACAGTGGAAGGAGAAGGTAAGGGAGAAGGCTTGTTACCCGTTGATAGAGGAAGATTCCAAATTTTTAGCTCCAGTTGAGGAGGCTGAAGTTTGGAATATTATGCGGAAAAAGAAAGGAAATTCTGCTCCAGGTCCGGATGGTATTCCGCTGGCTGTGTGGCGATGGGGCAAGGTGGTGGTTGTGCAGGTGATGGTTGCTTTGTTTTCTACTTTGATGGTGAATGTTAAGTGGCCGGTACAATGGACAACATCTATAGTGATACCACTATTTAAGAAGGGTAGTACAGTTGCATGAAAATTATAGATGCATTCATTTAGGAAATGCTTTTGCTAAAATATTTGCGAAATTTATCGATTCTAGACTTTGTACATGGTTGGATCATAAGGAAATAATGTCGTCAGTACAGGCTGGTTTTCGGAAGGGTTTTAGTACTATTGACCGAATGTTTATTCTGCATTCTTTAGTTACTAAGTACACGGGTAGAGAAAGGGGTAGATTATATGTTGTATTTTTAGATTTGAAGGGAGCATTCGACATTGTTCAAAGAGATCTATTAATGGACGAGATACTGAAGATTGGCTTACCGAATGCGTTTGTACTCATTTTGGTTCGATGTATGATATGGTTAAATTTGTAGTGAAGGTGGCAGGTAAATTTTCTAGATCTTTTTTTGTAAGCGTAGGGGTTACATAAGGGTGTTGCTTATCTCCTAAATTGCTCTTGCTTTACATTAATAATCTTCATGAGTATTTGTTACATTCTGGTACGGCGGTGGTAAGTCTGGATATTTGTCAGTTATGTGCATTGTTGTTTGCGGACGGTATGGTGCTATTTGCTGATTCGCCAGAGAAGTTGCAGTTTCTGTTGGATAGGACCCAAGAATACCTGCGAATGAAAAAGCTGTGTCTGAATGTGAGCAAGTCAGTAATGATGGTGTTTAGAAAGGGTGGAAGAGTGAGTTAAAGTGAGAGTGTGAAGTATAATGGGGAGAAAATAGGGATAAAGGATGATTCTGTTTATTTAGGTGTTCGGTTTCCGTATAATGGTAAGTTTGGTAAACAAATTGAAGCTAGCGAGAGAAAAGGGAAGCCTGTGCGCATGCGCTTGCAGGGAGTCATTTAGGGGATATTAAGGATATTAAATATTCTTTGAGCCCAAGTTGACTTTGAAACATTTATTCAAACAATGTTTACAACGGATACGTCAGCTATGATTTTTCATCAGCGATATTTCGGCCCTTCTTGGCAAGGGTCCTCGTCAGGCTGTCAATCTTCTTGTTCAACTTCGGGGAAGGAAACAAACCTGTAATCGATTACATTTTTTTTGCGCCATGAGCTGTCGGACAATTCGTAATAGGTTGAGACAGCTTTTCTCTGATGAAATGATGAATAGCCGCCTACTGGTTCATCTAGCAAAATCAGTCGCCGAGGAATGGAGTCAACCTTGGAGATAGTCACGAAAAAGAAATGTTAGAGTTAGGAAAGTAAGATCGTAAAATGAAAATAACCTAAAAAGAAAAATATCGGAACAAACTAGTTCTAGTTATCAACTATCTTGATAGAGATGTCCAGTATTTACAAACAAAAGATAAGGCTCTTGAGCTCATTCAATTGTGTTGCGAGAGCAACACTTTGGTTTTGTCCTGTTTTTTTTTTTTTTTTTTTTTTTTTTTTCCTATGACTCCGATTTCATTTTATTCCTGGTAACTGGGAAGGGTCTAACCTGTGCGGTTTTTACGGAAAGTGTGGACCTTAGGCCGGATTGATGAATATGACATTACATTTTGGAAAGCTCCGTAGAACTCTTGCCTGGGGCCAATAAGGATGGTTTTTGCTTGTCATCGAGCCAGAGCCTACGGTTTGCGAAGTGAAGTGGAGTTGTATAGCCTATGTCGGAGAGGACCATCTCAAGTTGTGTAGCGAACCTTTCGTTTCATCAAACCATGTTTCTGCTTTCGAGTGGAAAGCTCCGTTCTAGCACACTAGCAGGCAGGCACCAGTTTCAAATTGAAGATGGACTAAAATCTATAAGTGTTAAATATATGCGGCAGTTACCCGGCCAAACAGCCAACATATCTTCTTTGAGTGATAAATAGAAAAATCTACAGAGACAAAAAAGTGGCTTTTTCCCACGGGTCCGAAAGTGCTGCCATCTATAGTTTCTGTCCATGTCTGCGACGATTCCAGCTGAGTTTATAAAAAAAAATTTTTGCACTTTGGTTTGTGGTAGAGTAACGGTATCAGATGTGCCTCTTAAACTTTAGAAGTTCTCTATTGCTAAAGAAACTAGAGCTTATCCTTTGCTCCTTTCTAAGTCGTGACGTTAGAAAGTTGGCCTACGGCAAAAAAGTCAACTTTTGAACTAAGACAGGTAGAATTTTTTTTTCGACGGCAATCGATAGCCATTGATGAGCTGATCAAAGTATATGTCATCCATTTTTTGGTACAAAAATTCCTTCATGAGATACACCAGTTTGAAAATTTCAAAGGGGTTGACAACTTCATAGTAAGGTACATTGAAACCAAAAATAGGCGATACCAGTTATGATACATATAGGGGACTTTTAAGCAACAGTCGACTGTTAGCCCATAATCATCTTCGGTAATGAGGGGTTTCCAGCTTTTGCTAGTTGGTATACCTGTTATTTGTTTCCGGTGTATTCGATGGTAAGAACAATTTGGTTCCCAATGGTAAGATATGCAAGGGACTTGTAAGTAATAATCGGCTGTTATGCTACAATCATCTTCTGCGATGATGGGTTTGCAGCTTTTGCTAGCTGGTGTACCCATTATTTGTTTCCGGTTAACTTAATGTATATCACGGGAGAGGGACTTGTAAGTAGGAATCGGTTCACGAGGGGCTAGGAATTTTTGCAAATGGGTGCACATTGTATTCGATTTCTATAAATCTGAGGGTAAGAAAGTTTGTGTCGATGGTCTATCAATGTAACCGAGGATTAACTGTTTACACAACGGATACAAACGAAAATGTAAAGCAATGAGGTAGTTTCATAATAATTAATAGTGTCATCTATGGTATTTTAATCCTGAAAAGTTACGGATAGCTTTCTATTACCAACTAGATTATATAAGATATTGTTCCAAGTTTTCATCCGTCACGATGTCTACGATTGAAAAGGATAAAGTACAACTGACTGCAAAGTTAATTTAGTCCCTTCTTCCTATATTATTTTGTTGTTGTTTTTACAACGCTGAAGAATACCTTTTGATCATATGATTAATTTTTTTAGAACATCCCGTTTAAAAAGCTTATGCTATAATCATCTTCAGCGATGAGGGGCTTGCAACTTTTGATAGCTGGTATATCCATTATTTGTTTCCGGTGAATTTGATGTCAATCACGGGAGACGGGCTTGTAAGTAAGAATCGGTTCACGAGGGGCTAGAAATTTTTGAAAATTGGTGCACATTGTATTCGATTTCTGTAAATATGACAGTAAGAAAGTTTGTATCGATGGTCTATCGCTATAACCTAGGATTAACTGTTTACGCAACGGGTACATACGATACGGTAATGTAAAACAATAAGGTAATTTTGTAATAATTAATAGTGTCATCTATGGTATTTTAATCCTGAAAAGTTACGGATAGCTTTATAATTTCAACTAGATTATATAAGATATTGTTCCAAGTTTTCATCCGTCACGATATCTACGATTGAAAAGGATAAAGTTCAACTTCGACGGCAATCGATAGCCGCTGATGAGCTGATCAAAGTATATGACATCTATTTTTTGGTAAAAAAATTCCTTTATGAGATACACCAGTTTGAAAGTTTCAAGGGGTTGACAACTTCAGTAGTAAGGTACACACTGAAACCAAAAATAGGCGATACCAGTTGTGAGACATTTAGGGGACTTATACGCGACAGGCGACTGTTAGCTCATAATCATCTTCGGCAATGAGGGGTTTGCAGCTCTCGCTAGTTGGCGTACCTGTCATTTGATGAACAATTTGGTTCCCAAATGTAAAACCTGCAAGGGACTTGTAAGTAATAATCGGCTGTTATGCTACACAAATCTTCAGCGATGAGGGGTTTGCAACTTTTGCTAGTCGGTGTACCCATTATTTTTATCCGGTGAACTTGATGTCTATCACGGGAAAGGGACTTGTCAGTAGAATCGGTGCACGAGGGGCTAGAAATTTGTGCAAATTGTTGCACATTGTATTCGATTTATATAAATCTGACGGTAAGAAAGTTTGTATCGTTGGTCTATCGCTGTAACCTAGGATTTACTGTTAACGCAACGGGTACGAACGATACTGTAATGTAAAACAAGGTAGTTTCGTAATAATTAATAGTGTCATCTATGGTATTTTAATCCTAAAAAGTTACGGATAGCTTTATAATACCAACTAGATTATATAGGATATTATTCCAAGTTTTCATCCGTCACGATGTCTACGATTGAAAAGGATAAAGTTCAACTGACTGCAAAGTCAATTTAGTCCCTTTTTCCGATATGCTTTTGTTGTGGTTAGGGCAATCGATAGCCCTTGAAGAGCTGATCAAAATATATGCCATCCATTTTTTGAACAAAAATCCTTCATGAGATAAACCAGTTTGAAAGTTTCAAGAGGTTGACAACTTCAGGAGTAAGGTACATAATGAAACCAAAAATAGGCGATACCAGTTGTGAGACATGTAAGGGACTTGTAAGCAACAGTCGACAGTAAGCAACAGTCGACTGTTAGCTCATAATCATCTTCGGCAACGAGGAGTTTGCAGCTTTTGCTAGTTGGTATACCTGTTATTTGTCTCAGGTGTATTCGATGGTAAGAACAATTTTGTTCCCAATTGTAAGACATGCATGGGACTTGTAAGTAATAATCGGCTTTTATGCTATAATCATCTTCAGCGATGAGGGGTTTGCAACTTTTGATAGCTGGTGTATCCATTATTTGTTTCCGGTGAATTTGATGTCAATCACGGGAGACGGACTTGTAAGTAAGATCGGTTCACGAGGGGCTAGAAATTTTTGAAAATTGGTGCACATTGTATTCGATTTCTGTAAATATGACAGTAAGAAAGTTTGTATCCATGGTCTATCGCTATAACCTAGGATTAACTGTTTACGCAACGGGTACAAACGATACGGTAATGTAAAACAATAAGGTAGTTTTGTAATAATTAATAGTGTCATCTATGGTATTTTAATCCTGAAACGTTACGGATAGCCTTCTTCCGATATTGTTTTGTTGTTGGTTTTACAACGCTAAAGAACAGCTTTTGATTATATGATTATTCTTTTTAGAACATACCGTTTTAAAAGCTTCGATAAGTTGACAATTTCAGCATTTAACCGACAGCGAAGAAACAAAACCAAAGTGTTGCTCTCGCAACACTTTAGCCGGCGAAGCCGGACAAAGGTTGCCGCAACACTTCACGTTGCCCGGGCAACGTAGGTCTAGTTTTTTTTATTTACAGCCTAATTTACGCGTACAAAAGAAAATGAAAGGCATTTTGCGTTTGAACTGTTTACTCAACCGCTAAAGTGATTGACTTGGCTGTCCGTCAGCACTTTATAAGACTTGGTAAGCTATGAATGGGCTTTGCTGTAAAACTGGTCTTATGTGCAGATATTTTACAAACATCAATAAATTTCGTGTGAAAAGAGTATGATTTTCATTTAGCAGCATCTAGGACTCTATGATATATTCCCGTATGATATTATTTTATGTCTGATATAATAAATAAAGTACCTTTAATAAAGAATAAAATAAATAATATTTTTATTTATTAAAATGTTGGATATTTCATCGAAAAAGATAGATTTTTGATTGGGCGAGTGCATGAGCCAAAACCCTCCTTTCTATAGCTCCCCTGCCTCTTTTTAGCACCCTATCCTATCCAGCTGCATTATTTCAAGTCTTCTTATAATCGATCATGAAGTTTCTACGCTAAGATTTACACGTCAGTAGCAATGATGTATAAGAAAATAAGTTTACATTTCGATCGAGACTCCACTCTCTATCCACGTTGCATGAGCAAGTTGCAAGACTAAACGCGAACTTGGATGACTAGGCACTGAGTTCTAGAGCTTCGTTTAATTCGGGAACGAGACAAGAGCTACGAGTTCGTATGCTGTTAGATGGGTGGTACAGGAACGTTAACCAGGACGTCACAAAACTAAATCGTCTTTCCAAGCCCCCAATGTCGCAGAATTTTGGGTTCGGAACTAGAAATGATGCCAAGTTTCGCTCAAATCCAATCGTAATTTCGGAGAAACGTACCATCCCTCTCTCTTCGCCGTTCGGGACCTCAAAACGGAAAATCTAGGCCATAATAAGTGTATTTGAATGCCGAAGGCCCATTTACAAAACAAAACTGAACAAAAAAAACAAATTACTAAAAAATGATATTTTTCCAGTCCTATATTTTGAGGTCACCACACCCCCACCTCCAAGCACTTCAAACCATCCCTGAACTAGGATAAAATTATATAAAAGCAAAGAATAGTTATATCAGGTTTGACGCCAATCAAACACAAACAGGAAAATTAGATTTTCTGGGGGGGGGGTCTTGACCAGATAGTTATCCTTCTAAGATGATTTGAGAGGGATAGATAAATAGGAAACCCATTCATAATGACAGGTATCTTCCTTACGATCCATTCCAACCAGAAAAAGACCAATTGTTTCGATGGGATCCCAAAAATCTAATCTTTGATCCAGACAATTGCGAACGAACTACCATACTTGTCCAGAAAAAAAAGGTCAGAAACGAATTCAGCGGATCACTTTATCCGTATAAAGAACATCTAATCAGCTTCAAGTAAAAGTTCAACTTAGAAAAAAAAATCCGGTTTCAACCGGATTCCATACGAACTATATGTCCAGGTAAAAAAAAAGATTGTCATAAACAGATTCAGCGCATTTTCTTACCCCTAAATCTGTCATCTAATCAACTTCACATAAAACTTTTGCTTTTAACAAATTTTCCGGTTTGGCCTGACTCCGGCCGAACAAGTTGTCTTGGTAGAAAATACTGTTCCCATAAGGGTTCAGTATGTCTTCTTACCTCTTAATCGAACATCTAATCAATTTAAAACTACTTGCCCGGTGAGAAAATGGTTTTTCACCATCGTGTTCAGCACGTCTTCTTATCCCTAAATCGAACATCTAATCGACTTCAAATAAAACTTTTACTTTTAACAGACTTTCCGGTTTTGGCCGGATTCCGGGCTTTGACCGGCGAACAAATGTGTTTCACAATCATGTTCGGCATGTCTTCTTATCCCTAAATCGAACATCTAATCAACTTCAAATAAAAGTTTTACTTTTAACAAACTTTCCGGTTTTGGCCGGATTCTGGGCGAACTACTTGTCTGATGACAAAATGGTTTTCACCATCATGTTCATCATGTTTTGTTACGCAATAATCGACTATTACATTATATGTTTAAAAATATTTCATTTGCCCCTTCAATTAAACCCCCTCCCCCACCCCTAAATGTAGGGCTACAGAGCCCATCTACGAACTTGACCTTACTCTTGACCCAAACAATCCTCACGCCAAGTTTCATCAAAATATCTCATTCTCTTCGAGAGTTATAGTGCTTACAGACGGACAGACGGACAACTTTTGTGATGTCATAGGTATACCTCCACTTACGTTCTGGGATCCCAAAGAGTGAAACGCGCAGCCGTAAGTTCACTAGTCGACAGAGCCATCAAGATTTCCGACGAAATCCTCCTTGACGCCAAACTGAGCCACATCCGAGACCTACATTACGGCACCAAGTACCCCATCCAACCAGTCGAAATAATCATTATACGATTGAAGATCCACCTGGCCTCCAAAATTAATGCTGGCACTCCAAGTCGTGACAAACCAGAAGAAAAGAATGTCCGTGTCTACCTCCCGTATCTTCAAGGAGTTACTGAAAAACTGTCAAGGAACTTAAAAAAGTACAACATCGAAACATTTCACCGGACTCGGAAAACTCTACTGTCCTACCTAAACACCGGCAAAGATCAAGTCCCAAACCAGAACCAACGAGGTATTTATTCGATACCCTGCGACTGCGAGAAGCGCTATGTGCCGCCATAGCGCTTGGGAGGAAAAGAGGCTCACAGAACACGAACAAGAGAACGACCACGCCCTTTTCAATAGACACCGCCCAAATTACATCGTCAAATTGGCATTGGCAGACCACGGTTTCGAAACCCATCCTACGTTTTACATTTTGGAAAAGCCCAGATTCTTCCAACATGCACCAGACTTCATCAAACTATAAAGGCGTGATCTCGCCATTCCCTTTTTTACATTTTACTTGTATCTGCCTTTCTTTCAATCCGCATCGTTCTTCTGGTTTTTAGTTACATGTCGTTTTATTGTTTGCTGGTTCCGCATCGTTTTCCTGTTATTATTGTGGTGGAATTTATGGCTTTGTTTTGTTTTTCGCTGAGGACGGTTTGCCAGAAGTGCAACCGAAATATCCGGAATTTTATTTATCCCTCGCACATCATCTTCGAGGGATAACTAGTTGAGAATAGTTTTGGCAAAGTAGAGTAGCTTTCAATTCCGGTCAAAAAATGTGGGTTTAGTGATGTGTGGGTCAGCTGTCGGAAAATATATCCGCTGTGACGTGTTGGCAAACTGTCAAATTGTATCAGTGGCCGAACTGAAGCGTGGACGAACTGAAGTTCGTAGAGTGGATGAAATGACGTGTGAGCATAATGCTGTGCTCTACATTTCTATGTTAACTAATCTTCTCTCGCTTTTAAAAGTTCCTTTTCACCTTCTTCAGACTGGTATAGCAGCTACTACTTCGTCCGTTGATATTAATGGTTACTATAGCGAGCTTGTCCAATGCTTGAAATTGGCAGCCGATATTGCTGTACCGACTGAGAGATTCGAGTTGGTACAAGGAAACCTATTTGGAAAATCAGTCCTGAAGTTAAGAAGGCAAAAAACACGGCAAAATTTTGGCTTAAAATTTGGATTGCTTGTGGACGCCCAGGGAATGGTACTATCTTTAATCTAAAAGCTAAAACGAAGCGTGAATACAAATCTTCACTTAAAAATGCTTGTTTGAATGGCTACGATGCTCCCAGTCACAAAAAAGCGTGGCAAAAGGTCCTTCGTACAGATAAAGGTTCAGCTGTACCTCCTTCCACGCTAACGATGGCTGACTGGACCAGCCACTACAGTGGTCTATTCAGTGGTTTCAAAAACCAGATTCAGCAGCACTTTGATAATTTACTTCTTAAATACCTACCAAGGAAGATATTTCAACCTTCTGTTCTTCCCGTTACTTGTTGTTCCATCGAAATTGCTTTCTGAAAATTAAGAAGAATTGGTTCTACAGATTCTGATGGCCTTAGTGCCGATTTTTTCAAAATTGAGTGTCCAGCTTTAACACAACACCTTCAGCTGCTATTTCAAATTTGTTTATGCCAGGGTTTGGTTCCGAATAGTTTCCTCTTGGGTACTATAACATCGGTGATTAAGCGAGGGAAGGACGCGGACCTTTGCAAAAGCTATCGGCCAATTACAGTTTCTTGCACCATAAGCAAAATCCTGGAATACGTCCTTCTTCCAGAAATAGTTGAAAAATGTCGCTTTGGTTCAATGCAGTTTGGATTCCGTTCGAGCGCCAGTTGTGCGCACGCTCATCACATATTGACAAAAATGATGAAACAGGCTACCCGCGACAAGTCTGCTATACATATATGTTCTATAGACATAGCTGGTGCTTTTGACAATATAACGCACTCTCAGGCCCTATTTTCTCTCATTACTTCTGGCGTGAATCTGTCTGTTGTCTATCTGTTAAAATTTTGGTATGGTCATTCTTCAGTAAGGTTCAAATGGCAAGGTAGCTTGTCAGAGATTATTCCAGTCCGAACTGGTGTTTCGTCAAGCCATATCTTCTTGTCTTGATTCTTTGCATCCTGCTTACTTTATAAAGACCATGCCTTCAGCTACACAGCCTATGCGGACGACTTGCTCTTAGTAAGCCGTAGCCGATCAACACTCACAAAAAATTCAAGTAAGCTGTCGTCGGAACTTCTCAAAATTGGCCTAGAAGTTAACCTGTCAAAATGTGAGTACCTGCATTTCAACCCTTCGTCAAATGGTTCGAATGTATCCGAAGCTTCTATCTGTCTTGGATCGTTCATGGTCAAATCAACAGACTCTCTACGGTGGCTCGGCATAACATTCAAATCTTCATTGTCAAATTTTGCTCTTTGGTTGTACAAGAAGTTTCTAGATCAATTCGTACCGCCTATGGGCGCATCGTCCCCAACTGGGGGCGCTATAATCGTAAGCTTTGGGAAATTTGTACAGCACCTTCTGCGCTCCTTCTATACTATTTCGTTCTGGCGTCACTCATGTTCCGCAAAAGAAGAAGATTAAAAAGATGGGATCATGTTATTTTAAATATGCAAAGCACCTGCTCCACTTATCGAAATTATGTCATAACCATACATTGACGGAGATGTTCAAAATTCAAGATGCAAGTGCTACCCTTTTGGATGTTTCCTCACCGCTTTCAAAAATCATGGACGACAGGGCCCCACCAGCACACGACGTCGTCCGCTGTTTCCTGACCGAAAATTAAAAATTAAGTGTCTTTTCTGTGTTTGTTTGTGTTTTGTTTACTTTCTTCATTTACTCCGCCCTTCCGAAATGGCGGGTCATAAATAAATTAGTTAGTTATTAGTTATAAAGTGACAACAGGTCGAGGCACTTATTCAATTTCAGATTCCAATATGACGTCGGCGTTCGTCCAAAGATTAAAAAGGATACTGAGCAATTGGCGAACCAAAGAACTACGTGTTGCAGTTACTGGACACGAGGAAATGTGCATTGGATTTCTTTTTGGTAGGATCAATTTGGCATTGGAGAAATGGACAAGCACCATTGTCTTCAAATAATATGATCGATGCTACAGCAACGATGACTTTAAAGTACAAATTAAAAGCACAGTTGTATACAGTTGTGTTTATCAGAAAAAAAATATTCGTTTTTATGGCACTTGAGCTTACTCAAGTGCCACATAGCGATCGTAATGTCTGTCGGTCGGTCGGTCTGTCCGCATTTTGCTAGTTTGGGCACTTCCACATGACCTAGGACGATAAAACTTGGCAAGCATATCAGGGACCCAATCGGATTAACGTGAAATTAATCACTTCCCCGATCCTACCATCAATGAGGGAGTGGCAAGTTAGGGAATCCGAAAATTAGTGACATTTATAACTTTGGAATGGATAATCGTGCGTGCATTAAACTTGACAGGTATCAAGAACAAGTGTCTTGGAAGTTCATTGTCAAATTCCGATCGGATCCGATAACTGAGGGGGGGGGGGGCTGGAGGGGGACACCCGAAATCTCTTGAAACTTTTTCTAGTTTTTGTCAAACCCCTACCCCTTTCTTCACACTTGTATAGCTCTGCGCCTGGAGGGAATTGAAATTTGTTCGGAGAGAGCTAGAGCAATCGAAGGTCGAAGGGGTTGGTATACTCTGTTGTTGAACCTTAGTACGGGTTAGTATAGATTAGGGGGTGCTAGGATGAAGAAACTTGGCAGGCGTATCAGCGACCCGACCAAACCAACCTAGCAATAATCAGTTTCCTGATCCAACCATCAGGGGGAGGGGGGGGGGGCGAAACCGGAAAATTGAGTGGTGTGTAACTTTCGAACGGGTGATTGGATTGAAATGAGACTTAATACCTGAATAAATGACATATCTCTGATGTTCCATTTGAAGTCCGAACTGGACTCGACAGCTATGGAGGAGTTAGGGGGGGGGGGAACCGGAAATCCCCAGAAATGGTAAGAATGGAGGGATCGGTTGAAGGGGGTGGAGGGTTATTTCCCGGAATTCCGGTGATGGCGGTTCTGGGGAGTTTCACGACGAAACTTGGGAGGCATATCAGTGACCCTATCAAACTGACTTGTAAATAAAAATTTACTCGATCCGATAGTCGTGGGGGAGTAGAGGAAGGGTGAATCTGGAATATTGAGTCGTGGGTAACTTTGGAATGGGTGATTGGGTTTGAGTGAAATTTTGTAATTTAACAGAGGATATGTCTCTGGTGATCTTTTTCATATCCAGACCGGATCCGACAACAACTGGGGGGGGGGGGATAAGTGACCGTCTTAGACTCGAGAGATCGGGATGGAACTTTGTGGGAATAACTAACGGATGCTCCGGATAAATCATTTACAGAACCGGATTAGCTCAGGCGACTGTGGGGGGAGTTTAAGGGGGGGGGGGGTCCGGAATTCCGGTGATCGCAAGTAAAGGTACTTCCAGGTGTAATAGGACGATGAAACTTGGCTGGAATATTATAAATTTGACAAGATCGGCTTAGAAATCGCCACTTTCCAAATCAAACCATTCCTAAATACCAATCATGACCGCAAATTAATAAAAAATACTTTTAAGCAAAATATGCATTTTCATGATTCCCATGAGCCTATACCAATTTTGCCACAAGGGTTTTGCTTACAAATGAGGATCTAGCTCCCTTAAAGTGCGCATCTTCACCGCAAGGTCGAAAAGTACCTTTTTTATCAAACAATGCCTTCTAGCTACTAGCAGGCGAAATCCTAGACGAAGCAGAGGTCCGTCTCCTCGAAACGGGAAATTACGCATCAACAATTCAAAGAAAAAACGTACTTGATATAAATGTCGAAACCATATTGAAGACCATTGAACCGCCCAACAAAGAAGAGGAGTTCTAGAAATGACTTTTACAGTACTTTTTACTTACTAGTGTATAATAAAATAATATTCTACTATGTACAAAACTCCCAAACCAAAAAAATTCCCGCCAACATTTTGCCTAATTTGCTAGTGCCATATCAGCTTTCAGCTCTTGTTTTTGTTAATACCGCAAGGAGTGCTTTGAATAATAAAGGTTAATTGATTGATTGATTATATTACCCAATCCTAAACGACCGTTTCTGTTTTCTGCAGGGTACCGGTATAACTCGGAGTCATTTACAATCCCAGACCAGGAACGATCTTGCCTTAGTGGCCTGTGAAACCAAATCCTCTCTTATCCTAAAAAAAATCAGATACACACTAACTTACAGCATGGTTCAGAACTTCCTTTGTCACTGTAACAGCGACTTTTCAAAAGCGCCCAAGTCCTCACACCATGATAAGATTAAAGGCGTAGCTTCCCGATAAGTAAACTAATATTTCCCATCGTGTCCGTCCCACGATTTTTACTGACACGAAATTTAGAATTTACGTTGCCTGGGCAAGTGAACTGCTGCGGAGCAATTCTTTGGTTTTATTTCATTGAGAAGAGTTTACCCCCGAAACTTCTAAAATGGCATATCCGAAGAAGGATTTTGTATTTATACTTCGGCATATAAATAGCAGTACTATTATAGAACAGGATTCCGCTAGCATAGAATTGTGTTGCGAGAGCAACACTTTGGTTTTGTCCTCGTTTTCTTTGTTTTTTTTCCTATGCCGCCGATTTCATTTTATTCCTGATTCCTGGTAACTGGTTTTAACGAAAAGTGTGGACCTTAGGCCGGAATGATGAATATGACATTACATTTTGGAAAGTTTCCGTAGAACACTTGCCTGAGGCCAAAAAGGATGATCTTTGCTTGTCATCGAGCCAGAGCCTACGGTGTGCGAAGTGAAGTGGAGTTATATAGCCCATGTCAGACAGGACTATCTGAAGTTGTGCAGCCAACCTTTCGTTTCGTTAAACCTTGTTTCTGCTTTCGAGTGGAAAGCTCCGTTCTAGCACGCAAGCAGGCAGGCACCAGTTTCAAATTGAAGATGGAATAAAATCTATAAGTGTTAAATATATGCGGCAGTTACCCAGCCCCACAGCCAACATATCTTCTTTGAGTGATAAATAGAAAAATCTACAGAAACAAAAAAGTGGCTTTTTCCCACGGGTCCGTAAGTGCTGCCATCTATTGTTTCTATCCATTTCTGTTCGCGATTTCAGCTGAATTTATCATTCGTTTTTGGGATCCCAAAACGTAAGTGGAGGGATACCTATGACATCGCAAAAGCTCTCCGTCTGTCCGTCCGCCCGTCCGTCCGTCTGTTAGCACGATAACTCTCGAAGGGGTTGAGATATTTTGATCAAACTTGCCATGAGGATTCCTTAGGTCAAAGTAAAGATCAAGTTCGAAGATGGGCTATGTAGCTCTATATTTAGGGGTGGGGAAGGGGTTTGAAATTAAGGGGAACAAAAAATATTTTTTAAAAGCTATTGAAATAGCAGAATTAGGTACAGAAACATGCTGAATCCGAATATGAAATTTAGTTTCTCGCTGAACAAATACAAATACTACCGGAAAATTTGTGAAAAATAAAAGTTTAATATGAAGTTGATGGAAGGTTCGATTTAGGGACAAGGGAACGTGCTGAATCCGAATATGAGAATCATTTTCTCGCCGGGAAATTAGTTCGGCCAGAATCCGGCCAAAATCGGAGAATTTGTTTAAAGTAAAAGTTTTATTTAAATTTGATAAGATGTTAGATTTGCGGGTAAGTAGACATGCTGAATTCGCATATGACAATCATTTTCTCACCGGACGTAGAGATCGCTCGGAATCCGGCTGAAACCGGAAAATTTGTTAAAAGTAAAAGTTAAATCCAAAGTTGATTGGACGTTGGATATAGGGGTAAGGAAACATGCTGAATTCGTTTTTGAGCTTTATCTTTTTCGCCGGACAAGTAGTTCCAGAATTCCGCCGAAACCGAAAAATTGGCAGAAGACAAGGCAGGAAGTTTCGATCTGCTTCGTCAAAATAGATATGAATCAAAGGGGTAAACATACAGGCTGAATCCGTATCAGACCTTGGTTTTCTCACGTGATTAGCTATTTGTTCTTAATCTGTTTATAAATATTTAATAGTAAAAGTGTTCAAGGAGTTTGGCGAAGACTGGATCTGGCGAAGACAAGACACAATTGTCTGGATCAAATTTGAACTTTTGGGATTGGAAATGTTCAAGAAGTCTGGATCAAGAAGTCTGAAAAACATTAAATTTTTGGGATCCCATCGAAACTTTTGGTCTTGTTTTGAATTGGGTTTTCGGTTGAGAAATTATATCAGATGTGCCTCTTAAACTTTAAAGTTCTCTCATTGCTAAAGAAATTAGAGCTTGCTCTTAGCTCCTTTCTAAGTGATGACGTTAGAAAGTTGGCCTACGGCAAAAAAGTCAACTTTTGAAATAAGACAGGTAGAATATTTTTCTCCGACGACAGTCGATAGCGGTTGATGAGCTGATCAAAGTATATGTCATCCATTTTTTGGTACAAAAATTGAAGTTTGAAAGTTTCAAGTGGTTGACAACTTCAGTAGTAAGGTACACACTGAAACCAAAAAAAGGCGATACCAATTGTGAGACATGTAGGGGACTTGTACGTAACAGTCAACTTTTAAGGCCCAGTCACAACGGGTTTTAACTATTACTCGGTACCAGCTAGTTCCGGAAATCGCTCTGAGACCGAGAATTAGCTGGGTTTCTGCCGTTCGCAATCGATACTGGTGCCAGTTTCGGGTACCAGCTAGTCTCGCACCCTAGTTGAAATCAGTTCAACTTTTCAGGGTACTAGCCAATCACATTACTTAGGGGAATTCTCAGGTATGTTCCGATTGGCTAACGCTGAACCACGTCAGACCGAAGAACAATGACCTAAATTCACTTTCAGTTTTCAAGACAGCAAGGAGTGGATGTGATTTATCTATTGGGCTTGGTTCGACTAGCCAATCAGAATATTCCTCAATATTCCCCAAAATAATCTGATTGGCGAGTACCCTCGAAAGTTGAACTGCTTTAACTTGGTTGCAAGACTAGCTGGTATCCAAAACTGGCACCAAGATCAATTGCGAATGGCAGAAACCAGCTGATTCTCGGTCTCAGAGCGATTTCCGGAACTGGCTGGTATCGAATATTAGCTAAAACCCGTTGTGAATAGGCCTTTAGCTCATAGTCATCTCCGGCAATGAGGGGTTTGCAGCTTTTGCTAGTTGGTGTACCTGTTATTTGTTTCCGGTGTATTCGATGGTAAGAACAATTTGACTCCCAATTGTAAGACATGCGAGGGACTTGTCAGTACTAATCGGCTGTTATGCTACAATCATCTTCAGTGATGAGGGGTTTGCAACTTTTGCTAGCTGGTGTACCTATTATTTTTATCCGGTGAACTTGATGTCTATCAGGGGAGAGGGACTTCTAAGTAAGAATCGGTTCACGAGGGGCGAGAAATTTTTGCAAATTGGTCCACATTGTATTCGATTTCTATAAATCTGGCGGTAAGAAAGTTTGTATCGATGGTCTATCGCTGTAACCTAGGATTAACTGTTTACGCTACGGGTACAAACGATAATGTAAAACAAAGAGGTAATTTCGTATTAATTAATAGTGTGATCTATGGCATTTTAATCCTGAAAAGTTACGGATAGCTTTATAATACCAACTAGATTATATAAGATACTGTTCCAAGTTTTCATCCGTCACGATGTCTTCGATTGAAAAGGATAAAATTCAACTGACTGCAAAGTCAATTTAGTCCCTTCTTCCGATATTCCTTTGTTGTTGTTTTTTCAACGCTGAAGAATAGCTTTTGACCATGTGATTATTCTTTTTGGAACACACCGTTTTAAAAGCTCCGATACGTTGACAACTTCAGCATTTAACCGACAGCGAAGAAACAAAATCAAAGTGTTGCTCTCGCAACACTTTAGTCGGCGAAGCCGGACAAAGGTTGCTGCAACACTTCACGTTGCCCAGGGAATGTAGTTCTAGTTGAATTTGGCTTTAGGCACAAGCAGGTGTTGATTCGAAGAAGCTGTGTAAGTTGCATTTTTGTTGGCTTACCTTTTATTTCGCACTAATGGGCTCACAAACGTGATATTGTCCACTGTAGCTAACGTAATGCTGTACACCTATATTGCTTTAAAAAACAAATACGTTTCCGCCGAAAAAAAAATCAGGTACGATAGATCCAAGTTCAAGTTCTTCAAGACAATTTGGCAGAGAGAAGGCTCGAGGCCAAATCGCGGACATTCTTCTGCTACAAAGAATAAAAACATCAAAGGGGATGATGTCTCTACGTAGACACGACGCTACGAAGACACGACAGTACATCAAAACGAAAAAAGTGTCAGTACATGGACACGTCACTACAGAGACACAACGGAACGAAGACCGACACTACATGGACACGACGGTACAAGTACCGACAATACATGGACACGACGGTACAAGTACCGACACTACATAGACACGACGGTACAGGTACCGAAACTACGTAGACACTTTTTGATTTTCGACGTAGTGACGGATTTTGTCCTCATAGTGACGTGTCCACGTAGTGTCGTTCGACGTACCGTCGTGTCTAGGTAGTGTCGTTCGATCTACCGTCGTGTCTACGTAGCGTCGTTCGACATACCGTCGTGTCTATGTAGTGACGCCTTTTCGTTTTCGACGTTGTGACGTGTCTTCGTAGTGTCGGGCCTTTGTTTTTCTTCGTTCTGACGTGTCCATGTAGCGTCGTGTCCCTGTAGTGTCGGACATTTGTGTTTCTTCCATGTCGAAATTCCAGCTTAGGATATTGTCCAGGATTTTTTTTTTTTTACATGTTGAAGTTCAAAATAACAATAAAGTTTCTGCCTGCTATCCTTTGCCTACGCCAACACTTGGGTTAAAGTGAAGTATAGACACTAGATGACACCCCAACCCCAACCTTCGGCTTGTGCGTCTGCGGGATCTCGATTTCGGGCACTCATAAGAAAGCGAGGACTATGAAATTGTGTACCCTAAAAAAGCTCAGGACTGGAAATAGATAGAAAAAAGCCCAGTTGCGACCCGGCCCATAGTTTGGAGGAGGGCGGGGGCTTTCCAGAATTCAATCATCAGCACATAGCCCCGAAAGGATGGTCGGGTCCAAACCAAACTTGGTTGGAATTAAGAGCTAGGATTCTAGTTGTCTCTCTTTAGAGGTCCGAACCCAATCCGGCCTCTGTGGGGGGAGCGAGTCTATAAACTCTTGCCATCAGCCTATCTGGTAGGAGCGCTGGTGGAATTCAAAGATGATACGCGCGTCATCAGCGGCTAAAAAAAAAAAAAAAAAAAAAAAAAACTCAGCCACGTGCGTATTTTCATCACAGCAGACTGTAATTTAGGGTTTTCAATCGAAAAGCTTGTTCACACGGGACCGAGATAAACGTTTTTAAGAATTAAAAAGAATTAAAACGAAAAACTTCCGAAAATCCGAATATTAACTTTGTTTGTAACAAAATGTATGAAATGAAAACAAAACATCCTGTGGGTGTGTCACAGTCAAATAGAGTTGACAGACTTCAGCAAATAAAATTAATTTAAATATTTTCGTTTTAAATGAGATAAGAAATAATCATCAATAAAATAAATCATGTGAAAACAGAATGCAACTTTTAGTGTTGTTAAGTCACTTTTTAGTGAGGGCTGAATAGGAAAATCATTTAAGTTACTAATTTTTTGTTTAAATAACAAAACAAATTCAAGCATAAACAAAACATCCGCTGATGTACCTTTTTCGAAATTGTTTAGAAATCCTCGGATGCCTGATATAAAAACTATGCTATGTTCAGCATTGGTCTGACAGAATTTGAACGGATTGACCTAATTCCCCTAAATACGGCTTGCATACTGTCCCCTGAGACATCAAATTGTAACTTTTTAAAGAAGTAAAGTTAAATTCTATTAGATATACTTACCTGTTTCATACTTTATGATTGCTCTATTCCTTCCATCTACCGACATATGGTACGAAAACTGAAAAGCTTGCAACTTCCGCTAGGAAGTGCGGCGTAAATTCAAAATAGTGCCAAACCACCATCAACCCCCTAGCGGCTTCCGCTCTTCAGTACATTTCGATCAGAAAACATCTGACACAAGCGGGGAGGATGGGCGGGAAATAAAAACTTAAAGTATGAAACAGGTAAGTAAGTATATCTAATAGAATTTAACTTTACTTCTTTAAAAAGTTACAATTCTATATCGCTATACCTGTTTCATACTTTATGATTGCTCTGAATTACCACAACAGGAGGTGGGCATACCAGACAAATAATTGCACTTTTATTACTACAAAACTACAACAGATCAGACTCTATTGCATCAACTTCAAGAACGAAACATCACGTGGTGTTCGCTGACACTCTAAAACAAGGAGCCATTCGTCCTCATATTTTCAACTGGGCCACCACTGCAGATAAATCTAACACAGGTAAAGTACCAATATAATGACGTAGTGAACCGGACGAAAACCAAAAACCAGCTTCCATGATACTCTCAAGCGATACTCCCTTCGAAAATGCGGTTGAAGCAGCCATACCCCGAACATCGTGAGCCCGGACTCCAACCGCTTCCGGGCAAGCGATCATTATCACCGAACGAATCCACGAGGAAATCGTACTAGGGGCGATTTCTCTATTTCCATTATCTTTGGTTGGGACAAACAAACGCCCCCTCCCTTTTCTAATGTCCTCAACCTTGTGTAAATACATCCTCAAATTTTCAACCGGGCATAATTTCAGATCATTATCTAACTTCGGGATATGAATAACTGGGTGAAGAGATCCTGGTTTCTGGTTCTTAGCTTTAAAATTCGGGGCGACACGCAAACTAACTCCAAAATCTGAGAACTGGACTCCGGCTACTACCAAAGCATGTAACTCGCTTCTTCTGCGCCCAGAAGCCAACGCCAAAAGAAAAGCTAATTTCTTAGACAAATTCAGAACACTGGCATTCTCATTAAATTGGTCACCTTTAAACATCTTGAGTACTTGTCCCAAGTCCCAAGCAAAGGAGCGTTGCGGTCGGACGGGCTGATTCGCCTTCAGACTCTCTAACAGATCTGTCACTGCTCGGGACTCCATAGAGGTATTATTAGCATATGCCAAAATTGTTGTCAGAGCCGCTTTATACCCCTCGACAGTCGACGGACAAAAGGCACGATCCGCTGACAGATAAAAGAAAAAACTCGTGAGGTTCTGCACCGAAATAGTTAGTGGATCGCATCCATTCTCCCCACACCACGCCGTGAAAATCCGCCATCTACTGGCATAAACCGATAACGTACTAGGCCTCTGTTTATTAACAATGGCACTGATCACACCAGGAGAAAAACCTTGTGACTCCAGTAAAACTCTCAAAGTAGAAAGGCGTGTAGATCCAGGTTCGCTAGGTTGGGGTGGAGATACCGCCCTTTCTTTATTAGATCCGGTAACTGTTCGAGCCGCAAGGGAGGTACCTTCACTAAACTCAACAGGATCGGAAACCATATCATTGACGGCCACCGCGGGGCAATCAATATTGCACTCACTCGTTCGTCCCTCATTTTCAGGACTACCCTGGTCAAGATTGAAAAAGGCGGGAACGCGTATACCATCATCCCGCTCCATGGAATCGAGAACGCGTCCGTTGCTACTTCCCCCTGACCCTGTTCCAACGAACAAAACATAGGCAGAACTGCATTTCTGCGATCCGCGAACAGGTCCACCATTGGGGTTCCCCACATAGCGAACAAACTGCTCAGAATCGACGGATTCAGGCTCCAATCGAGTCGTGCAAATCGGATTCTCCTTAACAGGGGAATCTTGCCCCGGGATAAGTCGTCCGCCCTGGTGTTCAACTTGCCCTTCACGTATCCTGCCCGAATCCGAATCCCCTTTTGTTCGGCAATTCTGTATAACTCCTGCGTAACCCGCAACATTCCTAGAGATTTGGTTCCTCCCTGTCGGTTCACATAACTCACTGCTGTCGTATTGTCGATCATGAGAAGCACCTTGGAGCCAGATGGTAGATCTAAGCGTTCCAAAACCCGACAAGCCGCAATTAATTCCAGGCAATTTATATGCATTGTCTTTTCCCATTCTGTCCAAAGACCCGAGATATCTTGACCGTTCCCGTGTCCTCCCCAGCCAATCCGACTTGATGCATCCGAGAAAACCTGCAGGTCCGGATGAAAAAGCCCCAGTGGAACCCCACGCGACAACCAACTCTGGTCGGTCCATCTTTTTAATGCCGATCGTAATGGGGGGAGAACGGGAATCTTTATCTTGGAAGGTAAATTTTGATACCTGGCGGGATTCCACGCTGTCAAATAAACCTGCAAGGGGCGTATGTACAATCTGCCCAAATAAACCTGGTCTGCAACCGAATTTAATCTTCCTAAAAGGCTCAAATACATCTTCAGAGAAACCCACTTCAACTTCGTGACACCTTTTACCAGACCAATAATTTCGGGAATCGCGGATGGTTTCTGGGTATAATCGTTCAAGTCGAACGCGACTCCTAGATAAACAAAAGATTGGGACGGGACAAGTATTGTCTTCGTAGATACCCGTAGACCAAGAGCACTGAGTGTCTGCTTGACAAACGCTAAATGATTCGCGCACTGGTCTCTGGAATCCGCTATTAGGAGCCAATCGTCCAAATATTGGAAAATCAAAATTTTCCTGTGATGGAGATATTTTGCTACCTCTCGCATTAAAACCGAGAAAATCCACGGGGCTGTCGTGAGACCGAAGGGTAGAGTAACGTGCTCGTACACCACGTTCCCAACTTGAACTCGCAAATATTTCTGAGAACGGCGATGCATGGGGAGGTGAAGATATGCATCTTCCAAGTCCAAGACTACACCCCAAGCACCTCTTTTCATTACCTGAGTAATCTGCCGCGTTGTTGTAAATTTGAACTTGCGCTTCTCGACAAAACTGTTCAACACCTTTAGATCTGTTATCAGCCGATACGATCCGGACTTTTTTGGGATTCTGAAGACTGGGCTGAAGAAACCCGGACTGTCGTCCGACACTACTCTGACAGCCTTCTTTGCTAATAACACTGACATTTCTTCGGCTATTGCCGGGCACTGACGCGCGAATAACCTTCTCCGACGTAACTTGGGCGGGTTCAAAGAAAATCGTATCTTGTACCCATGCTTGATCACCCTTAAACAAAACGGGTTCGTTGTCACTCCCTCCCACGCTGCTAGATAACGAGGCAACCGTCCCCCAATTGGCTCCTTCTGAGGGGCATCTTGCAACATAGGCGTGGGGGGGTGCACTTCCCTAGCGACGAAAACGAGGCGTGAAGGCCGACCTTCCACGACCTCGGCCCCTAAAACTCAGAGGCCCATCGCTGCGGGGGCGGAAATTCCCCTGACTGGATGAAGACTGGACTGGGTCCGGCCGGTACTTCTTAGCTGGGGGTCCACTGTGATTGTTCTGTGGCCCACTAAAACTGTTCTGTGTTCGCTTCTGACTTCCATAAGCCGTAAACCTCGGATCACACTCTGCCCACTGCTTGGCCGCCTCAAGACATTTCCCACCGAAGAGAGCGGCCGCATCCACTGACTGTCCTCTAAGAGGGACAAATATATGTGGAGGGGGAGCAAGAGGTAATCTAGCTGTGGCACTATCCCGCCTCCATAACACCAAATTCGCTATTACGGGCATCAAGCTAGATAGCACATGCCTTAACAAAACAGAATTTGCAGCTAGTAGGGATTTCATCTTTTCTTGACGTGATTCAACGTATGAAGCCGCTTCCTCGCGTGCTTCCTCTGTGTCGTCGAATTCAGGCAACTGGGCAAGCTCTGAAAAACAGTGATTCATGCCTGCTGTGAATGTGTCCGAAGCGTTACACATGCTTGCAACCAAGCGTAGCGTCTTTTCTAGCTCGAGCCACTTTTGCCTTGGTAAGGTAAAGGGTGCAGTTTCCGCCTTTGGCTTTAATACTCCAAAGTCCACATCTTCAACTGGAGGACGGATCTGAAACCCATCATGGCAGCCATACAGGTCAATGAGGTTCTTGTCTGCTGACATAGGTAGGGTCGATTTGGAATCCAATTTAGCAACATTCTCATTGATAGACTGAAGTGACGAGCTCAACAGTCTGTTCATAGGTAGTCTGACCCTCTGAGACTGGGAAGACTGTACCAGACCCAGTGACTCTGATGTAGACTGGAGTTTGGTGGCCTGCTCTGCTCTCTTAAGCTCCGGGAAAATTTCAAACGAGACTTTTATAGCCTCTCGAATACTGGGTGTGACCTCAGAAGGTTGATCAAGCCTTTCCAGGGCCGCCGATAGGAGATCTCGAGTGGAACTATCAGCCGTGGAAGCATCAACCGCAGCAATGGCTTGGCGGAGATTCTCCCTCAATTGGTCCATGACTCAACTCTATAAATCAATATCAGAATCAATACCAACCAACAGAAGAATTAAAACTTCTAAAGTTAGGATAAACTCTTCCTTTACTGTTAGTAGACACTGGCTGAATCTGGTAACATATAAAGCAGACCAAATTCAGCAGCAGGCTGAACATTGTGGTATCGTAAGTACCAAAAATATTTCAGCGACAGAGGAGCTGATCGTTTTGGTATCGTAAGTACCAAAAATATTTCAGCAACAGAAGAGCTGAACATTTTGGTATCGTAAGTACCAAAAATATTTCAGCAACATATAGAATCAAGAGTGGTATCGTAGGTACCGCGCAGACCAAGTTCGGCAGCAGGCTGAACATTCTGGTATCGTAAGTACCAAAAATATTGCAGCAACAGAAGAGATGAACATTTTGGTAGTGTTAGTACCAAAAATGTCTCAACAATATATAAGATCAAGAGTGGTATCGTAAGTACCGCCTTGAGCTTTTACCACCGGCTGAAGCTTATCTTCCGAAGAACAAACCAGAATAGTTTGAAGCCCTGAAAACTATACAATTAAACAATACTTTCTCAAAGGCAATCAATAGTCTACGTTTAAAACTCAACTATAACTTATCCTTTAAATAAAAGGGAGACTAATAAGATCCGGTAATATATTCACAACTCAAAATCAACCACCACTAATCTCCTGGCATCATAAATACCAACAATAAATCAACAATAAAAGAAAAACAAACTGACAAGAGTGGTATCGTAAGTACCACAATTAATCTTTAAATAAGCCCAAAAAACTGGGCTAAACAAACAATAATATCTCAACAAAAAAACAAGAATCTTTGTTCTTATGACAACTTATAACACAATTCTCTCTCAAATATTTTCCGAAAAATTATCTCCAAAATGCCAAATAATCAATAGCCTATATTATCCTCGTAAATTTATCAAAAACTTACTGCCAAAATAATCATTAGGCTAGGCTAAACTTTGACAACCTGAGAAACCCATAATGATTGGGTGACTCACTGCCAATTTAACAACATAAATTCCACAACTCTGAAGAGTTATGTGGACAGCATAAATGCTTCAACACTTACCAAAATCTTTCTTTCTCCAAAAAATTATTTTATGAAAATAATTTCGACCATATGTCCTCGTGGTACGAAATGTACTGAAGAGCGGAAGCCGCTAGGGGGTTGATGGTGGTTTGGCACTATTTTGAATTTACGCCGCACTTCCTAGCGGAAGTTGCAAGCTTTTCAGTTTTCGTACCATATGTCGGTAGATGGAAGGAATAGAGCAATCATAAAGTATGAAACAGGTATAGCGATATAGAAGGTCGCATTCAGAAGAATTCACCTTATCTCATTAATACGCGCCTATTTGGAAAATCGGCCGATGTTTTTTTTTCAACCGCTATTTACGCGCGTAAATCAGACGCTGATGGAGAGTTGGCTTGTTAACTTGTTAACAAGCTATAACTTGATGATATTCAGGTTAATCCAGTTCAGACCAATCAAAACTTCCAAACAAAACTTGGTGGGGTTATGCCTCTTTGGAGGTAAATCCGGCCTCTGTCGTGGGAGTCTGTAAATTCTTGCCATCAGCCCATCTGCTAGGAGCCCTGGCGGAATTAAAAGATGATATACGCGCGTAATTAACGGTCAAAAGAACAAGAGCAAGGTTTCGATGATATCCCAAAAATTTGATATTTGGCCTATCCGGGAAACTAAATTCTTTTAATTTTACCTATTAAGATTTTTACTATTACAGTTTATAAACAGATTAATACCAATGGCTAGTCATCTGAGACAACTAAGTTCAGGTATGGATTCAGCATATGTGTATATACGTCATATCTACTTTGAAGAAACTGATCGAAACTTCCTGCCTTACTTCTGCCAAATATCCGGTTTCGACCAGATTCCAGATGAACTACTTGTCGGGGAAAAAAATAAGCTCAAAACGAAATCAGCATATCCCTTTTTCGAAATGGCGGTTTACAAATAAATAGCTTACTTCCTTTACGCCTATATCGAACCTCGAATCAACTTCAGATGAACTGTAAATTTTAACAAATTTTCCGATTTTGGCCGGATTCTGGGTTAACCATTTGGCCGGCTAGCAAATAATATTCACATACTGGTTCAGCATGCCTCCTTACCACTACATCGAATCTCTAATCAACTTCAGATAACACTTTTTATGATTTTCAGGTTTCGGCCGGATTTCGGGCGAACTACTTGTCCGGGTAGAAAACGATAGTCTTATACGGATTCAGCATATCTCCTTACCTCGAGATCGAAAATTTAATCAGCTTCAAATGAAGCTTTTACTTAAATTTTCCAGTTTTTGCCAGATTCCGAACGAGCATTTTGTTTCGTCCCTTAATTTGAAGTCCCACCCCTAAATACGGAGCTACAGGGCTCATCTACGATCTTGACCTCATGCCAAGTTTGAATAAAATATATCAATTCCTTTGATAGTTATCATGCTTATAGACGGACAACTTTTACGAAGTCATAGGTATCACGTCTCTTACGTTTTGGGATTAAAAGAAAAAACACTGTTGGTGCGTATTTTCATTGTGTTGACCGATGAGGATTATAAATCCTTGGGGATGTGACCCTTGGGGACTCTGGGGACAATCAGCAGACCGTGATTTACGGTTTTCAATCTCACTTGACGATTTTCAGGATCAGAGGCGTTACTAGCCAAACAAACAAAAAATAGGGGGGGGGGGGGGGTATTTACCAAATGGCCGGTCATTCTACCGACTATTTTTGCCGAAAAAACACTGTTTTTAAGTAGTGTTTTGATAAAAATAGACTGATTTCAAGGAAAACCGACAGTCTTTAAGGAAAATCGCCTTTTTTACTCCTTCTTGCTCCTAAACCAAGGATCATTAACCAGTTCACAACTAAACCAGTTCACCATTTTTTCTCTATACGTCTCGTCCTCAAGCTTTCTATAGACCGAGGATATGGTCGCATGCGGAATCCTAAAATTAAGGGAAGAAATGTTGCTGGTGAATCGTAAGTCCGGTCAGAGCCAACCATCCTACCGTATCTTCCTCACCCCAAACTACTAACCCACGCATGCTCAAGCTCAGAGACATATAATCCGATTCCCACCGTAAAGCTTTCCATAAAACGGCTTCCGCAAACCCATAGCACCATCTAGTGTCCGGGTGCCGAACATAACTACAAACATGGGCGGACTCAAACCAAGAAACAAAAGTGAATCTAGCTACCGCCTAAATTCGTTAAAACAGAACTGCTGGAGAATTTTAACAGACTGGCGACACTACAGAGACAAAACACGCAGGCGACACTACGTAGACACGACACTACATCGAAACGAAAAAAGCGTCAGTACATGGACACGTCACTACAGAGACACGACTGAACAAAGACCGACACTAAATGGACACGACGGTACAAGTACCGACACTACATAGACACGACGGTACAGGTACCGACACTACGTAGACACTTTTCGATTTTCGACGTACTGTCGTATTTTGTCCTCGTAGTGACGTGTCCACGTAGTGTCGTTCGATGTACCGTCGTGTCTACTTAGTGTCGTTTGATGTACCGTCGTGTCTCCGTAGCGTCGTTCGATGTACCGTCGTGTCCACGTAGTGTCGGCTTTTTTTTGTCCACGTAGTGTTGGGAATTTTGTGTATGTAGCGTCGGATTTTGTCCACTTACTGACGTGTCTACGTAGCGTCGTGTCTATGTAGGGGCGCGCACCCCTCAAAAGTTATAAATAAACCATAATCCACTCAGTTCCAGATTCAAACGACCAAGATGAGTTGGGATTAACAGCGACAAACCAAAAATAGATTGAATACCTTTAATCTATTTTTGTATTATTATTTATTTTTCCCGTGTCCAAACATGAACGTCAAGCGGGAATCGCGATAGCATCTTCGACGGACTGCGAGCCAATCACAGGCTGCCGAAAAGAACACAGCCAAGGCATAGGAAAGGAGGAACTTTCAAGTTCACGACAGTGAACTTGCGGGGTGCAAGTTGACAAAGAAAACACCAAAGAACTTTCAGCGCATTCTACCTTTTTAAGAATAGTAACTATTAGTTATTTTTCCGTTCCAACCTCATAAAAAGTTACTACGCTGGCCTCCAAATATCCAAATAGTTGTAATCTTCGATTAAAGACTTATTCTAGATATTAGTCAATAATGTCTATTAGGTATAGAAAATGATTTGGGAGCTCACCTTCAGCACGACGACTTTCCTGAGGTCGTACGCCTGGGAAGCCAAGCAATTGACAGTAAGTCACACGTCTTAGTTGTCAAACTGAAAGACTCAGTCGACACCATTAAGAAGCGCAGAAGGTTCTCAGCGCAGCCCCAAATCTAAGAAAATTGACGAACGAACTTGTAGAACAGCAGGTCTACATAATCCCTGATCCAACAACACCAATGCGAAGAGCACAACTGGCACAACAGCGACGAGCGAAGCCGATCCAAGGTCAGCAAGCACAGAAACACTCTAACGTTACTGAGAGCACCAATCTGATGTCCGACGGGAACAAGACTTCTTTTATACATTTTGCACGTAATGTAACGTTTTTAGCATATGCTGATGATACTATTATTTTAAGTCGGTCAAAGGAAAAATTAATTGAGAACTTTAACATTCTAGTTTCTAAATTGCGGCAGAAGGGTCTAATAATTAGTTCTGAAAAGTGTAATTACTTTGTGATAAGTAGTTTGCCGACACAGAATTCCCCTCTGGATTGTTGTGGGGGGATTGTTTTCAGCCCTGTTGAGAAAGTTATGTATCTTGGAATCCCTTACTCATCTAATACCAGGGATTGGAAACTTATCCTTATTCAACATGTGCAAGATAAAATAAGAAGAGCATTCGGTGCTGTTATTCGTTTACGAGGGATGTATCGCAGAGATGTTCTTGGTTCTATTTATACGGCTGTTGCACTTCCTCACATTCTTTTTCCATCTGCTTTCTTTTCTTCTTTCCGTCCTTCTGAACTTTCTGCGCTAAAAGTTCCTTATTATAAATTCTTTAAATTCCTTCTTGGCTTCCCGATTTCTGCGAGTAACTCTTTCCTAACTTCGAATTTTAAAGTGAAGAATTCTTTGGAAACTTTAAATGGTAAAATTCAGAACTTTCATAAAAAGGCTGACAACATTCTTCTTCGTCACAACCTTTTTCCTTTTTTCACAAAAAAGTCCCCTGCTTAGTTTGTTTATTTTGAGCTTCGTTTTTTTTTTTCATTTACTTCTTTGTATATTTAGTAGGCTAATTTGTCTTTAACGGTCAGCTGCTTATTAGTATGTAAGTGTGTGTGAGTTTGACTGACATGTTGTTGTTCCTTTTTTATCCATTACTCTTCAGTTTTGAAGGATTCAAATAAATAATAATAATAATGAGACAAAAAGCGAGACCATCAAAGAGTTCCAGCCAACAACTGCCACAAAATTGACGAGGAAAAGGCCCAAGCTAAACAAATGAATCGAAAAAACAAATAAAATCCCTCTATTTCAACGCTGATTCTCACTTAAACAAGATGGAGGAAGCAAAGCTTCCAGAGGCTACAAGTGCCATAAAAAGTGCACTAAAAAAAAAAAAAAAAATAGTATTGCGACCTGTAGGACTTCAAATCCGAAAAAAAAAAATTCAAAATACTTCGTGCGTTTGGTTGACAGTCGAAGCTTGTCAGCACTTGAGATTGTTTTCCAATCTTTGGTTACGTATGGTTTTAGAAAAAAAAATTAAATCCAAAATGGGCTTGAGAAGGCTTTAAACTTGCAAGGCAAAATGAAATCTCGCGTCTTTGCGTCATAGCCGGCTGCAAATGTTTTGTGTAGCAAAACCTTGAATTTCCCTAGAACACACTTAAAGTCCTACTTTGTTCTAAAACTGTGTTTAATAATCAAGAAAGAGTGGGTTAGATAAATAGATAGATAGATAGATATGTTTATTGATCCAACTCGTAGCACCGACATGGCACTAAATACGTCGACCATTACATTTAAATACTTGAATAATTTAGTAAAATACTTGAATATATACAATGATTCCATAAAAGAAAATAAATCACTTAGAATTCACTTGTTTTTTGTTAATCTTCTCAGTGAAATATGGTACAAAGGAATTTGAATACCGGTTTGTGCGACATTTAACTGGCACAAGGAGATTTTGATGTCGTGTCCGTCCTGTCACCGGTGCTAGATCGGGCAGAATATCTCTTTGTTTTTCACTGGCAAGGATCGATCGGCCAAAACGTAAAATTAAGTTTTCCCGGCGGACACGGAGTGGCTCAAGTCTTAATAGGAGGAGGGAAGCTTCGTAACCATTGTATTTCAGTCCTAGCATAATGCGGCAAGCTCTGACTTGCAGTGATTCAATCTCTTCGTTATGTTGTATGCTTCTTTGCACAAAGGTATGTCACATAAGCTAACTTCAAAGATTTTACACCGAATCCAAATCGCTTCATTGTCGTGATGGATTGGAGTGCAGCATTCCCTTTCTTCACGAGGTTGCAAACATGGTCACTGAATTTGCAATCTTCGGTGAAAGTGACACCCAACAAAGTATGACTCTTAACCATATTAAATATATAATCAGGCTCATTGAATTCACTTTTCAGCGGGTTGAATCGAATCACTTTACACTTTTGCGGGTTTAGAGTTAGTTTTGCAAGGTCACAGTTACGATAAAAAGAAGGCACTAAGTCGGGTTCAAATTGTGGTAAAGTGACTCCTTGACTGACTAGAAATCTGAGCAAGAACGACAAATCGTCAACGAACTTAGCATGATCGGCGAAGTCAGCAAGGATAAAATAGACAACGGCTAAGAATATCAGGCCTGCAAGTCTTGTACCTTGCGGTGCACCACAGGTAATTGGTATCCAGTGAGAGGTTACAAACTTAGCAGATTAAACAAACGCCATAATTCAGGTTCAACGTTGAAAGTCCTAAGCCTCGCCTTATTAAGTTCTTCATTTCGCGTTTCTAATGAAGAGAAGAAATATCCGTTTTCGTCAGCTAGGGTGATGAGTGACATATCTAGTGCAGCTATGCCTATAAATTGTGGTGTTCCCCAAGGGTCAGTCCTTGGCCCGTTACTATTCTTGGTATATTTATCCAAGAAAAACGAATATTATGGTGTTTAGTCGAACTGGTTTGCCTATAAATTTTAGCCGCGGACAAGCCCTTTGGCATAGTTTTGTAGTTGCCAACTTTTGATGAAACAGACGCGGTTTTTACTGACGGTTTTTGCCCGTAATGTCGTTTAACTGCCATGAAATTAACAACCGCTGACAGTCGGAGGTTTTGTCCTGTTGCGGTTTAACCCTGTTTTTCATTCGCGGCACCGATGTCACTGCTCATGCAGTGAGGATGTTTTTGCTGGTATGTGATGGTTTTTGGGACCCCAAAAAAGTAAGTGGAGGAATGCCTATGACAAGGCAAAAATTGTTCTTCCGACCATCTGTCCGTCTGTCCGTCCGTCTGTAAGCACGATAACTATCGAAGGGAATGAGATATTTTGATAAAATTTGGTGGGAGGATCGTTTAGGTCAAGGGAGAGTTCGAGTTCGTAGATGGCCTCTGTAGTTCTACATTTCGGAGTGGGGGTTGGTCACGAATATGAAAACCATTTTCTCGCTGGACAAGTAGTACGCCTGGAATCCGGCCAAAAACAGAAAGTTTGTTCAAAGTAAAAGTTTTATTTGAAGCTGGTTAGATGTTCGATTTAGGGGTAAGAAGATATAATGAACACGATTATGAAAACTATTTTCTCGCCGGACAAGTAGTTCGTCCAGAATTCGGCCAAATCTGGAAATTTTTTTAAAACAAATGTCTTATTTTGTAGTTGATTAGATTCCGAGTTAGGGGTAAGAAGAGCTAGTGAATCCGTATATGACAATCGAGTTTACCCGGACGTATGGTTCGCCCGGAATCCAGTTGAAACCGGAAAATTTGTCATGAGTTGTGAAGTTTTATTTGAAGTTGATTAGATGTTTGATATAGGGATAAGGCGATACGCCAGATTCGTTTTTGAGCTTTGTTATTTTGTCGGATAAGCAGTTCCCGAATTCGGCGGAAACCGGAAATTTGGCGAAGAGTACTAAGGCAGGAAGTTTCGATCAGTTTCGTCAAAACAAATATGACTTATAAGGGTAAACACATGCTCAATCCATATCCGAACTTTTTTTCTCCGATGATTAGCTATTTGACTTGATCTGTTTCTGAATTTTTGTAGTAAAAATGCTTAAGGAGTCTGGAGAAGACAGGACTCAATTGTCTGGATGAGATATTAAATTTGTGGGATCCCATCAAAACCTTTGGGCTTGTTCAACTCGTGCTGTAGTCATGTTTCATCAGTTCCGTTGATCACGTTCGCTTTATATTTATCCCGTGTCAGCCTCACCTGACCCGGCATCAATTCCCACGTAATTATGTTCATTGATAACTCGGTTCAGGATGTGCTATTTAAACCATTTATTGAGTGAGTGAATAGCAGTTGTACTGTACCAGGAGTTCGAAAATAAAGACCACTGTTTTGATTTATTTTTGGGATCCCGAAATGTAAGTGAAGGGATAACTATGACTCCGTAAAAGTAGTCCGTCTGTCCGTCCGTCCGTCCGTCTGTAAGCACGATAACTCTCGAAGGGAATAAGATATTTTAATGAAACTTGGTTTGAGGGTTCTTTGGGTCAAAGGTGAGGTCAAGACCGTAGATGGGCTCTGGTGTTCAACACTTAGGGTTGGGGAAGGGTTTCAAATTAAGGGGCGAATTTGTTTTATTTTTTAAACCGCTAATGAGATAGTTGATTTAGGGGTAAGAGTACATGCTGAACCCGAATATTATAACCATTTTGTCCCGGGCAAGTAGTTAAACCGGAATCCGGAAGAAACTGGATACTTGGCAGAAATAATGCAGGAAGTTTCGATCGAATTCTTCAAAGTAGACAGACGCTGGGGTAAACAAACGTGCCTGAGCGGAGTCTGGCGAAGACCGGATATTTCTACAAGACGCATTTGTCTGGACCAAGTATTAGATTTTTGTGATCCCATCGAAACCTTTGTCTTGCTTATTAACGCCGCATTTGATGACTTTGCTCCTTGACAAAAGTAAGTAAGTAAGTAAGTAATTTTATTACTCGAAAATTCACATGGAATTAGGACGGAGTATGAAAATGAAAAAGAAAAGAAAATCACACTACGGAAGATCATCAAAAGTATTTACACACTATGTACATTTACACAAGAGCTGGAAGCTCATGTGGCACTTGCAAGGCTGGGTGAGATGGAAGTGATGGTCAAAAGTATTTATTTCCCTTTTCCGGTAAGATGCGCCAAACAATTGCTAGGCTGGGTCAGAGAATGGAAGTGATAGTCAAAAGTTTTTTTTTTTTACTTTTCGTTTGAGATGCGCACTAAGGGTGCTAGAAATTAATTTCAAAGCAAAACCCTTAAGGCAAAAAGGATCATGTGCTCATGGCGATCGTGAAAAAGTAAATTTTGCCTAAAAGTATTTTTTGTATTTTGCGGTAAGATGAGTTCTTTAAGGGATGGTCGGATCGGAGAAGTGACGATGTCTAACCCAATGCTGACAAGTGTCTAATGCTCCAGCAAGTTTTATCGTCCTAGCACATCTGGAAGTACCCTAACTCACGATGACCTGAATTCCAGCCCCCCCTACAGCCCCCCCCCCTCGGTACCCTAATCCAGTCCGATTCTGTCACTGATGCACGTAGGACTTGTGCCTGTACTTCCCACCAAGTTTCATCCTGATCGCTCCAGTCCATGCGTGTCACAAGCTCTCCGGTTCTCCCCTCCTAACCCCCGCCCCCCCCATTCATCAGATCCGGCCGGGACTTGAAACGGGACAAGCTTAGACATGAGGTCTTTCAAGATATCACGTTTCGTTAAGATCCGATAACCCATTGGAAAGTTATGCATGCTACTAATTTCCGGATTCTGCCCGTTTCCAAGTTAATCTGGTCGGGACCCTGACACGCCTGCCAAGTTTTATCGTCCTAGCCCACCTGGAAGTATATTAACGACGGATCGCCGGAATTCCGAACCCCTCCACCCCCCCCCCCCCACAGTGTCCGAATCTGGTCCAGTCCTATCAGTGATGTGTCTAGAGCGTCTGCTTGTTCTTCGCACCAAGTTTCATCCCGATCGCTCCACACGGAGAGCTTCACACGATTTCCGGTTCACCCCTCTTCTCCCCAGATTCGTCGGATCCGGTCCGGACATGAAATGAGACATCTGAGAAAAGAAATCTTTCCAGACATCAAGTTTCATTAAGATGCTATCACCCGTCCGAAAGTTATGCATGTCCCTATTTACCGCATTCCCCCCCGTCCCCCTCCCCCCACAATGCTCAGATCAGGCAAGTGACTATTGCCAAGCTAGTTTGGTCGGGTCCCTGATACGCCTCCCTAGTCCACCTGGAAGTATATTAACTACGGATTGTCGGAATTCCGGAACCCCCCTCCAACTCCCCCACAGTGTCAGAATCCGATCCAGTTCTGTCAGTGATGGTCTAGAGCTTGTGCTTGTTCTTACCACCAAGTTTCATCCAGATCACTCCACTCTGAGAGTTTCACATGATTTCCGGTTCCCCCCTCCGACTCCCCCCCCCCAGATTCATCGGATCCGGTCCAGACTGGAAATGAGACATCTGAGACACACAATCTTTCAAGATTTTAAGTTTCATTATTATCCGATGACCCGTCCTAAAGTTATGAATGTCCCTATTTACCGGATTCCACCGACTCCCCCTTCTCCCCACGATGATCGGATTGGGCAAGTGACGATTTACAAGTTAGTTTGGTCGGGTCCCTGATATGCCTGCCAAGTTTCATCGTACTAGCATATCTGGAAGTACCCTAACTCGCAAACACCGGACTGACCGACCGACCGACGGCAATGTGATCTGCATATGGCACTTGGCCGGAAGGCAAGTGCCATAAAAACTACTGGCAGAGGGTGGATGGCTAGCTATGGGTTCGCTCTTCCCATAGCCTTTTCCAGAAAATTCTCAACGACACGGTTAACACAAACTGTTGGATCGGATACACCGTACGTACGCATGATATAGGAGTTCCTCGTCCACGAGAGAAGTCTCAGAAGGAAATTAAAAAAAACAAAACTCTTACTTTTGCACACTGGGCGGACGACAAGTGTTTCCAAAAAGGTGCTATACAGTACATGTGGATGAGCAATGGCATCATACTGCGACGCGAGGTATCTACGGCAGAACCGATGTCTGTTACCGATAATTGACCCGTACGCAATCCGGATTTTCGCTTCTACTTGTCGTAAAAGCAGCGTTGCGGTGGAGTGGAGACTTCGACCGATTGGCAAACCAAGGTAGGTAATACTCTCAGATGGTTTAACAACTGAATCGCCTAAAGAAATTTCTTCTTCGCAATACTCCGCGTTGAAAAACAATACAGCCGATTTAGACACATTAAACAATAAACTTATGTTATTATGTTCCCTATTCAATACGTCAAAATTCTTCGATAGTCGATCGGCAGACCTGTTCAAATTAAGTAGGTCGTCAACAAACAAAGTAACGTACCTTTACCGGGTTTTCAGGATTATTCACGGGGGTGCGGTAGAGGAATGCTTATGTGAACGTTTGTTGGCGTTGGACTTTGCCGTTTTCATGTACTTGCTGAGTCCAAACCCAACTATCAGTTAGCCAAAGCAGGTAATTAAGCGCATCTGAAAACACCTGAATAGGTATTTTGTATACTCATTCTACCATTGAGCCCAAAACTGCACAGTTCACATAAACATACCTCTACTGTAAGTGATATGGAACTATTTTGTAAGGTTTCAGTCCTATTCTGTGAAACTTAAAAAAAAATTGTCTACTATATACTGTAAAGTTTACCTTCTTCAGTATCAGCAACGATGAAGCCACAACTTCAAATGGGGAAGTTGGAACTACCTCTTCAGGGGAAGCTACCACTTCCAGCGGGACCATTGCTACCTCATCAGAAGAGGCTACCACTTCCAACGGGACCATTGCGAAGAAGACGTTTAGCGCTCCAGCTCCACCCGCTAAGCGAAAACTGCCAATGCCTGTATAGAGGGCTGAGCATCCGATCATGATACTGGCGCAGGACCTAGATCCTACGGGAGAGGCAGTCAGTAAAGACAAAAAATATTATCGAGTTCAGGGGTACTCGGATGTATTTTCAAAGGGTGTCGTTGAACATGCTTTCGCTTCCGTTGCTTATTTTTAAATAGACTAACTTATTTTCTGTCCAGAACACATCTCTTGACAAAAAGCTACACGCGTAAATTTACAATTTGCAGACGACCCTGGTCCAACGGTGAGCGCGAGTAGTGTTGCCAAGTGTGACACTGTGCGTGAGTTTAGAAACTTTTTACCTCAGGTGACACCATGACACACTTTTTCTCCCAAAATGGCACCTTTTCGTACAAACGACACTGCTAAGGTTACAGCTCCAAAAATATTTACCGTACTTTACTTGATTTACTATGCAACAAGACCGAGGGTTTCAATCAATCAATCAATCAATTTTATTTCAGCTTAAGCCATAAACAAAAAAGAAACCACATACTACTCGAAACAAACAAAACAACACACAGACGACCCTAATGCTAAACTAATCCATAAGACTAGCAACTACTGGTAGTGACGTGAACAATGGATCAGCTGCCAGTCTAACAAGGCTATTCTCTGATTTCTGGATGCGCAGGAAGAAGTTCGACCTAGCCTTCCGCATTATTTCTCGGAGAGTACAGCAGCGCCTTCCATTGGTTCATTAGACACACTACATATGGTCAGCAGACGAAAAACCTACGTGCTGCTCGATTATACCCCACTGTCAGTGAAATTAGCGTCGTACCTTTCAGATTCATCGTCAAAGCAAGGCCAAACAGTTGGTAGCAATACGATCTAAACAGGGGAAGCTTCACCTTTTCAGAGCAATCACCAAATTTCCATATAGGGAAGTTGGCTCTTTTCATAAGACCAGATAGCGAGGCTTTCGCCTGGGCATCGTCAGTCAGGTCATCCGTTATCAGAAAGCCAAGGTAGCCTACTGGAATTCCGAAACGAATGTAATTTCCGGGCCTGACAATACGGCCCCCTTCTTTCGTACCGAAAAATCACGAGGGTAAAAAGCCATGGCGAAAGTCTTGCTAGTGTTGTACAGAACATCAAATCCAACAGCACACTCATCACAAACCCTTAGTAACTGATTCAACCCGTAAACTGTAGGCGACAGAATAACAATATCATCAGCAGAAAAAATGTGATTGAATACCATAGTCCCAACTCTAGAACCAACTGAACTCCCCCCTAGTCTAGAAGAGAGATGGTCAGCATTGACGGCATACAGGAGAGGTGATAGCACATCGCCCTGGCGCAGACCGTTAACAAGACCAAACTCTTCACTTACAGCACAACGCCAACGGAGCTGAAATTTCTGGTGACGGAACTAAAACAAAAATAACTTGATATACGGTGTCGGTACACCTCTTGCGCGAAGGCACTCTAGCACCTTAAAGTGATTCACTCTGTCGAAGGCATTACTAGCGTCTAAAAGACATGCAAAAACAGGGGTTGAAAAAAACCAGAAAATACTGAAAAACAAACTTCAAAATAAAAATTACGTGTTCAACTCCGCAATTTTTCTTCAACCCAAACTGATATTCACTAGTTGTAAGCCATGTGTTCAACTTCGCCACAAGACACTTCTCAAAGACTCAAAAAGCCACAGCTCTTGTAACAGGATCACATCAGCTTTTTTAAAAAAAATCCTGCAGTTGGACTGCATTTGACTTTAATCCCCGGCAGTTATAAGACACAATATTAATCAATGAATTATGACGTTACTGCCAGCCCCAGGCTGCACGGTTTCAGGTCTCTTTGGCTCTCTCTGTTCATAGTAACGCCGTACAAAGCTGGCCAAAAATCTGACCTCGAAATGTGATCAAAGAAAATCGCAGGGCCACTTGAAAAGAAGTGCTATTTTGCAACTTTGTATTGATCGTTCCGCATTCAAAGCTCGTTTCCTTTGTCTGGAGTTTACGCGCCAGGCCTCTTCTGATCAATCCAGGGGTCGTGTCCTTGTCAAGTCGGCTTACAAAAACGGACCTAGTCTGTTTGAACAATGCCGATTTCATTCCATTTACGCAGTCCTTAGTGGTAACTCCAATGATACCCCGACTCGGAATTCTGCTCTCAACTTGCATATTCGCAGCATTCTTCTTCGCCTTTTCTGCATAAGAAGGTCGGTTTGGCCTACCTTTTTTCTGCTTGTCTCGACTATTAGGCTGATCTCCGGATACAACCAACGGCCTGGTGATATCATCTGCTTCCTTACTACCACTGCCACTGTCGCCATCAGCAGTATCAATACACAAAATGTCCACGCCGGTGTCATCTACCGGTTCTTTGATCTCAGCATCGTCAAGAACAGCGTTTGGTTAGATGGCGCTCGTGATCCTGCAATTAAACCAACGGCGAAGTCACGGTTCCTTTTTAGCATGACGTCTTCACGCTAAATTTTTGCATCGAGGATATCAATCGCGTCCTGCCTAGTTACCGTATTATTTCGGAGTGCAGATATTTCGTGATGCAGTGCGGATATTTTCTCATCAAAAATCTCGTAAGATTTAGTACCGAAACGAGGTCATAATGCTGAAGACTCATAGGCGGGAGCCGAGATAGATCTTTAGCATAAAAGCAAACTGAAGCTCGATCTAACGTTTGCAGCATGTAAAACAGATAATCGAAGGTCAGGTATTTTTGCCGTCATGCGTTCAATCGGTCGTGAAGATTTTTCTTCTCCGAAGCAGTAAGTACTTCAACTTTCCTCATTCAGGGTTTCCAAATCGTAGAATTGGCAAACTTTGTATAAAATGTCTCTAGGCGTCGTGTCAATCTTATTAAACAAGAAGAATAAGGCTTCAGAAATAATGACTAATGACTCTTGGCATGTATAAACATCAGGAAAGGTAGAAAGACTTTCGTACCTTTCCGTGGGGCAGGCCCAGGTCAGCAATGGCAATCACCAAGGAGGGTGGCCCGGTGGAGCGAGGGGACCTGCTGACGAATTTAACCACCGTACTCTGACAGCCTAGCAGACTTCAATGAATCACAATATAATTCGCTAGCATGCGTCCACACTGAATGAATGCCTGACGCCAACTGATAGGATCCCAAAAATTCAGTATTTGATCCAGACAATTAGGTTTTGCCTTCGCCAGACCCAGTCTTCGCCAGAATTCTTGAAAATTTTTACTCTTAAAATTTAGAAACATATTAAGGGTAATCGTCTGAGAAAACCAAGTTCAGATATGGATTCAGCATGTGTCTTTACCCCTATAAGTCATATCCATTTTGACGGAACCGATCGAAATGATCCTGCCTTACCTCTGCCAATTTTCTGTTTCGGTGAAATTCCGGAACTGCTTGTCTGGGGAAAAAATAAAAGCTTAAACATCGAATTCAGCGTATCTCCTTACCCCTATATCCAACACCTGGTAAATTAAGTTTGAGAAGAAAAAAAAATTGGTCATTATTTAGACACTACTCGCATTTTAAGATTGATCCCTCAAATCTGCGTAGTATAACAAGACCAAAGGTTTCGACGAGATCCCAAAAATTGAATGTTTGATCCAGACAATCGGGTCTTAGAGGTCCAGTCTTCGCCGGACTCCTTGAGCACTTTACTAACATAATTTGGAAACAGATTAAGACAAATGGTAATCATCTGAAAAGATCAAATTCAAATATGGATTCAGCATGTGTGTTTACCCCTTTAGTCTACGTCAGATCTACTTTGACGAAAGTTCCTGCCTTACTTCTGAAAAGTTTCCGGTTTCAGCCGGATTCCGGACTAACCACATGTCCGACTAAAAAATGAATGTCATATAAGGATTCAGCATGTCTTTTTACCCCTTAATCGACTATATCTCATTAGCTGTTTAAAAATATTTTGTGTGTCCCTTACTCTGAACCCCCTCTCCCACCCCTAAATGCAGGGCTGCAGAGCCCATATACGAACTCGACCTTTCCCTTGACCCAAACGTTCCTCCCACCAAGTTTCATCAAATTGTCTATCGAGAGTTATCGTGCTTACAGTCAGACGGACGGACAGACGGACAACTTTTGCGACAACCCTCCACTTACGTTTTGGGATCCCAAAAACTGTTTGCAGCCTTAATGAAATAAGTAATGTTTTTAAATTTGTTTTAACAAATTCAGATGAACTACCAATTACCAGCCAATTATTTGCGTTTTGCACACTGCACAGTGGAACGCGCAAACAAAATTTGAGGTGTCAAAAAGCACATAAACGTCAGCAAATGTGACACTTTTTTTAGTCGAGTTCTGGCAACCCTGAGCGCGAGCAGTTAGTATCTTCTGCAAATAACAAAGAAAGAGAAAACTGAGCTGGGCACAACGCATGGTTTTAGACATAAATATGAACAAGACCAAATGTTTCGATGGGATCCCAAAAATTTAATATTTGCTCCAGACAATTGGGTCTTGTCTTCGCCAGGCTAATCATCTGAGAAAACCAAGTTCAGATATACCTCTATAAGCCATATCTTCTAAGCCTTATTTTCTTGCACCGCGCTTGCGATGTCTGTTACAATCCCAAACAATGCTAGCACTCGCTCCTTCTAGCTAGCTTCACCCGCCCGTCAGCCTTTTGACACCCATCGTCGAAAATTCCCGACGGTCGTCTCACGCATACCTTCGTACAACGCAATAGCCGTAGCTAATCTGTCCTTTATGAGAAAGTTAGTTGCGTTTTTTGCCTTTTCTCCGTAGGTCGGTTAACCTACCTATTTGCCACTATTGGCCGTTTTTTCGTCTCGCCGGTCGGTTCGACTGAGCTCTAAACAAGAGCTGAAAGCCCATATGGCACTTGTCGGAACAGTTAGCATGTTTGTCAGTTTGTCCTACTGCAGCTACCCCCCCTCCTCCCCCCAGTGATGAGACCCTCACCGGACTTGAAACTTAACACTTGAGACACTCCTTCTTGACACTTGTCAAGTTTCATGCACGTCCGGTCACCCGTTCCTAAGTTATGAATGCCACCTGATTCCGGATTCCCCATCCCTCTACTCCCCCCCACGATGGTCGGATCGGAGAAGGGACTATTTTCAAGTAAATATGTTGGAGTCCCTAATTGGCCTACCAATTTGCATGGTCCTAGCACGTCTGGAAGCACCCTAGCTCGAGATCACCGGAATTCCGGGAAACCCCCTCCACTTCCCCCACTGTGACACGATCCGGTCCTGTTATGTCAGGAATGCATCTAGGGTTTACGCTCTTCCAACCAAGTCCAACTCCGATGCCTCGACTTTAAGCGATTCTCGAGATTTCCGGTGCCCCCTCCAGCTCCCCCAATCCCAGTGATCAGATCCGGTCCAGACTTGAGACTGAACATCCAAGACAGTTGTTCTTAATACTTACCAAGTTTCATGCACGTCCGATCACCCATTCCAAAGTTGTGATTGTCACTAGATTAACCCTAACTCGAGATCACCGGAATTCCGGTAAACCCACTAAAACTCCCCCCATCGTGACATAATACATTCCTGTTTTGTCAGTAATGTATCTTGGGTATAAGTTTGTTCCTCCCACCAAGTTCCATCCCGATCGCTCGAATCTGAGCCTTTCAGAAGATTTCCGTTGCCCCCTTCTAGCCCCCCCCCCCCCCCCGGTATCGTATCCGGTCCGGATTTGAAAAGAAACATCTGAGGCACTTGTTCTTGACACTTGTCAAGTTTCATGCACGTCCGATTACCCCTTCCGAAGTTATGCATGTTACTAATTTCCGGATTCCCCATCCCCCCACTCCCTCTGCGATGGTCGGATCGGAGGAACGACTATTCTTAAGGCAGTCTGTTCGGGTCCCTGATATACATACCAAATTGTATGGTCCTAGTACCGAGCTCGCGGGATCACCGACCACCAAGTTTCGTCCTGATCCCTCAACTCTAAGCATTTTCCAAGATTTCCGGTTCCCCCCTCCAGCTCCCCCCCCCAAAGTCACCGGATCCGGTCCGGATTTGAAATAGGTCATCTGAGACACGAGATCTCTCCAAATATCAAATTTCATTGCTATCCGTTCACCCGTTCAAAAGTTACAAATTCCTCAAGTTCCGGATTCCCCTTCCCTCCGCTCCCCCAACGATGGTCGGATCGGGGAAATGATTATCTCCAACTTAATCATTTGGGATCCCTGATATGCCTGCCAAGTTTCATCGTCCTAGCTTATGTTGAAGTGCCCGAACTAGGAAAACCTGGACCAACAGACCGACGGACGGACAGAAATTGCGATCGCTATATGGCACTTGGCCGAAGGGCAAGTGTCATAAAAATGGCTTATAAGAAAAAATGGAGCCAGTGCCTATCTCTCCAATGATAATTTTGAATTGAACGCCGTGCCAAGAGCGTAGGTCGGTTGGACGGAGCTCCCGCCTCAGTCCACAAGTTGGTTAGCCGACCGGCAAACGGAGCCAAAAAACGGCTTATAAAAAGTAAGGTCGGTTAACCGAAGGAAGAAAACGACTTATAATACGTATTCTCGCCGTTCCCCGAGGACTCCTCGGGGAATCGAAGGGAACGGCGAGAAGAGAGGGGTCACTCCGCGCGGACTCCGCCTCGGAAAATAAAGAGAACACGGGGATTGCTTCTAAAATGGATTTTGGTCTAAAAAAAAATTTGCAGTTGACAAAACTAGTCTGGATTCAATAAATTTTTGGTTTTGTTTATTCTGATTCTTTTTAATTAATTTTACATGCACCAACACCAGCAAAAATTGATTCCCCTCCGTATATGAAAGGGAGTCCTTTTTGATGATGGTGATGACAATCCGAGCCTTTCCCGTCCGTGGGGACTCGCGAGAATACGGGGAGTGAGTCCCCGGGACAAACAAAACCTTTGGGACTCCTCAAGTGGAGTCCTCGGGGAACGGCGAGAATACGCCTCTAGTGGGAAATCTTGTAGGTCGGTTAATTGAATTTTAATAGTTTTTTTTTTATTGTAAAAAGCAAAGGTGAAAATATTAAGTTAAATGTTAAGTTATCAATAGAATTGTAAAAATAATAAAATTTTAAATTAAAAATAGAAAGAGTAAGTTCCACACTTGTGTCACTGAGTGGAGGAGGAGGGAAAACAAAAATCTCAGTTGGCTAATTAAGACATCATTAGTTGCTTTTCTTATCTCAGTTCTCCTCTCATTTCTCCTATTTCGAGTTATTTTACTATTGAGATGAAGCCAGTTCTCGTTTTCTTGCGTTCTTGTCAGAATTCAGAACCGGGAAAGCTTCAATTCCCAATTCTGTCGAATCGACAAGTTGCTTCAATAGTCACTTCTTGATTCGCCTTCTCTGTTCTCCTTCCGGATTGGTCAGGTAAAGGTGAATCTTCAATATGTATAAACAGCTCTTAACGGTTTCGAGTTAGTATTTTGTCAAAACTGGGACCTGAGAAGCGAGAAGAGCAAAAAAGGTAAGTTGTACGAGACTCGTGAATTGAGAATTCAGATAAAAAAAAATGCCACTAATGTTTGGCTGGGATTGGTGGTGACTCACAAAAGATGTTAAGCAGACATGGGCGAATCCAAATCTGGATTCGGATTTGAATCCAGGATTCGTTCTTTTGACTGGATTCGAATCTTGTGCTTGTCAGGCTGGATTCGGACTCGGATTCCAAACCTTCAATCTTACGAATCCACTAAGATTTCCAGTCTACATCCTTTCAATTCCCGTTTTTCTAATTCTTACACAGTGGGCTTGAGCAATCCAAGTTGTTGATCTCCACTACCAACCATCCTCAGTAATCTATCAAGTTACCTGATTACCTTAGATATCAGTGCTTTTTGGCACCTCTGATTTTTAGACTATAACCTATGTACATGATTTGATTTTTGTTAATGTCGGATTCGAATCCGGATTCGATTCCGGATTAGAATCCTAAGCATGAAATTGTGGATTCGGATTCGTACCTAGCCCTGGATTCGGATTCGAATCCTTTCGGAATCAGATTCGCCCATCTCTGGTCATAACCAGACGCTGAAGAAGGCCCAGGTGTTAAAACAGACTTCAGCTGTTCCCTTTGGACGGGAGTACGATCAAGGTCATCAGGTCATTGAAGCTCTTAGCTAATGGAACGTTTCGCATATCCCCATGCAAACACCAACGCCCGGGGTAAAACCTAATTATGCTAAGAGCCACTTTCTACCGGAGAAGATGGGAATGAGATCAAAGGGAGTTATTTTGCTTTCGAGAAACTGTTAAAGGACACCTCCAACTACATAATGCTTATGCCAAGAAGAGTAATCCAAGCATCCAACAAGAGTAACAAGTCGCCTCTTAAAGGACCCCTCGCACTATTACTATTCAACTTGCAGTATTTAAAAATATTTGGATACTTTAAAACTATGCTGTGCTTTTTCAACAAGTAACCCGCGCTTTTGTCTGTTTTTAAGCCTTTTCTGAGACCCGCTGACTTACAGCGAAAACAAGGACAAAATTTACATAACCATTTTCTCTGCTGGAAAACTTCTCGCAGATAACCGTCAACAGCGTGATGCACATCGAAGCTGGCAAACACGGCAAGTGAGAATTAGCATGGTTTTATTAGAGGGGTTAGAATGTACCGTACGAAAAAGAGGTCTCCAGGTTTAACAATATGTGATTATAGAAGTAGGTTGCGTTAGTATTATAGGTAAGACAGGTCCTTTAAGCATTATTCAAACACGCTATACGTGATGTTTACGTCTTAATACAGATCCTTGTTCAGATTGAAAGTTAAAGGTTCTTAGCAGTGCAATGTTCACTGTTGCCACACTAATGCAATTTTTCGAGCTTCTGAAGATTATAAGAAAAATTACATAGTGGTCTCGGACACCCCAGCAACAGTTACAGTTATATGTTTGTGATTAGTGCAAAAAAAAAAAATCCGACGGTTTAAGTCTCCAGTATTAGAACATTTTGGGTCACTAACTTCCCCAACAAAATCCAGAAGCTAAGGAGAAACTGCCATGTTCCTGTCAGCTGCCTGTCATGCAACATAAGTATTACCTTGCCAGTTCATTTGTCAAAATTCCGCCACTATAAAACCACACAAAAATCACCGGAACGACCATCTGCTTGGTTTGATGGAGAGGCTTTTTATTGCACTTGCCCTTCGGCCAAGTGTCATATGGCGATCGCAATTAATGTCCGTCCGCCTGTCTGTCGCTCTGTCGGTCGGTCTGTCCAGGTTTTGCTAGTTCGGGCACTTCCACATAAGCTAGGACGATGAAACTTGGCAGGCATATCAGGGACCCTAAATAAATAAGTTGGAAATAGTCAGTTCCCCGGTCCGAGCATCGTAGGGGGAGTGGAGTGGAGGGGGAATCCTGAATCTTGAGGTATTTATAATTTATGAACGGGTGATCGGATCTTAATGAAACTTGATATTTGGAAAGACCCCATGCCTCAGACAACCCATATCAAATCCGGATCGGATCCGGTGACTTTGGGGGGAGCTAGTGGGGGAGCCGGAAATCTCGGAAACACTTAGAGTGGAGAGATTGGGATGCAACTTGGTGGGAAGAAAAAGGACCTAAATACATAGTCCTAAATACATAGTTTGACATAACTGGATCAGATTCGGGCACTGTGGGGGAACTGGGGGGAAGGGGGAGCTCTGGATTCTGGTGATCCCTTGAGTTCGGTACTTCCTGATGTGCTAGGACGATGAAACTTGGGAGGAGTATCAGGGAACCGAACAGGCTGACTTGAGAATAGTCGTTTGCCCCATCCAACCATCAGGGGGGGGGAGTGTAGGGATGGGGACCCCGATTTATTGGCATGCATAACTTTTGAACGGGTTATCCGAATTAGAAGAAACTCGGCAAGTGGAAACAGCTATCGTCTTAGATGTTCCACGTCAAGTCCTGATCCGATCCGATACCTGTGGGGGGAATTGGAGTGGGGCACGGGAAATCTCTTGAACGCTTAGAGTCGAGGTATTGCGATGGAATTTGCTGGGAAGAAAAAGCATTAGCCCTAGATACGTAACTGACAAAACCAGATCGAATCAGGACTCTATGGGGAGTTGGAGGCTGTTTCCCGGAATTCCGGTGATCGCCAGTTAGTATAGTTCCAGATATTTTAAGAACCGATGAAACTTTGCAGGCGTATTAGTGACTTAAGGACCAGATGCCCTAGGAATACTCGTTTTCCTGGATCCGACCATCTTTAGGGAGTTGAGGTAAGGGGAATCCAGAAATCAATGGCTTCCGTAAGCTGCAAACAGGTGGTCCGATTCGAGTGAAACTTTATGGGTGATAAGAACTGATCATCTAGACAAGCAAACATACGTCCGAACCACATGCGGCGACGGTTGGAGGAGGGGAAGGGAGGGTCGGTGACATCCAGAAAACCAACTGGATGGACAGAAAGGGATGCAAGTTGGACAGTACCGAGTTTATTCGGCCTCGATTTGTTATTTTGTGTCTGGATCGAATCCAGATGGGTATGGGAGGGGGGGGGGGGGGCTGGAATCCGAAATTTGAAGATAGGCTATGCTCCAATTCCAGTCAAACTTAATGAACGGGAATAGGACATGTCAGATATGCGACTTTTATGGGTCTGAGTCATATCCAGCCACAGCAAGGGGAGTTGGAAGGGGATTCCCGGAAATGATGTGGCTCGCATAGTGGTCAAACAAGTGGTGCGATTCGAGTGAAAATTGGAGTGTAGAGAGATCACATGCCATAGATGGTATATTTTGGGGTTCGAACTGGATCCGACCACGGTGGGGGAGGGGGAAGAGTTACCGAAAGTTCCCAAAAACGCTCAGATTTGAATGAAACTTAATAGGCGGTAAGAGAAAACACTTCAGATAATCCATTTAGTAGTCCGAATCAGATTCGGCCACGGTAGGGGGAGTTTGAAGGGGTAAGGGGTACCGTAAATCGTGTGGCTCGTCTAGGGACCAAACGAGTGGATGTACTGGGTAGAAACTTGGAAGGTAGAATACTCATTTGCCCTAGATGATCTGAGGCGATTCCGGTAATGCTCAGACTTGAGTAAAACTAGATATCCTGTTTATGGGTCCGAATCGCATTTTTGGATGGCGTTTTGTGACGTTTTCATCTTCTTTCGTGTACCACGTACTCGTATCAAGTTCCATAGGAGCTCTTGTTTATATTGTAACTGCCATATGAAGATAGTCGGTTTTTCTGAAAATCAGTCGACTTTTCGTCGAAACTGTTGTGCCATATAGCGATCGCAATTTCTGTCCTTCCGTCGGTCGGGTTTTTCTAGTTTGGGCACTTCCACATAAGCTAGGACGATGAAACTTGGCACGCATATCGGGGACCGCAAATGATAAGTTGGAACTAGTCACTTCCCCGGTCCGAGCATCGCAGGGGGGGTGGGGGGGGGGGGGGGGGGGGGGGTGGAGGGAGGGGGAATTCGGAATCTTGAGGTATTTATAACTTTTGAACGGGTGAACGGATCTTAATGAAATTTGATATTTGGGAAGACCTCGTGTCTCAGACGTCCCACTTCAAATCCGAACTGGATCCGTTGACTTTGGGGGAGGCGGAAATCTTGGAAACACTTAGAGTGGAGGGTTCGGGATGAAATTTGGTTGGAAGAACAAGCACAAGTCCTAGACACATCATTGACATAACCGGACCTGATTCGGGCACTGCGGGGGAGTTTGGGGGGATTCTAGTGATCCAGCGATTTCGGTACTTCCTGATGTTATAAGATGATGAAACTCGGCAGGAATATGAGGGATCCGAATAGACGGACATGAGATTAGTTGTTTGCACGATTCGAACATCGTGGGGGGGAGTGGAGGGATGGGGAATCCGGAATCTAGTGGCATTTATAACTTTGAACGGGCGATCGGATTGAATGAAACTTGCAAGCGGAAAAACCTGTTGTCTCATATGTTCCATGTCAATTCCGGACCGGATCCGATACTTGGAGGGGGGGAGTTGGAAGGGGCACCGGAATTTTTGTAAAACGCTTAGTTTCGAGGGATCGGATGGAGTTTGGTGGGAAGAACAGACATAAGTATTAGATACGTTCTTGACAGAACCACATCATGTCGGAGCTCCTTGGAGGGAGTTCGAGGTGGATTTCCCGGAAATCCGGTGCTAAGACGATAAAAATAGGCAGGCATATTAGTGACCCGACCAACTTAAGGACCGATACAATGCCCTTGGAAGACTTCTGTTCCCGAATCCGACCATTTTTTCGGGAGTAGAGGAGGGGAATCCGAAATTGCTGACTTCAGTAGGTTGTGAAAAAATGGTTCGATTCAAGTGAAACTTTATGGGTGATAAAAACTGATGACCTAGATATGCAAAGCATGTGTACGAACCTATGCGGCCATGTTTGGGGAGTTGGGGGGGGGGAGGAAACTTTGTGACATGCACAAAAACCAAACGGATGGGCAGAATGGAATGCAACTTGGACAGTACCAAGTTTATGCGGCATAGATTTGTCATTTGGCGTCGGAACCGGATCCGACCAAGGGAGGAGGATGAAGCAGGAACTGGAAATTTGCAGATATGCTCCGATTCGAGCTAAACTCGATGGACGGGGAGAAGAGATTTGAGTATGTGTCCGATTCGCGTTCGGCCACAGTTGGGCCACAGTAGGGTTAAATGAGTGAAGTGATTTGAATGAAACTTCGAAAATAGAGATATTTTCTGCCTTAGATGACATATTTTAGGGCCTGGAACGGATACGAGAACGGTGGGGAGAGTTATCGGAATTCCCGGAAAAATACTCAGATTCACTTTCTCGCTTCACAGACCACCTGCTCGTAACAAGTGCCAAATGAGCTCGTAGCTCTTGTTCTTTAAAACAGTAGTTTTTCTGCAAAAAAACAGTCGGTAAAAATTGCCAGCCAGTCGGTAAATACCTTGCTTTCTGGATATCATAAAGTCCACGTCTCCTAGTTTGGAGGTCTCCTAGTTAGGTCTATAGTTTGTTTTAGTAATATGATAGAAAAAGTTGGTTGGTGATATTAAGTTATGAACGCGAGAAAAATTGAAGTTGTTTTTGGTTATACTTTTGTAAATATATATATATAAATGCAAACAAGGATGTAAAGTCGAGACTCCATCACGAGGCATATTTTTAAGTGCAGAATGCCGAATGCCTGGTCACTTGAAAGGTATATCCATGTGTCTTTAGGGATTCTGTAAAATTTCTTTTCTGCTTGACAACTTATAAAGATGAAGATGGAATTGACCTGGAGCCCATTTATCGCATTATGGGAGAATAAATATTCTTTCAGCCCAAACTGACTGCGAATCAGATTCGACTGCAGTAAACGGATTAGTCAGCTAAAATTGATTCTCCCGAATCAGCTGAAGGAAATATGTAGCTGTGTCCTGAGTGCTTTGCAGGAGGGGGGGGGTGGAAGGGTGCCGCTAATATTGGCTACGGAAGAATAGAATCACGTTGGAAAATATTATTTCCTGCCAGTCATGATCAATAAGAGCCATGTCAAATAATAATAATAACAACAATTTTATTTTTCACAGACCAAAAAGCACATGGCATAGACGGAAAGTGAATAAAGAACGAAAAGAAGAAGGAAACACTATAACAAGAAGAAACTAAACACAACGTAGAGACTACGACAGCATTATACTATCTATAAAACTATCCTATTGTAGAAGAATGCTCTCTCATTGGTGCTTAATCTTATTGTTGTAATTCTGTATGAGTTGTCCAACTGATGTAAGTGGGGTCAGTGATGTTGTAAGTAGTGACGATTCTACTATTTCGGGTCCAAGGAGGGAGGCGGAGGAGGAATTTACAGAAACGAAAATAAATAGAGCGAATTTGTTTTGCATCAGTGTTAGTTAACATTCGCCAGAAAGGTGCGATGTATAAATTATGAGGCAGGGCCACCGAGTTAAAAATCGTGGCGAGAATAAGACGGTTGAAACGCAACTTATTCGCCACAATGGAACCATAAGCTGCAGCAATCTTTTTTCGAGTATGTTTGATCAACAGTGCTCTGGTCTCTCTGATCGACCTCCCGATCGGTAGACCAAGATAAATCAGTGAATCTGCTGGTCTGACGTTCGAACTTCCCAGCCGTACAGTTATATAGGGCTAGTTCTCCAATTAAAAAGAACAACTTGTGATTTTTCAGGGTTAAATTTCATTCCTACGCTGCTGTACTCATCACTTAACGTATCAAAATTTTCTTCAAGACAAGTAACTGTGCGACTGGGGTTTAGAATGTCATCCGCGAAGCATACAAGAGTAACTAACGTCAATCCCACGAATAATACAAGCCGGCTTTACGTTACTTTGAGGTTCTATTACAGCGTTGTTGAATAGTTGCGGCGAAACAACCGATCCCTGTCTTACTCCTTTCTTAACAGGCACAACAACATGAGCATCCGGAAAACTGAATAACAACAACTAGATTATCGTAGAGGTCGGATTATAGATGGGTATACTCCTGGCTGACAAGCAGTATAAAGAATATGGTCATGGACAAGCGAGTCGAAAGCCGTACTAACGTCGTGGCTTGCAAGAACTAAAGACTCCTTACCAGACTCTGCATGTAACAGAATGGAACAAACAGCACTGTTGTGACCAACTTTCTGAGGGGTATTTCACCCTTTCCACATAAACTAAAACCGCAAAAGCTGGTACGCTTGAAAGTTTAACTGAAAGCCAACTTATTGTGTGTCATTTAACTGAATTCACTGAATTGTTTCGATTTTGCAACGGGGAATTTTTTTGTTTTCCACCATCTGCTCTAATTGTAAGACGTTCAGAATATCTGCGGCCGTCCCCACAGCGTAAATTCTACTATGCCGAGGGAATTTTAATCTCAACACTAACGTGTCTTTTCAGTCGGCAGTGGTGAGATTGGTGAAGATTGCTTAGTGTCTGATAAAAAAAAAATCATAAATCTTTTCGTAAGGCATAAACAAAAATACAAGCACATAGAGGTACCACAAATCACACGGAAATTCCACTATTTGAAAATTATCTTTCGTGAATAGCAGAACAACAAAGTAGCGCATTTTCAGCGTATCTTCAAGCCAATTTAAGTGAATACGTGATCGGTAACTTACCTTTATTGTCCTATCCCAGCCCTTTTCGGTTAAACTTTAAGCTTCACGCCGGAAAGTAGTTGATTTAGAAACCCATCTCGCATATCTTACCCAGGTGCAATGTAAATACTTTGCATAGACAACGCAGTTTTTGCTTCCTTCTTAATGTATTTCTGATAATGCTTGGATCCATTATGGCGGTCGACTGACCATAACTTTTCTTTATAGGAAGAAGAGTCTGGAAGCCGAAAAGAACGAAGACCTTCGATCGGGATAGGGACCTTTCCATTTTCAGTCTGGACACCGCCCAGAAAAAGGCTATAATCAAAAAACGCAGCAACTGGATTCGTTCTCAACCGGACCGCAGAAATTTTTGTAATCTTAGTTATGTCAAGGACACGTTCTAAAAAAAAATCGTTTAGTACGAGTGGTCTCTGTAGTGAAGGGACTCTGCTTCGGACTGGATGGGAGGTACGTGTGAATGTGTAGGGCTACTGAGTATGATATTCGGTGAGGGGAAGGCATCAGGTGTCTTGCCGAGTTGTCTTGCTGAGTTTTTACCTCATACTCCAAGGTCATTGCTACAACTTTCTCAAACAAGAGATAGAAGCTCATATGGCACTTGCGAGGCTGAGTCAGAGGACTCAGGGGGATATGTCGTAGTGAGCTGCTGCTGAGCAAATGGTTGTTAACATGGAGAAATCGGTGGTTCTAACAATGTCCTTTTTAAATAGTAACCCTGTTTTTTTCCCTCCAATTCCTCACTCTCAGCATGTTAAGGAACTTAAACTCTTTGGAGTTTACATAACGGCGGATCTGAAGTGGGGTAGACAGGTTGAAGTTATGCTAAGAAGAGGTAACATGTCCCTCCGTTCCCTCAAAGTATTATCCCGTTATGGAGTCCCACCGAAGCATCTCCTAAGAGTTTATCTTTCTTTCATACGCCCACTTCTGGAATACTGTTGCCCCGTGTGGCACTTCGGGAATTACTCGTGAACAGTCTGATTCGTTTGACAGGATACAATTTAGAGCCCTCCTTGTAGTTTCCTAGTCCCCTAAAGTACCGTATATAGACCTCCTTAATACTTATAATTTAGAAACCCTGTTGAAGCGCCGGGAAAAACTTTCGTTGGTGTTCGGAACTAAAATGTTGAATACACCAGCATTACATGATGTCCTCCCACCCGATTTTTCAGCGGCAAGAGTAAGGCCTGAGAGAGTGCAGCGAATACCCAAATTGCAGCCAATTAAACATACAACGACTCGTTCCCTAAGAAGTTTTGTTCCCGCCTTCGTCAACCTTTTTAACTC